>CM031242.1:789528557-789766057 GCA_018340775.1 Taxus wallichiana var. yunnanensis
TATGATGCATTCTAGAGATTTACCTTCTATCTACTTGAGTAAGAACAGCAGTTAATTATGCTAACTACATTCAGACTTACACACCACACATAGCACTTGAGCATTTGACTCCAGAGAGAAGATTGGTCCAACACTAAGCTAGATGTTGATAAGAAGAGAAACCCTTAATCTTTGTAGGGTATTGTGAGGACATGAGAGCTTATCAACTTCTAGATTCTGATACTCATGATGTTATTTTTTGAACACATGTTCAGTTTGATGAGCACTTCACTCCTCATGATTCTTCATCTTCTTCCATGCATCCTTCTTATTTTTCATCTCATCTTAGGGATCCTTTCTTTGAGGAGGTTTATGAGGAGGTTATAGATGTCGTTGAGGATCCTATTACCACTAATGTTTTCACTATGCCTAAGTGGGCTCGTACTACGCTTTCGAGAAACACCTTTCCTACAAGATCTTCCACCCATTACACATCATCATGCACATTCTAAAGGTTCTGGACTATTTTTTTAGGTAATTTCTAAGGATCCATGGTGTTTTTAAAAGGTTCATGGGATATAGGAGTGGGATGATGTGATGGCAGCTGAGTATTCTTCTTTGATGAAGAATCATACTTGGGATTTGGTATCTCTTCCTAAAGGAAGAAATATGGTTAGGTGTAAGTGGGTATACTGAACCAAATATGTAGTTGATGGGTCCATTGACAAGTATAAGGTTTGTCTTGTTACAAAGGGTTTTTCACAAGTTGAAGGTATTGATTACTCTGAGAATTTTGCACCTATTTCTAAGATGGATTCTATACACCTTGTACTTGTTATTGATGCATCACAAGGGTGGCTTGTATACCAGATGGATGTGAAGAGTGCCTTCTTACATGGATATTTACAAGAGGAAATATACATGGAGCAACCTGTTAGATTTTTTCAGATTCTTCTCTTTTTGTAGGCTTCAAAGGTCTCTCTATGGTCTCAAACAAGCCCCTCGGGCTTGGTATGAGAAGATGGATTCTTTTCTTCTATCTACTAGTTTTGTTTGTTTCCACTCCAATCATATAATGTATCTCTAGCATGTTGGTGAGGATATTTTGATACTTGTCTTGTATGTTGATGATATGTTACTTACTGGTAGCTCTTCTTCCCACATTCAGACTATTCAGAGGGATCTTTCTACATAGTTTGACATGACAGATCTTGGGTTATTGCATTATTTCCTTGGTTTACAGATTTCTTAGACATAGATTCAGGAATTAATTTGAGTCAAAAAAAAAGTACACCCATGATCTTCTTTAGCACTTTGATATGGCTGATTGCAAGCCAAGTCCATCTCCTTTTTAGTCTAGGGTTACTCTTACTTCCACATGTACCACACCACTTTGTGATCCTACATTGTATAGGTAGTTATTAGAAGTCTCATGTACTTGACCCATACTCACCCTGATATTTCATTTGTAGTAGGGCTTGTATCTTGGTTTACACATTCTCCTCATAGTAGTCACTGGCAGCTACTATAAGGATTTTGTGCTATTTGGAGGGAACTTCCCACTTTGGCCTACACTACAAGTAGGGGTTCTAATCAATTGATTAGGTATAAAGCTTTAGATTGGGAAGGTTTTATTGATGACAAGCATTCCACTTCTAGCTATATTATTTTCTTGGTTCTTCTCCAGCTTTCTTAGGTGTGCAAAAACAACATGCTACCGCACTTTCAACTTCAGAGAGGTAGAGTATAGGGCAGCGATTATAGTGAGTAAGTAGATTATTTTGCTTCAACATTTATTGACAGAGTTTAGATTCCCACAGATTCATTGGCTTGTAATTTTTGTGACAACCAAAGTGTAATTCATATTTCTCGCAACATAGTTGAGAACCAAAGAGACCAAGAATATTGAGATATACATCCACTTCATTCATCAAGACATTCAGATGGAGTTCTTTGCTTAAAGTGCATTCTAAATCAGCGAAAGGTTGTCAAAATCTTTATGAATCCTATTGCATCACCTCACTACCTTGAGTTATGTGGCATGCTTGGGGTTGCAAAAATTTTTTCTTGGGGGTGCTCATGAGAACATCTTCCTTTTTCTTCTTCTTCTTTCTATTTCCTTCTAGCATGATAATTTCCTTCTTTTGGTTTGATATTTCTTCACGGATATATTGTACATGAGTACCTCATCAAGCCTAGTTGTCAGGACTCATACTTTGGACATGCCACTTCTATTTTGGCCCCTAGATTAACTTGATGGGGGTGTTAGAGTAGGTATTTACCTTATCTCATGTTCACCTAGGTACTTCATTTACCTTTATTTTATTTATCCTCACCCACTTATGTGTGTGGATATTTCTTTTTATTTATTTAGATATTATGGGGATATTATCTAGTTGTTAGGTATAGTTATTTCCTTGATCTATAGTATTGACTAGATACTTGATGTCTAGTTCTTTCCTTGCTTTATGGCTTGATCTATGACCTTGACTGGTTCTTAGATTGTTATTCATTGCCTATATATGAAAGGCTCATTCTTATTGTATTTCATTGAGATTCATAATAATATATGATATTGTTGTTTATTTGTTTACAAAGGTTTATGTAAAGTTATTCTTGAATTAATTTCATCTTATTAGCGTGGTGTTTGATTAGCATCTTTGTTCTTGGCTTGGTATGATCTAGTTATCGTTAATTTTAGGGTTAAGGGTTTAGTGTTTAGGGTTTCGGGTTTAGTGTTGAGGATTTAGTGTTTAGGGTTTAGAGTTTATGGTTTGGGGTTCGGGGTTTAGGGTTAAAGATTTAACATTTAGGGCTTAAGGTTTAGGGTTTAGGGATCATGGTTTAGGGTTTATGGTTTAGGGCTCAAGGATCAAGGTGTAGGGTTCAAGGCTTAGGGTTTAGGGTTTAGTGCTTAGGGTTTAGGGTTCAAGGTTCAGGGTTTATGGTTCGGGGTTTAGGGTTTAGAGTTTCGTGGTTTAGAGCTCATGGCTATGGATTTATGGTTTAGGGTTTATGTCTCAAGGCTCATGGTTCAAGGTTTAGGGTTTAGGGTTTAGGTTTTAGGTTTTAGGGTTTAGGATTTAGTGTTTAGGTTTTAGGTTTTATTATTTTTGTTTTAGGGTTGAGGGTTTATAGTTTAGGGCTTAGGGCTTAGGATTTAGGGTTTAGGGTTTATGTTACATAGTTCAAGGTTTAGGGTTTATTGTTTAGGCTCATGGTTTAGGGTATAGGGCTCAAGGTTTAAGGTTTAGGATTCAGGTGTTTAGGGTTTAGGGTTTAGGGTTCATAATTTAGTGTTCGTGGTTTAGGTTTTATGATTTATTTTTTAGGGTTTAGGGTTTAGGGATTAGGGATTAGGGATTAGGGTTTAGGGCTTAGGGCTCAGGGTTTAGGGCTTAAGGCTCAAGGTTTAGGGTTTAGGGCTCACAAGTAAGGGCTTAATGTTTAAGGTTTAGGGTTTAGGGTTAACGGCTCAATTTTTAGGGTTTAGGTTTAGCTCCTAGGGTTTAGGGTTTAGGGTTTTGATTGTAGAATTTAAATGCTAAAATATTTAGGCTGAATGCTGAAATCTTGAAAATTACCTATGTACTAAACAAATTATACTATTAAAAACTATCTCCTAAACCGTGATTCATGGAGCTGTGAGACTAGTTCCGTAATGTACAGAGTGACCCTAATTTCTTATATTTACTAAAATAAACTTAAATTATAAGTTTTTCATTTACTAAACATTTATTTTTGTAAATAGAAGCATGTCAAAAACACATATAATGTTGATCTTATGCTGAACGCATACGCATTAAAATGTGTACGCGTTTAATTTATTATGCCCCCAAACCAAGAATTTATAGGCTTGGAATTGCCTTGGTTTCCAAAACCTGCGCCTTGGACCTACAACAACACAACAACCTACGTGTTTTTGACAAAATATGCAAAAACTCACCCTCCACCATGCTAAATCCTACAAACACATTCACTATCTTTCTTTAAAAATTCCTACAACGTCAATAAAATTATCCTCTTTCTAAATATGTTAGTTTTTATATCTTTCTGACTATTCTTAGGTTTTTATTTATATTTATTTCAAACTATGTCTTTTATACCTCTATTTTTAGTGATTGTAAATTATTATCTTTTGTCGTGTATCTTTTTTTGACTCATCGAAATTGAATAAAATTTTTTAGGCACAAACTAGGACTAATTCTATACATATTAAAAAAACTAATTTTTGATATTTTTGAGGTAGTTAGGGGGGGCACGGTTGAAGCTCATTATTTTTCAAAATTTAAAATTTATGTACTAGAAAAATCATAAAAAAAATACTTGCTAAAAAAATTTAAAAATTCTAGCACAAACTAGATGCTCCTAGCTATCTTTCTACTAAAGGGTTTTCAAAACTACTAAATGGTGCTCAAAAATAGTGGGGGCATGAAAGTCACTATATTATGCTTTTAAACAAAAATAGGAGAACCCGTTGGTATTTTAATTATTTTAACCACTTAAACTTATCCATTTTCAATAAAATTTAGTAGCTTAGAAACTAGACTCAAAATGCTATAATTCATGTTTATACAACATCTTCCAATTTTGAGTGTAATCATTGGTGTGTGTGACATGCCATCGTCGTCCATCATCACATCATCTAGGTGAGTCATCTCACCTTGCGAGAGTCATAGGTCTTAGGAAGTCAAATGACAAGTGTCGATTCTCACATGATAGAATCGACATTGTCATTTACGTCAATGCGTCATATGGAGTTACATTCCTTATTTGGAATTGTAACTCCTCTTCTAAAGGGCGTCATATGCATCAGTCAACATCATATGCGTTAGTGGCATCATTGATTTCTTTCCATGTTTAGGCATGGGGGTTACACAACACCCCTATTTGTACTTCCTATTTTTCGATCTATGAGTATGAGTAGACCCATTCTTCTTACTTGCAATCTTCTTTCCATTGTTTCGAATCTTGCATATTGCATTGGCTTGAGGTTACCATCGAGTGCAACTTCGTTGTGGTGCATCACTTTTCGACATCGGTTCTCGTGAATCCCTCTTTCATGGTATCAGAGCTGGTTTCGGTAAACATGCACTCTTCATTTCTCAGTTGTTTATTACTTCTGGTTTCTTCTTATTTCCTCGTGTGCAAGTTTTTTTCGATTATCATTTTGGAATTATTGCTCACCTCATATTGAGGTTTCAGCAGTTGCAAGTTAAGGTATTTCGCTAGTTTGCTTATCAGCTAAGATCGTATTTTGGATACTTCTAGATCTTTGTGGCTGTCGTTTCTGGGTTGTTTGTGTTTCTTGCTGGTTGTGTTCAGATTCAGCTGCAGGGTAAAAGAAGAGCTCGTTGTTTGGCGTGGCTTGCTTACATTGCTTTGAGTACAACCATGGCTTTGGTTCTCTTCCTCGTTTCACCTTGCACTTGGACTGTTCGTGGTTTGCAAGCTCTTCATCCTCGTTTTTTTTCCTTTGTGTGGGATCTAAACGTGGTGTTTTTTTTGGTTGCTGTGCTCGTGGGCATTTTCCTGAGATCGTGGGCATTTTCCTTGTGCTCGTGGGCATTTTTTTCCCCACATGGCCGCTTTACTTTCGTGGGCATTTTCCTGCCCTTTGACGTCTTCCCTAAGCTAGTTCGGCGCTTTTCACTACCTACAAGCGTTTTTCGCCTAAGTAGCGTTTTTCTCCTCCTTCAGGCGTTTCTCTCCTCTGTCAGGCATTTTTTCTCTACCTACAGGCGTTTTTTCTGTCCAGCAGGCGTTTTTCTCCTCCTTCGAGCATTTCTCTCCTCCTCGCTGTGCATTTTTCTCTGCTCTTATGCATTTTTTTTTGTCCAAAGCTTGCGTTTTCTCCTCCTTCAGCATTTTTCTATCACCTGGCTGCATTTTCAACTGTTCCAGGCGTTTTTTTAACTGTCCTAAGGCGTTTTTTCTCCTTTCCTGTGTTTTTGCACGCTGTACTGGCATTTTTGGACTGTTAAGGCATTTTTTTGGGCTGTCAAGGCATTTTTTGCATGTTACTGATGTTTTCTGTACCTGCTGGCATTTTTCCTACAGTGGACAGTCACTAAATTATCTCTTTTTACCTGCCTTTCATCCCCACGTGGCCTTCTCAGTCCGCTGCCAGGTAATATCTCTCTTAAAATACGTTTTTTATTCACTTTTCTTAAAAAAAAACGTGGTTTCATTCTTTTTATCTTATCACTCTTCTAAAAAACGTGTTGTTTCATTATTTTTAAAAGGTATAAGGTAAAAACATTACATTTTATTGGCATTGTAAGTTTTTTGGCTTGTTTTATTAACCTTCCGTCGAGTGCCGAAGACGAAGGGTGAGGTCCGGGATTGGCAGGTGGCTAATCCCCCCTAGCAATACAAACAAACCCTACCTCAAATTCCGTGCCATTTCTAACGAGAATACATATGACACCCTTTGCATGCGTTTAGGGCACTTTTTTAATCTGTTTGCAGGCTTATTGGCTTTTTCCTCATCAGTTGCGGGAATTGGTTTTTGCTATAACTTTTGACTCGTTGCTCGGTTTTGAGCACTTCTTTAGTCAAAGTTGCATGTTTTTTCACACTCTAGATGATGGGATCATTAGTTTTGTAAACGCACTAATTTTATAAAGTGCCGCATTCTGGGGGGGTGTCTTTGTATTGCTTAATTCAGCTCATTTTTTCTTGAGCTTTGTTCTATTCCTTTTTTGTGGACTTGTGAGCGCGTCCGCCACAGTCTTACAACAAAGGGATTCTTTTGTGCGACGTGAGACGTTGTTTCTCACAAAGCTCTTTCTTCCCCCTCTTGCTTCTCTCTTTCTGTGCTTGCTTGCAGTGTTGATCTGTTGTGCCCTACGAACCTTGATTGTTGTCTCCACCATTGCGCGTTATTACGCTAATTGCAAGGTGAGTGACAAACTAGTTCTCGAACACGCCGTCATCATCTGGTTGTAATCAACGCACTGAATTATAAAGTGCCAAACTTGGGGGGGTGTAATTTTGTTCTAGGGTGGTTGTTTCCTTTCTCTCCTTTCCTTCTGCATTCCTTGGTTCTATCTCTTCATTATGGATATCTCTAAAGTACCAGTGCTCACACCTTTTAATTTATTTGAATGGAAATCTAAAATTATATTGGTTTTGCGAAGTAAAGGGTTATACCGAGTTACCATGGGGTTAGAGACCGAACCTACTGATGAACCTGAAAAATCTAAATGGTTCAACCGTTGTGATGAAGCCTTAGGTCTTATTTGTATGTCTGTATCCCCAACTTTCTCTTCCACATCGAAACTTCCTCAACACCCGATCAAGCATGGAAAACGCTCGATGATATGTTTGGGAAGCAAGATGACATGAGAGCACATGAGTTGGAGAACGAACTACTAGGGTTAAACCCTAGTGACTTTGAAAACCTACAGGCCTTCTTCTCAAAATTTGTCCGCACTAGAATGCTTCTAAAGGAATGTAAAGTGGATAAGAAAGACTCTCAATTGATCTTGTCGATTCTTTCTAAGTTAGGTCCTGAATACTCTGTTTTTGTTTCAACTTTTCATGCCACGAAAGCCACCTTGGGTAGTACTTGGACTATGCCCTCCTTTGACAGTTTTTCGTCCCAACTCATTCGAGAACAGACAAACTCATTCAAATGGGGACTCTAAAATCCAAGTCACATGCCCTTGTGGCAAATAAGGGCAAGAAAAATGAAAAGAAGAAAGAAACTAAGGACCAACCTAAGAAAGAAACCAAGACCAACCAACCCCCAGTTAAGCCCATCACTCATACTTCGACTTCTGAGCCTAAAGCAAAGAAGGAAAAGTATAAATGCTCCTATTGTAAGAATACTGGCCATGACGAGCAACATTGTTTTCGGAAACAAATTGATCACTTAACTCATTTACTTGAGAAGAATAAAATAAGTGTTCCTGAATCCGTTAAACAAAATGCTCAGAAAGGTGAGTCTTCTAATGCAAAGGAGACTAAAAATGAAAAGAAGAAAGGTAAGGCCCTCATAGCTAGATCAGCTCCATCATCAACTTGGATTATCGATTCTGGTGCCTCGCACCACATGGCTTCTTCAGAGGTTGAATTCTCTAGCATTGAACCATGTGGCATGTCCCAAATCACGTTGGGTGATGACACTCATGTGTCGGTTTCCGGTAGTGGATCGGTAGAGATTGAAGGTGGAACATTTAACCAAGTGTTGAGTGTTCCCAATCTCTCTACCAATCTCCTATCGGTTTACCAAATCACCCACCTTGGTGAAGGAATGCGAGTGGAATTTGGTCCTAACTCGGTGATTATTCATGAGCTTAACTCTAACTGCACTGTGGCTGAGGGAAAGGCAGATCACCGTTCACGGTTGTATACCTTTTCCCACTTCTCTTCTAATTTGACACCCAATGCCTTGCTCACTCATGCAAATGAGGTTAGCAAGTTATGGCATGAGCGTTTTGGGCATCTAAATTATCGTTACCTTGAACAATTGAGCCAAAATGAAATGGTCAATGGGCTACCCCGAGTTAAGTTTTCTAAGGGTCTTTGTGAGGGTTGTACCCTTGGAAAGCACCCTGAAAAAAGCTTTGACAAGGGAAAATCCTGGAGAGCTACTCGTCCCTTGGATCTTGTTCATAGTGACGTTTCTGGCCCTTTTCCGTCTCCTTCTTTTACTAGAGCTCTATATATACTAACCTTCATTGATGACTTTTCACGTTATACTTGGGTATATTTTCTTAAGCTTAAGTCTAAAGTTTTTGAGATTTTTCAAAACTTTAAGGCTCTTGCTGAGAAACAAGCGGAATGGTCTATCAAGGTTCTTCGAACCGACAATGGAGGTGAGTATGTGAGCAACAGGTTTGAGGATTTCTGCACTTCTGAGGGGATTGCTTTGCATAGTCAGATAGTTAAGCTTCTGACCCTTCCCAAAATGGAGTTGCAAAAAGAAAGAACCAAACTTTAAAGGAGATGGCTACTTGTATGGTTCACTTGAAATCTCTTCCTCCACAAAGATATTAAAAGCAAAGAATTGTGCTTGTTATATTCAGAATCGTGTCCCACACAAGGCAGTAAGAGGGATGACACCCTTTGAAGCCTGGTTTGGACACAAGCCTGATGTTGATCACTTTCGAGTCTTTGGATCCAAGGCTATGGCTCAGATTCCCAAAAAGAAATGCAAGGCATTGATCCACAATCCAAACCTTGTATCTTTGTCAGGTATCCTGATGGCGTGAAGGGATATCGATTGTTGAACCCTACCACCCATGAGCTTTATATTGAGAGGAGTGTGAAGTTTGATGAGTCATCCTTGACTTCAACTTCCACTGAGGTCCTTTTGCCCACTGATTCAGATTCTGACTCTTCAGATGATGATGTTGTTGAGCAAGTTCCACCTCTCCCCGCTCCTCCCGATCCTCAAACTTCGAGTCTTTTGATTCTCGATAAAGAGTGATGATGAGGACTATGTCCCTTCTCACTCAAGTGAAGAATCTTCCGACTCGAGCCTGAGCCGTCGGGACCTCTTTGGGCCAGGAAAACCTTACAGAGTGCTGGAGATTTAGTTGGAGATCCTTTGGATGAGAGACGTACTCACTCAGACTTCACTAGACCTCACTCCTTCTTCACCTCTACTTCTGATCCACCATCCTTCCATGAAGCTTCTGGGATTCCTGAGTGGGATTCTGACCATGGATGAGGAGTATTCCTCACTCATAAAGAATGACACTTGGGATCTTACCCTTCTTCCGAAAGGAAGAAAAATCATTCGGTGTAGGTGGGTATATCGAACAAAGTATGGAGCTGATGGAGAAGTTGAGAAGTATAAAGCGCGACTTGTAGCTAAGGGTTTCTCCTAGGTAGCTGGGGTTGATTACTCAGAAACCTTTGCTCGGTTGTGAAGATGACTTCCATTCGACTGACCCTTGCCATCGCTGCCGCTAACAGATGGGAAGTCCACCAGATGGACGTTAAGAGTGCCTTCCTTCATGGGGACCTAGAGGAGGAGATCTATATGGAACAACCTCCGGGTTATGTCCATGATCCATCCCTCGTTTGCAAATTAAATAAGTCTCTCTACGGCCTTAAACAAGCCCCTCGGCTTGGTATGCCAAGATGGACTCCTTTTTACTTGCATCAGGGTTCACTCGGTGTCACTCTGACCCAAATGTGTATATTCTGTGACAGGATGACTCCATGCTTATTCTTGTTCTCTATGTTGATGACTTGTTGATCACCGGTAGCTCTTCCTCTATCATTGATTCTGTGAAGATCTCCTTGGCCAACAAGTTCTCCATGTCTGACTTAGGATTTCTTCATTACTTTCTTGGGATCCAAATTTCACAATCTGACTCAGGAATTATGATCTCGTAGCCTAAGTACTCTCTTGATTTGCTTGCTCGGTTTCACATGTCCGACTGCAAGTCCTCACCTACTCCTTTTCTTTCCGAGATTAAGTTAGTTTCTGATTGCTCTTCCCCCTTGGTTGATGGTACCCTTTATCGACAGTTGGTGGGAAGCTTGATCTACCTTACTCACACTCAGCCAGATCTATCGTATGCCGTCGGGATCGTGTCCAGATTTATGCAGGAGCCTCATGAGCTGCACTTAAAAGCAGCAAAGCGGATCCTTCACTATGTTCGTGGCACTCACACAGATGGTATTCATTACTTAGGAGGGACTGAGATTGACTTGGTTGGATTTACAGACTCAGATTGGGCCAGTGATCTAGATCATCGAAGTCTACCTCAAGCTACAGTTTCACTCTTGGTTCCGGTCCTCGCTCATTTGTCCAAGAAGAAATAGAACACCATTGCCATATCATCGGCGATGTAGAATATAGGAGAGGAGCAAAGCTTAACACTACCACATAAGCTGTTTGGTTATAGGGTATTATGACAGAGTTTGGCATCCACTTTCGGTGGCCTACCATTATCTACTGTGACAACATGAGCACTATCTCGATTTGTAGAAATCCAGTTCAGCATCAGGAAAGAAGCACATTGAGATTCATATGCACTTCATACGGAGCTGATACATGAAAACATCATCGACATACAGTATGTTCGAAAAGCTGATCGTGTTACGTAACATTTTCACCAAGCCCTTCACTGAGGTGAAGTTTCTTCACTATGGTCTCTTCTTGGGGTGAGGTCTGCTGCAGCCACCCATCTTCTTCGGGCTATATAGTCCTCCTTCTTATCCTCTTCTTCTTTCCAAAAATATGTTGTTTGTACATGGGCACCTTATCAGGGCTTTAGTTGCTTAGGGCCCATTGACACATCTTTCTTAGTTGTCTAGGGAGTCTTTTTTTTTTCTTTTGGCTTACCTTGACCTCTTCCTCGCTTCGATGAAGGGGGGGTGTTGGTGTGTGTGACTATCCAAATATCGTCCACATCACCTAGGTGAGTCATCTCGCCTTGCGAGAGTCATAGGTCTTAGGAAGTCAAATGAAAAGTGTCGATTCTATCATAGAATCTCGACATTGTCATTTGCGTCAATCGCATCATAGGAGTTACATTCCTTATTTGGAATTGTAACTCCTCTTCTAATGGCGTCATATGCATCATTCAACGTCATATGCGCGCTGGCGCGTCATTGATTTCTTTCCATGTTTAGGCATGGGGTTACACAAAGACACCCTATTTGTACTTCCTATTTTTCGATCTATGAGTATGAGTAGACCCATTCTTCTTACTTGCAATCTTCTTTCCATTGTTTCAATCTTGCATATCAGATTGGCTTGAGGTTACCATCGGAGTGCAACTTCGTTGTGGTGCATCGCTTTTAGACATCGGTTCTAATTTCTCTTTCAAGAACTATTTCAAAAACTTGTACAATTTAAAGTTTTTTATTTTTCAGAAAAATGCATCCACTTAAGACCCCCTTTTGGCCCCCCAACTTGGTGCACTTGCCCATAATTTTAAATATGGTTGATAAATATAACAATTACAAACATTTCACATTATAGACTATTTTCACTAGATCAGAATTCATCGACACATTTCCCACGTGTGACCATAAAAATATGAACATATGATGCGATTACACTTTAAACTCTCTACCCCCTCTATTTCATCTCCATGAGTGTAAGTTGGTTTTTCTTTTAATTGACTCATGTTTTTTGTTTGCAATTGTAGACAAAAACTCACGTACTTAGGTACATTTCTAGGTCCTAATCACATACTACTATTCATATGATTCCTAAGATTAACATCTATCTTTGGCCTCTTTTCTATCTTTCTCGGTTTCATTTTTGGTCTTGCTCACCCCACAACTCGGCCTAATCCTCATTGTTTTATCTTTATTGAATTTGGAGACCAAAGGTGCTCGGCTAGGATGCCAACGCCTGTGCACCCCAACCTCTTTGTATCTTACTCACCTCTTTTAGGCCTTTTTTATCTTTTGGGTATCTTGTTTTCTTTTGGGTCGGCCTTTTTTTTTTATTTCAAATTCAAATAATGGAATCATATAAATACAAAGCTATGTGACTATAATAAGGGACCAAGCTCTAAGAACCTATTATCACCACCTAAGGTTACATCCAAAGGCATTCATCTAGCACTCGCTCAAGGGACAGAGGACGTATTTTTGCATACACGTATAGGAGGGGAATTTCATTTTTCCATCCACGCATCTATTCACATTGATACATCTAGCTATCTCTCGCTATCAAATGCATCTTACACAAGAACTTTCTAGGGCCCGATTTATGCACACACTTCACAAGAACTACATTGAATCTAAGATGTGACATGCAGGTGCTCACCGTAAGTTCACTCTTTTTTGGGTGACCGTCAGGGTAATTCCAACTCCCCATTTGCATCTTTTTATTTTTAGAATTTGATTTGTTTTGGGGTTTTATAGTTTATCTCTATCTTTATAGGTTACAAATGAATACAACGATCATCCAAAGATACATAGGAGACCAACAACAAAGGCTAGCGACCACCTTGTGACATAGGAAAATTTATATTATGACCATTTTCAAAATCATGGGCACCCACAAAGGTCTCCAAAGCATGTGTGCCCCTGACCCAGCTTACGTGCCCTAGTCCGACTTGTTTGGCGGTTACAAGAATTTTTATGCTCAGTTGCGATAATTTCCTCCTCATGTTCATCAGTCTTCTAGTCCAGAACACTTCAAGATTTATTGAAAATCATATAAGTATTTTATTCCCTCTCTTGCACTTAGGGTTTTAATTTTCATTAGTTTATTGCTTGGATTAAATATGTACTAAGAATTTATTTATTCAACGTTACTCTGCAATTAGGGTTTAAAATAATTCCATATTTGTTAAAACCATCTCATTCAAACTCTCTTGGGTCCTCATCTCATCACTTCTTTCATTTTCCTAAGATTATCTCATCATGGATATCTCCATTCATGATTTATTGCTAGCCAATCCATATTGTAGAGCTAAAATAATTTCTCTCTTGGTTAATACTCGAATTCCTTCTACTACTCATCCGGACATAGTATATCAGTCATTCGTAGATGCATTTTCTCAATAGCTTACTTTTCCATCTAATATAGTTGAAAATATTTTTTTCATGACAATGATCCTCCCCTATATATATTGGCTTGCATCTATCACATGGGTAGTAAGTGGAAAATAATTGATAACGGATCTAAGCTTAATCTTTGTACTTTTTCACTCCTTTAGAATATCATCCTTTCCTTAGCTAATGTTATCCCATCATCCATTTCTCTTCATGCATATGATTATTCTACGCATCCATGCATAGGAACTATTACTTTACCTATCACATTCGGGCCAAAAACTATTCTTATGGTATTCTTTGTTATTGATTTCCTAGTTCAATACAATTTCTTACTTGGTAGGCCATGGCTTCATGCCATGTAGGAAGTGCCTTCTACAATTCACTGGTGTGTTAAATTATTACATGAAGGCTTTGAACATACCATAATCACTGATCGTGACCCATTTAGATATTTCCACCTAGACCCAACCATTGCATTACCTAATCCCACTTATGTTATCAAGTTATGCATCCCGTTGAAGATCAACAATCCATGGATTATCATGTCAACTTGCCTCCACTTGAAGGAATTGTTTGTGAATTGGATATTGGATATTGGATATTAGATATTGGATGTATGACAATATGAAAATATTGGATATTGGATATTGGATGTATGTCAACTTGCCTCCACTCATCCTCTCCTTCTACTAATGTTATGGTACTTTTTTGGGGTCTATACATATATTGATGCCATTCCACCTTCCTCATCTTTTCATGAGCAGCCCGCATCTATGCTTCCTCTTTTCACATGCACTCTCTTCCTACATAATTATTATTGGCCAAATATTCTATTCGATCCTACTAGTTATGATATTATTTGCACATGTGATGGTTTAGCTCCGATGGGATTCATAATGAATGACCTCCTTCCTCCGCCTCATTCTCCTCATCTATATCACGATATGTTCACATCATCATTTTCTATGGCCTCCGCATTTTCCATCTACCGATTTGTTGCACGCACTTATCTACTTACACTTGGGTAGTATTGGCTTGACTACATTGGTGGCACTTTTGATTCATATCATATTGATATCACATTCCCCATGCCCTTCGGTTGTGTTTTTATTTTTAATGATTCATTTCTTGGATATTCACAAAATCTTACTCATTGGGATGCACATGGCTGTCCAATACTGCCTTTCAATGATGAATAATATGTAATTGGCGTGTATAATTTACACCATAATGGCTCCTTACATGATCAACTACATACTATTACTTACCGTGTCTCTAGAAATTCCCCATTTGGCCTCGACCACTATGAAAATTATGATCTATTATATGATGTTACTTGATTCTTCTCATCATCATACAATTGGGGGGCATCATTCTTACTTCCCCCTCTTAAGCATTGTCAGTGTCTCACATTTCTACTATTACAATTTATGCTTCGCATATAGTCTTTCTCATGCATCTTACACAATAAGTGATACACACAACTTGTATTTTCATTACCCTATGACACACTCTCATGCTAAGGTTCATACCTAATTGTTGAGGTCATACTACATCCATGAACCTCACATCATACACACGATACATTTCACACTCTATGCATTCATAACACATATCTTTGGTATCACATTCTCACACATCACACTACCCTATGGCACACTCTAGTTCCACGGTTCATATTCAACTACTAAGGGTCTAAATCTAAAATGAAAATCAACTCACTCACACTCTTAACTCTCTACGCTTCATGTTCTATCTATTAAGAGAACATTTTAAAACCATTTCCCGATGATGCACTCTTGTTCTATGGTTCATTCTTGATTGTTGAGGGGTATTTTATATAAATGAACCTCATCCCCTACTCATGCTCATTCTCATTTACATCCACTCGGGTGCGTTACTACTATCACATTCACATCATCATACGTATATCTTGGTTGCACATACTCTTGTTTACTTATACTAGTTACATGTACACTTTGTTTTCATGCTAGATAGATACTTCGTATGTCATTATATTTTCTATATACACATGTGTGTTCACTTGTTCTCTAGTTGTGAATGTAGACTTTCTACAGATCTCTACACTCAATAATGATGCTTGGCACTGTACCTCTTACCAGTCCCACCGAGGATCTTGGGTGCATCTACATTTCTACTCTTATACATCACATGTGATATTTTTTCGCTTTTATACTAATTAATATTCTTACTTGAAAACTACTTTCCATTAATCCTTACACATCTTGACACACTTTTTATCTTTCTAACATGTTAATCAAGGCTTCATGTGTAGGGAAAATTTTAGCGATGAATATTCGTAGTTTGGTGAATAGTATAATTCTAGGAATTTGATTTTGGTGAGTACTAAAACAATGGCAAAGACCCAAATCCCATAAAAATAATCTATCCAATCTGAATCTCCAAGTAATTTCCAATCCCAAAGGTGTATATTTTTATATTAAATTGCAGCGTGATTATCACTCCGGATTTGGAAACATTCGCTTTCTCCTAGAAATCGACCAAAAGTATTCAAAACATTAATGTTTCACCAAGAAATTGACCAATAGGAATTTGAAAACATTAATGTTTCTCCAAGAAATTGATGCGCCGGGATTTGAAAACATTAATGTTTTGCCAATAAATCTATGGAACCTTATTTGGCCAAGAAAACATTCCAAAAAGTTTCCCGATATATACACAGAGGTGATGTTCTCCCATGATTTTCCAATTTTTCATATTTGTGAAGTAGCGAGAAAAGGATTTAGCAAATCGAATATTACAATTTTCTTATAAAATTTAAAATAAATCTAATTCTTTCCAGGCCCAAATAATGCGTTGTAGTTTACATCCTAGAATCACTAACTACATGTGAGTCCTTAGTCTATTTGAGACTTGTTTTATTTCATGTCACATTGTTTTATCTCAGTAATTCTACATTTTTAAGTAATTTCAAAGCTTGAACATCCTCATCTTGATAACCACTATGATTTTTATGTCATCTAGAATAGTCCTCCACTTGCAGAAATTTGTAACTAGTTTTTCTATCTTAGATACATCTAGATTCTACGTAATATATATATAATATATATTGAAGAGAGAACATTAACAAAAAGATTCAAAGAGGATACACTCGATAAATCAAGGAATATATAGAGAACAGCTCGTGGAGATGTATGGAGTGATTTAAATCACTCCATACATCTCCACGAGCCGTTGCTCTATATATTCCTTGATTTATCGCTGTATCCTCTTTGAATCTTTTTGTTAATGTTCTCTCTTCTCGTAGTATGTATATATATATATATATATATATATATATATATATATATATTGTGGTTTCTTATTCCATTTATTCCACGACCGTTTATCACTATGTACTCGACACCACCTCGTCCCACAGAGGACCCGAAGATATATAAATTGTGATACATTCCGCAAGTTTCCCGCTCACTGGGGGCATTTCCTTGGGAGACTGACGGAATGGAAATGTGTGACATAGACCTCATGGGAGCCAAGACACGCTCTAGACCTGAAAACATATCAATTGTGGCTCATTCCACGGGGTTCATGTCCGCTGGGAGGATTTGGTCGGGAATGGGAGGCTAACAGAAATTGGAATGGTGACAAACAATAATATACAAAATTAATAGAGACCATACAGAGATGTCCAAAATGATACTTTAGCTAGCTTTGACACATTGACATTTCATTGTCAAGCCAAAGAACCCTGCATACATTCTCAACCTTGAATTCATAGTCTCATACCACAACGAGTCATAGATGGAAGACCATATATTCTATCTCAACTCCTTTGAAATGATGAACACTCTTGGTAATTGGATTATGACATACCTCATACCTTTGATGAATCAATAATTTCTTCATGAGAAGATGCACACCTTATTTGGCTTGATGACAACATTTAGAACCTCTATACAATAGGACAAACCTCTATACATTATGACAGAGCTCGATCATTGAGACTCCTTCATTAATCAAATAAAGACAAATCATACCTTGGATGAATCAATGAACTCGGAGTCCTTCACGAGTAGATACATACTATACTTTGATTTCAAACTCGAGAAAACCCTAAGATCACCTATTTTATGCTTGATTAGATACAACACAAAATTATTATAACTAGAGTGTCTTATCATTAGAGTGACTTCACTGATAAAAAAATCATTTAAAATTTTAAATTTCTTGTTCTCTTCTCAAACCTTTGATACATCTTCAGTTTGCTTGATGTATGCTCTAATTCTTATTATACTAATGTAACACTCTTGCAAAAACTAGTACATGTTAAGTGACACAACATTATTTTTCTTTATACAAATTTATCATGTTGAGATATCTCATGCACATATCAATATCATTTAGTCTAACATGTTGTATCTTTTTTATTTAAATTCTACAGATTCACTGATTCAAAAAAATGGCACCTAAAAAGGGAAGCTTAGCCTTAGGAAAAAATGTTATTCCAACCCCTCCTGGTAGTGGTATTAGTATTTGAAAAATAACATCTTATTTTGAGAAACCATCTAAGGAAACTCATCCTTCTCTAGCGGGGCCTTCAAAATCAAGGGATAATTATTACATTCAAAATGAAACTCATAATGATAATGTGTTCATTTTTTATTTTCATGATGCTATCAATGACAACAATGAAATGCCTCCCCTTGAAGACATTCCATTGAATGATGTTGAGTTTGACATTGTACCACCTACCCAATTGAATGAAGATGACACTGCATCACCTTTCAAAGGCCTAAGTGAATGTTGAGGTGAAAATTCTAGTAGTGGTAGTCAACGAAGTATAAATTCCACCAAGGCAAATACTTAGCGGACACCTATTTCTAGAAGAAAGAGAAAGGAAAGAAAATGGGACTTGGGAAGGAGTTTCAGGTTAGAGTGGGTTTCTAAGTTTCCATTTATTGAACCTGTTGAAAATGATAATAAATTTGAACCTCCCAAAGAATGCAAATGTACAATCTATAGCTGGAGATTGGGTAGGGACAAGACAATGCAACTTAAGTTGGATATTATTGAGAAGCATGTAGGAAAGATATATGAAAAGATAATTGTAGATGGCATTGAGAAGAATGTTTCTAGATGGAAATATGTAGATGATTGTTTGCATATTAGGTATGAAAAATAATTTTAATAGCACAATAGAAATGAAAGAATAGTTGCAGTGAATGGAGGGACAATTACCTCTCAATTCAACAAGATCGTTCAAAACAATTTTTTAGGTAAAACAATTCAGCTAGCTACTGTTTTTCACATTTTGAAAAGAGGTCATCCTATAATAGATTTTCTTAAACAAAAGAATATGTTTTCTTTCCTTGGTGTCCCACACTTCCCGATTCTCACTGGTCAGAAATTAGTGGTTGGGATTGGGAAAATGCCTAGCTATGGTTGAGAAAGAAGACTTGAAAGAGAAACTGAAGTATGCACGATACATATCTTTGTCTATTTATGAGGTTACAGTAGTAGATAATATTTCTTGGGTCTGTATGCATGTGTATACTATCGAAAATTATGTGATACAACCTCACTTACTTTCCATTCACAAGATGAGAGATAAATACAATGCTGAAAACCATTATGAGTTGGTGATAAAAAATTTGAAGGAGATCAATGACATGGATGATGCTGCAATTACATCAAAGTTGGTATGTGTTGGGGTAGATGGGGCATCTATATTGCAAGGTCATCATAATGGCATGTGTGTAAGACTCCAAACATCTCATTTCCCTTATATGATTTTCATTCATTGTATGGCTCATAGAATGAACCTAACTTACAGAATAGTTGGCAAATTTAAACCTATAGCAAAATTTGAAGACCTTGTTCGAAAGGTGCATGCTTATTTCTTCCGTAGTCCTAAAAGGTTCATGGAATTCCAAATATTTGCAAAAGGAATAAAAAATCCAAGCATTAACTGTTAAAATATGTTGACACTAGGTGGATCTCATTGTACCAACCGGGTCGTAGGGTGTATGAAGAGTATCAATCCTTATTAAGAGTGATGCAGTAGAATCACAAGGAAGTGGACAAGGCCCAGGATTTGATGCATCATTTGACCGATATATATTCATTGCTGATGTTTTTGGTCTCCTTCCCATGTTGTAAGAAATGCATTGTTTAATTAAACAAACACAAGAAAGAACTATTTATATTGTTGATTTTTCTAGTTTGAGAAAATAAGTTTGTATGTCAATAGAATATTTGTATCTCAATGAAACTCGGTTTTACAGTGTCTAGCATTTGATGGCTGGAATATTTTGATAAAGATTGGAAATGCAGTAGTTTTCTCAAGCTCAACTTGTTTAGGGAAGTATGTGCTTCTGTATGTGGATATGAGATACCGATGGACATGTTTGAAGTAGCCGTATGTAAGGTTAAGTAGGTAAAAAGTCATAGGGACGTTGTTTGATAACATTGTATCATCAACAAGGGTGAGGTTAAGAGAAATTGTAGTATCCCTACTAGAAGAAATAATGGAGCGATTTAAAAGGGATGCTTTACTTGAAGCAATGACTATAGTAAATCTGACCTTTTGGAATCCTATCCAAAATGAAAGACATATGCAAGAAGACTACTTCAAGAGTTTTGGTAAGTGAAACAAGTTGGGGGACCAAAAAGTTGACATCAAATCCTTAATTTTACATTAAAAATTTAAAATAAACGTCAAATTTTCTCTTCCATGGACTTGAACCATGCCAAAAATTAAAAACATGTCTTAAAATGGTATCATCACGTAGGGGATCCTCGTTAGCTTTGTATAAATATTGATTTTAAAGTGAATAGAATATGATAAATATCATTTTATAATTTTTTACTAATATTAGGTCTTTAAGACACTTTTTCCCGTGAATGTTCATGTCTATGTTTAAGACTGCAACTTTTTTTTCACTTATCAGAATGTGATAAAACCTATACCATCCCAACCATGGAAAAATTCTATACATGTTCAAATAAAAATTATTTGATTTCGATATTTTTTGATGAATTTATGTTGGGAAAACGGAAAGTGCTCCATTTTCTTTATGTTTTCATACCACTTTTACGGAAAAAATCATTAAAAAAATATTGCTCAAAAAAATACAAAATAAAATATGTCCTAAGATAGACAACGACATCTAACTTTTCACTAAAGGAGAAAAGATATCAAGTTTTTGTCATCCAAATTGCGAGAAAACGAAATACAATCTTATAGGCTTTTTTCAAACAAAAATACCAAGTCATTAAATTTTGAGTGTTTAATATAGCTAAACTTGTCTCGCTTTTTTAAAAAAAAAAAGTAGTTTAGAAACTAGATTTCAGATGCTACGATTCATATTTATATAATTTTTTCTAATTTTGAGTGCACACATTGCTAATAATCCCTATAAGTTGATATGTCACTATTATTTGCAATATGACATCCACTTATGACCCCTTTTTTTCCAACTTGTTGCACTTACCTGGTTGACTACATTGATTCAAAAATTTTGTAAGCATGTTGATATCAATAGAATGAATATTGCAATTATTTTAAGAAAGGGCAGTTTGAGTTCTCAATCTCATGAATTCACCACTACAATGATTCAACAATTCAAAGATTTGGATAATCCCTTACAATGTGGAACAATAACCCGCTATGGAAAAAAGTTGGGGTGAGTACTATTTTATAGAAAACCATGTCCGAGTTTTTCTCATTGGCTAATCTATGTCAAACAATGATTTTGGGTTTAGTTGAAGATGAGATAATTTTTAGTTCCTTGGCCTTTATAAAGTCAAAATTGTGAAACAAGCTTGACAAAAATTTGGAAAATTGTTTGAGAATTTATACATCACAAGGTATGAAGTGGATAAATTTCCCTATAACAAGGATCTAGCAGTATGGAATTTGATTACTAAAAGGAGAGGGGCTGAAAATAATGGCACAAATACAACAGATGACCCTATTGCAGCAGTTGACAATCAAGAAAGAGAGAGTCGGGTCTCGTAGATCTGGTGAATCAAATCATAGAGACAATCCAATTCTATCAAGTTGTAAGCTTCTATTGGTGGATATCCCATGATATAGATGTTCATATAATAATTAACATATTCAAATATTCAGTACATTATTCTGAATCTCAAACAAGGATTAACACTCACTCCAAACTTACATGTGCCTAAAGGTAATCATATTGATTCCATTTCCATTTTGATTACAACAACATTACAAATTCATGCTTTAATGAGTATTTAATATATTTCAAATACAACTTTGTTGATATCTTTTATAGAAAGCATACATCGCGGTTGGTTGGCTATTAAATCATAATGCATTTGCATTATTATATACTTTAGGCATATAAGAGTTGTGGCACTTAATTCTGAGATAGCATAAATGGCTTTTCTTGAATCATTACTGAAATAAAAATTTAAAAATAAAACTATTCCTCATTCAATTTGCATGAGACATGCCTTGTCTGAAAAAATTGAAGATTATCATGACTCATTGCAACAAATGGAACAATTTTCAAAATGGATCTAAATACACTAAAGAGTAAATCCATGCACATATATATTTAACTTGTGCACCTCCTTGTAAAAGTTTTCTTCAACCACAAGAAACCTAAATATCACATGTTTATTAATACAATAAACATAAATATAACTCTAGTCTATTAATAAGACAATTTACTATTTGTTATCCATGACCATGGTTTCCTCCCAAATAATAGAAATAACAAAACCAAACCACCACTTCAACTTGGAATCGTGCACCATAACTTTAACAAATTATATCATCTTTTGTAACATGCTCCACTCTTCATCTGTTGGAATTGTAATTTGTTGTAAATCAGAGTGACTAACATGTAACTTTGTTAGAAATTCATAACTGATAGTGGAGCTTTCCTTTACTGTTGAATGCAAACTTACTGACAAGGTTATCAATGGTTTAACAAATTCAAAAAAAAAATCTCATCTATCTTCTCAGGAATTCGGTCCTTCTCTTGAGTCATTTTTTCTTTCATCTTCTTCTGGAATGCATCCTTCTTAATGAATTGGCATGTATTGTCAAAAGGAATTAGCAAACCAAGATTTGTGAACTCTTGTACCTTTCCATGTAGCTCCTGTAACATTCTTTGACAATAATTCAACAATTTATGTGCTTCACCCAACATCACACACTTCAAGTGTAGTGCCCACTTTCCTTGGACACTATTTAGATACTGATCCTGACACTATTGGTCACATTTTGGACATTATTATGTTTTGATTAGTATGATGGTTAGATGTTAGATCCTAGATTAATATTGATCTGGATTCAGATATTTTGCTTGAGGATCATTGAGACATTTTTATTATTATGTGGATGATGATATACTAGTTGACATGGACATGTTATTGATGTTAATTTTAGACATGTGACATTGATTATTATGAATAGCTCTAGTATACAAATCTATTGATGATGATATAGTTACAAATTGAATTTTAATGATAAATATTGAATCTTGATATTGTTGTGATTTGGATCTAATGTTTATATATCATTTGGATGTTCGATATGGCCATGAGTTTGAAGAAGCTATTTTGCATTTTGCAGAGTTAAAATCACAACAATGTCGTGGGACCGGAGACTAACCATATTGGAATTCGTGTGAAATCAACAAGGTCACCATGGAAACTGTGTTTGAGATGTATGTTGTGTTTTTTAGGATTTCCCATGGGGGATTTCCATTATTGTGACCATGGGGTATATGTGGGCTTTATCTGTTGTGTCCCTTTTTAAAATTATTGTTGTATGTATTTTATTTGTAATGTGCTCTTTAGTTTAATTATTTTAATGTGATAGTATAATGTGAATCTTATAGTTAAATTTCAATTAAATTAATTGGGATGTGGAATATAAATTAAAAGTTATTGTCTTGGTTGAAAATGAAAATTGACTTATATATATATATATATATATATATATATATATATATATATATAATAACCATATGATAGATAAATAAATCTTTATGTCAAAACATGTAATAAATAAATGTCATAAATATAAATGCATGTGTAAGAAATTGTAAGAGGATGTAAAAGTTGTGTAAGTAAAATGATAGATTGTGTAAGGCAGATTTTGGAGTGTAGAACACTCCATCCTCTTTGAAACTCGGATTTGGTCTTGGGAGCCTAAATTGGAGGCTTGTGGGACAAGTTAAACTTGTCCCACACCTCTCAAAAACCTCCACCAACCATGTTTATTAATTTGGAGTCAAAATCAGATTATTTTATTGAATTTTGACTTGATTTATTGTAAGAAGTGATTGCACTTGTCTTACAAATTTTAAATGCATTCCCTTTTGGGGTATGGGCTATTGTGTGTGTAAGTGATTTTGTCATTTTTTTCATTAATGGTGATTTGTTGTTGATGTGGATTGCACTCTTGGGGAAGGAAGAAAAATGATGTGGCATCCCACTTGGAATCCACATCATCCTCTTCCACCCTCTCCTTTAAAATTTGATTTCCTCCTCATTTTGAGGTTGTTGAAGGTTGGAGATTTCACTCTTGGGTCAAATTTTTCTCTTGCCTTTGGAGCTTGCTTTGTGGAAGAGCTTGGATTGATTCACATGCTTGTACATTGTTGTTTTGGGACTGTGTTTTGAGCATCAAAGAACTGCTATTTTGGAAACAAGTCTCCATTATGGAGAGGTAGGCTCTCACTCTTTTAAAATTGTTGTTTTTCCCTCTTTTAGCATGAATTTTTGAATGTGTTGTGTTTTCAATTCTTAGAGGGATGGGTAGAATTCT
Organism: Taxus wallichiana var. yunnanensis; assembly: GCA_018340775.1. Classification (NCBI taxonomy): domain Eukaryota; kingdom Viridiplantae; phylum Streptophyta; class Pinopsida; order Cupressales; family Taxaceae; genus Taxus; species Taxus wallichiana. The sequence goes on from CM031242.1 coordinate 789,552,820, forward strand.
TAGGGCATGGTGTGGAGAGAAGACTATGAGGTTAATCAAAGGAGGGATAAGGGATTTTCCATTGGCACTTGTCTTGAGGAGGGAGTGTTGGTTGAATCCACCTAGGAAAAGAATATGCATGCATTTCTTACTTTGGGGAGGTATAAGGGATAAATTTGGAGGAGGGATAAGAGGGTTGAGGAGGGATAAGGTTTATGGGATGGTTATGTTCTTAGTGGTTATCAGTAGGTGGATGTCCAACTTCAACATGGGAGGCATAAGGAGACCTCCATAGTTCTTTGCTTTGTTTGGCTTGCTTACTCAAGCCTTTGTGATTATATGACTGATTTCTAATGAAGTTGAGAAACTTCTGCCTTGTTTTTATTTTTGTTTTCTTTTATTTTTGTGATATGTGAGTGTTGTTTGCATGTGAAAGAATTCCATGTTTTCATGAGTTGAATTATCATGCTCCATTTCAATATGGTTTGGGGCTTGGGGCCAATGGGGAAAGATGGCTTCTATTTTCCCATTGGATATCTTGGTTGGTGGAGAGTGTTGCCTTTCTCCCTTCCTTTTTGTGATTCAAGTTGTAAGAATGAAGAAATCAGTAAGCTTTTGTTTGAAGAAAGAAGAATACGCTTTCTGTCAACCTTTTTGAGCAAACTCTTGTAACTGCTCCCACATCGCGTGGATGAGTTGTATAATTTTGTAATGTGAAGCCATTAAATGGTAAATGGAAGTCTGAAATTTAATTGAAATGTAAAGATGGAATATTCTATTCTCTGTATTGGAAAAGAATGTCATACAGTTGTAGATTTAACATTGAAATTCAAATGAAGAAATGATATGTTGATGTAATGTTGAAAATCAATGAAAGAAATATATTCCTTCCTCGATTGTAGTGTTGGATTTAGATTTAATTGTAATTTTTCTTTAAATTGGAGTTAATGTTTTGAAATGTTATCTCTGTGTGAAAAGAAAATGCATATGGAAGAGAAATACAACATTCTATTCCTAACATTCTCTTCCTTGCAATTATTAAAATTTGAAATACCAAACGCTGCCTTATTTCAAATGAAAAGATGGATAAATTATTTTTTAGACAATATTTGATAAGTTTATCGTGTTTTGGAAGTAGCAAATAAATCATTACAGTTGTTAATAAATGAACCCTGTTCCTTTCCTTTTCTAAATCTAGCAATTAAAATTTTATCTAATAAATGTGCAGTTCAGATCTGCAACTTAAATTAAGTATTGAAACAATGCAATTTAGATGAAATATGTCATAAGGAATTCAATTTGACCTCAACACAAGAGAAAGACATTTTAGAACTTTACAAAATCAATTTTTGAACTTGCTGGACCACTTTCTCATCAAAGGATGTAAAATATATCAATTGCAACTCAATCCATAAATTGAACCTTAAAACTAGTCTAAAATCCACCCAATAGCATTCCTCCATGTTCAATTACATGTTGAAGAGAAGAAATATCAAAATTGAATCAAATCTCCCAAGTAGGAAAAATTGCCAGTTTTAAAATTATAATCCCTACAGGTCAATTTCTTAAAATTGACCCTTTAAACTTCACCAAATTCTAAAATTGATGATTTCTGTGCAAATAGGACTCCGAGAGCTTTTCATAAAGTCCTTGTTTTCCTAAAATGGAGCTTGCTATCAAAGTTATGGCCATTTGAAGTTTTACTTCAAAATGGCCATCCCAAACCAAAATTGAAATAATTCGACCTTAGAAAAATTTAAATTGTGAACTTTGGAAAAATTTCCTAAAATTTATGTGTCCCCGCCAACCTCTCATCCTATTAGAAGTTGCCACGTGGCACCTCGAGGAGCAGGCCCTTAATAAAAAAACTTAACTTTTTGCCATTTTGGAAAACTTTCACTTTTTCCTCCACAACTCGCTTGCCCGCACCAATCACATGATGACACGTGGCATTTGGGAAAATTTTCTCAATTTTCTCCCTAACCCCGCGGACCTCTAAGGGAAAATTTTCCCCTAAAACTCCGCCCGGCCATAACTTGAGTTTTACAAGGAGTTAGGAGGACTTATTTATATGGTTGGAAAGGTGAGAAAATTTCCTATCCAATGAGCCTAGTTTAGGAAAGTTTTGATAAATCTAAGTGTGTGAAAAATCTAGTTGAAGTTTAGGGCTTGATAGAGAGTAGGCCTGACGATAAATTTCTCCCTGAACCTTAGTAAAACTTGTAACCTCCAAATTGGAGCCTTGTAAACTTGTTATAAGATAAAAATGGAAATCTTGTGTTTGGTTAATTAGAATTTGTTCTGGAACCTATTTAGTTTCAAACTAGTGTCTTGCAACTTGGTTGTAGACTCTTCCTATATAAAAAATTTATTCCATAATTTTCCTAGTTTGTTTCTTGGTCTCAAGTGGTAGTTGAAGCAGGCATCACACTTGGTATCAGATCAGTGGTTCAAAATCTTGGACCATTGGGCACACTTGAAACAAAATAGACTTGAAACCTAAAACTAGCAATTGATAATCTAGAAAATAAAACCATTTGAAAATTGTTCATGTTAGTAAACTTAGAAAACTGAAGGAAACTCAAGGTAATGAACTAACTCCCACTCTGGTCTATGAAGGGAGCTCAGATGGAGTAGGAGGAACATTCACAGAGACTCAAAGTCACCACCACCACCACCACCACTAGATCAGGGTTTAGCAATTATCCTACCACAGATTTTACAGAACCTCCAGGATGTTAATGTCGCCTTACGCGGAGGATCAGTAGGAGGGCACTTAGGAAAACAGGACAGAGATATTTCCATAGAGGGATATGCACCCCCTCCACTCAGTGAGGATGGAGGAGAGAATTTTCATGCAGAGTCAGTCAGAGCAGATTCACCACCTAGGAGGTAGGGTGATAGAGTTCTGGAGCATAGAGAGAGGTCTCAGAGCCCTAGGCTTAGGGATGAGCTTATAGAGAGGCCCAGAGGCTGTCAGACCACATTTGCAGATCATATCATGGAGATCCTGAAGCTTAGGCCCTCACATTATTCAGGTGACATAAAGCGGTTTCTGAAAGAGGCCCGGCTGGTTAGCTTGAGCGGTTGCTTTAAGTTTTGTCCTTGTTCTAACAACACAAAAGCTCATGTTGTGATCCATCTACCGAAGGACGGAGCTGGAGTATGGTGGAGGACAGAGGAGCAGAAGCTCCATATAGATTCGGAGAGGCAATACTTGGGAGATGTTTGAGGAGAGACTTAGGAGTAGATACTTACCTCAGAGATTCATACAAAGAGAGGATTGATGAGTTCCATGACCTTCGACAGTCTTCCCTTATAGTGTTTGAGTATGAGAGTAGGTTCCTGGACCTACTTTAGTACATTTTATTACATGCAGATGAGCAGGTGCAAATCCACAAAGCTCATCTCAGGGCCTTAATATAGAAATTGGAGGTGTAGTTTGGATCCACTGCCCATAGACATTAGCAGAGGCCATTGAGAAGGCCTACATTGCAGAGGAGACTTGAGGTAAAACCCAACAGGCTAGAGACTGGGTCAGGATCCGTATTCAGCAGTTACAGGATAGTAGATCAAGGGGGTCAACTCCTCCTCCTCGTGGTGGTCAAAATTCTTCGCAGTCATCTTTCAAACCACAGCAACAAGAACACCAATAGTCCCACCCACCTTTTAGGCCTCCTCAAAGAGTTGATGCATAGAGAGGTCGGAGCATGGGGCCTCCTAGGGGTCCCACCAGGACACAGGGTGGAGCTAGAGCTCACCAGCCAGGAGCTCGACCATAGATGCCACAGTAGACTATGGCTAGATCATCAGGGTCCACAACACCTACCTCTAGGGCACCTTCTGGCGGTGCTGCAGTTTGGAGGACTTCAGGTGGTTGCTTCGGGTGTGGAGTAGCGGGACACTTTTGGAGAGATTGCCCCCAGAACCCTAATAAGGGTAAGGCACCCATCTCAGAGCCTACAGTCGGAGACATGGGATGGAGTCACAGGATCTATGCAGTGGTCGAGAACCGCCAGGCCGAGCACCAGAGCATGGTCATTGAGACTACAGGTAGTATTGGAGGTGTTCCTACTTCTATATTGTTTGATTCTAGTTCTTCTGATTCATTTATTACACCATCCTTGGTAGAGCGATGCAGGCTAGTGGCTGTTAGACAAGGTCATAGTTGGGATGTCGAGATGGCTTTAGGGAGCCAAAGTCTCTATAGACTCCTTAGTAAAGGAGTGTGTTGTTAACTTGGGACCTTTCACCACCACTTCAGATCTCCGTGTACTTCCTTTGGGCTCGTATGGAGTCATTTTAGGCATGGATTGGTTATCTGCACATAGGGCCAGGATGGATTTCTATCATAAGACTATATCTTGTGTAGATGATCTTGGAGTTGAGTCGGTGATTTCGGGGTCGGAGACATGTTTCTATTCACACTATCTCTGCTATACAACTCAAGCAATGTGTGCGACGGGCATGTCAAATGTATGTGGTCACAGTCAGTGACCGGACAGAGGATGGGTCTAGTGGGCCATCGCTAGATGACCATCCCATTTTGAGAGAGTATGTAGATGTTTTCCCAGGGGAGCTACCAGGGATGCCACCCCCATGTGAGATTGATTTCCATATTGATCTGGTTCCAGGAGTAGAGCCTATCTCACAAGCTCCTTATCGGATGACCACCCCAGAGCTCTGTGAGCTCAAGTTACAGTTGGAAGGCCTTTTAGAGAAAGGCCTCATCCATCCTAGTGTATCCCCTTGGGGTGCACCGGTTATATTTGTGAAGAAGAAGGATGGATCATTACGGTTGTGCATCGACTACCACCAGCTGAATAAGGTAACGATCAAGAATCGTTATCCCCGCCTCACATTGATGACTTGTTTGATCAAATGAAGGGAGCCATGGTGTTCTCTAAGATTGATCTCAAGTCAGGGTACCATCAGTTGAGGATTATAGAGGAAGACATCCATAAGATTACTTTTCGTATAAGGTATGGGCACTATGAGTTCACAGTGGTGCCCTTTGGTTTGACGAATGCCCCCGCAATATTCATGAGTTTGATGAATGGGGTATTTAGGACCTTTCTAGATCACTTCGTGCTCATCTTTCTTGATGACATTCTGATTTACTCACGTACGCGTGAGGAGCACGAGGGGCACCTTCAACAAGTTCTTCAGTGTCTTCATGAGTAGCAAATTTTTGGGAACTTGGAGAAGTGTGCCTTCTTTCAGTCAGAGATTCAATACTTGGGCCATATCATCTCAGGTGAAGGAATCGAATTCGATCCTTCCAAGATTAGAGCCATTATGGATTAGCTAGTACCCACTACAGTGACAAAGGTGCGCAGCTTCATGGGGTTAGTAGGGTATTACAGGAGATTTGTGCAGGACATCTCTCGGATAGCACACCCCATCACTTCCCTTCAGCGGAAGGGGAAGAAATTTGTTTGGTCAGATAGGTGTGAGCAGGCCTTCAGGAAACTAAAGGATTATCTCACTACAACACCCATTCTTGCAGTGCCAGATCCACATGGTGAGTTCTTTGTATGCATAGATGCTTCATTGGTAGGCCTTGGAGGTGTTCTTATGCAGGAGGGAAGAGTTGTAGCTTTTGAGTCTCACAAACTCAAGGATCACGAGCTTAATTATCCTACCCATGATCTTGATCTTACAAGGTGGTTATGCATGCTTTGGTTAATGGAGACACTTTCTTCTTGGTCAGAGATTCACACTCAAGACAGATCATTTGAGTCTTCGCCACCATTTCACGCAGCCCAATCTAAACACTCGTCAGAGATGTTGGATGGAGTTGCTTTGTGAGTACAACATAGAGATAGAGCATGTGAAAGGGAAGGAGAATGTGGTTTCAGATGCTCTCAGCAGATGGAGGCATTTGAGCATGGCTACTTCAGTGAGCATAGATTTACGGAGCAGATCCTTCAAGCAGCCTTCCTCTTAACAGTTTCTACATTGCAGCCCGAGCAGAGATTGAGTCCCAGATACCCCTTGAGGGGAAATTTGATGGTTTCTCACTAGAGGCAAATGGTCTTCTCAAGCACATAGGTCAGATTTATGTTCCTAGACACGGAGGCTTGAGGCAGGACATCTTGACAAAGGCACATCGTGCACCCTATTCAGCCCATCCTAGGGTGAAGAAGATGCACGCCACCTTGAGATAGTTATATCACTGGAGAGGACTTCGCAGGGACGTGGCTCAATTTGTGTCACGCTGCTTAGAGTGCTAGAAAGTGAAGGCCAAGCATCAGCATCCAGCTGGCCTTCTCTATCCTCATGCTATACCGGAGTGGAAATGGGACACCATTTCCATGGATTTCATTTTTGGGTTACCGATGTCGAGATATCACCACAACGCCATCATGGTCACAGTTGATAAATTGACAAAATTAGCTCACTTTTCTCCGGTAAAGACCACATATAAAGCTAGTGCAGTGGCACGTGTCTACTTGGATGAGATCGTTAGGTTACACGGGATCCCACGGAAGATCATTTGTGACCGTGATCCTTTATACACTTCACATTTCTGACTACCATGCAGTATGTTCTCGGGATGAAGATTAACTTCAGCACAGCTTATCACCTTGAGATGGATGGACAGACTGAGAGGGTGAATCAGATATTGGAGGATATGCTCAGGATGTACGTGATGGATCAGCAAGTCTAAGTGGGAGGAGTATCTGTATCTTGTGGAATTTTCCTACAATAATAGTTTCCAGAGTTCTATAGGCATGGCTCCTTTTTAGGCCTTGTATGGTAGGGAGTGCAGGACACCCCTTAGCTAGGATAGATTGGAGGATAGAGTATCCTTAGGACCAGCTCTTTTGCAGGACATGGAGCAGCAGGTAGTGTTGATCAGGCAGAGATTACAGGAGGCACAGGATAGGTAGAAGAAGTACACTGATCAGCATAGAACCGAGCATAATTTTGATGTGGGCATGAAGGTTTTCCTTCATGTTAGGCCACATAAGATCCCGATCCATTATGGAAAAGGTTCTAAGTTAGCTCCTCGGTTCATTGGACCTTTTGAGATCTTGGAGCGTATCGCCCGTTGGCCTACCATCTAGCATTGCCACCCAACTTGTCTCGCATACATGATGTGTTTCATGTTTATGTTCTTAGGAGATATATCACATATCCTTCTCATGTGCTGGATTGGACATCATTGCAGGTGCAGGATCAGGGACAGTTGATGGTGGAGCCCATCCGTATCATAGATTGCAAAGAACTTGGGCCTTCGAGGAAAAGAGATTGATCAGTAAGGTGCGGGGGATAGATATGATGAGAGATGCAGCAGCCACTTGGGAGGATGCTACTACTTTATGAGTACAGTTTCCACATTTTTCGAGTGACTTCCAGGAGGAAGTCGAGTCTAAGGGGAGGGGGATGTAGTGCCCACTTTCCTTGGACACTATTCAGATACTGATCCTGACACTATTGGTCACATTTTGGATATTATTATGTTTTGATTAGTATGATGGTTAGATGTTAGATCCTGGATTAATATTGATCTAGATTCAGATATTTTGCTTGAGGATCATTGAGACATTTTTATTATTATGTGGATGATGATATACTAGTTGACATGGACAGGTTATTGATGTTAATTTTAGACATGTGACATTGATTATTATGAATAGCTCTAGTATATAAATCTATCGATGATGATATAGTTACAAATTGAATTTTAATGATAAATATTGAATCTTGATATTGTTGTGATTTGGATCTAATGTTTATATATCATTTGGATGTTCGATATGGCCATGAGGCCAAGGAGGTATTTTGCATTTTGCAGTTAAAATCACAACAATGTCGGGGGGACCTGAGACTAACCATATTGGAATTCAATGTGAAATCAACAAGGTCACCATGGAAACTGTGTTTGAGTTGCATGTTGTGTTTTTTTAGGATTTCCCATGGGGAATTTCCATTATTGTGACCATGGTGTATATGTGTGCTTTATTTGTTGTGTCCCTTTTAAAATTATTGTTGTATGTATTTTATTTGTAATGTGCTCTTTAGTTTAATTATTTTAATGTGATAGTATATTGTGAATCTTATAGTTAAATTTCAATTAAATTAATTGGGATGTGGAATATAAATTAAAAGTTATTGTCTTGGTTGAAAATGAAAATTGACTTATATATATATATATATATATATATATATATATATATATATATATATATATTATAACCATATGATAGATAAATAAATCTTTATGTCAAAACATGTAATAAATAAATGTCATAAATATAAATGCATGTGTAAGAAATTGTAAGAGGATGTAAAAGTTGTGTAAGTAAAATGATAGATAGTGTAAGGTAGATTTTGGAGTGTAGAACACTCCATCCTCTTTGAAACTTGGCTTTGGTCTTGGGAGCCTAAATTGAGGCTTGTGGGACAAGTTAAACTTGTCCCACACCTCTCAAAACCTCCACCAACCATGTTTATTAATTTGGAGTCAAAATCATATTATTTTATTGAATTTTGACTTAATTTATCAGTAAGAAGTGATTACACTTGTCTTACAAATTTTAAATGCATTCCCTTTTGGGGTATGGGCTATTGTGTGTGTAAGTGATTTTTTCATTTTTTCATTAATGGTGATTTGTTGTTGATGTGGATTGCACTCTTGGGGAAGGAAGAAAAATGATGTGGCATCCCACTTGGAATCCACATCATCCTCTTCCACCCTCTCCTTTAAAATTTGATTTCCTCCTCATTTTGAGGTTGTTGAAGGTTGGAGATTTCACTCTTGGGTCAAATTTTTCTCTTGCCTTTGGAGCTTGCTTTGTGGAAGAGCTTGGATTGATTCACATGCTTGTACATTGTTGTTTTGGGACTGTGTTTTGAGCATCAAAGAACTGCTGTTTTGGAAACAAGTCTCCATTATGGAGAGGTAGGCTCTCACTCTTTTAAAATTGTTGTTTTTCCCTCTTTTAGCATGAATTTTGAATGTGTTGTGTTTTCAATTCTTAGAGGGATGGGTAGAATGCTTAGGGCATGGTGTGGAGAGAAGACTATGAGGTTAATCAGAGGAGGGATAAGGGATTTTCCATTGGCACTTGTCTTGAGGAGGGAGTGTTGGTTGAATCTACCTAGAAAAGAATATGCATGCATTTCTTACTTTGGGGGAGGTATAAGGGATAAATTTGGAGGAGGGATAAGGAGGGGTTGAGGAGGGATAAGGTTTATGGGATGGTTATGTTCTTAGTGGTTATTGTAGGTGGATGTCCAATTTCAACATGGGAGGCATAAGGAGACCTCCATAGTTCTTGCTCTTGTTTGGCTTGCTTACTCAAGCCTTTGTGATTGTATGATGCTTTCTAATGAAGTTGAAAACTTCTGCCTTGTTTTGATTTGTGTTTTCTTTTATTTTTGTGATACATGAGTGTTGCTTGCATGTGAAAGAAGTCCATGTTGCCATGAGTTGAATTATCATGCTCCATTTCAATATGGTTGGGGCTCGGGGCCAATGGGGAAAGATGGCTTCTATTTTCCCATTGGGTATCTTGGTTGGGTGGAGAGTGTTGCCTTTCCCCCTTCCTTGTTGTGATTCAAGTTGCAAGAATGAAGAAATCAGCAAGCTATTGTTTGGAGAAAGAAGAATACAGTTTGATAGTCATCCTTTTTGAGAAAACTCTTGTAATCCCTTCCCACATCGCGTGGATGAGTTGTATAATTTTGTAATGTGAAGCCATTATATGGTAAATGGAAGTCTGAAATTTAATTGAAATGTAAAGATGGAATATTCTATTCTCTGTATTGGAAAAGACTGTCATACAATTGTAGATTTAACATTGAAATTCAAATGAAGAAATGATCTATTGATGTAATGTTGAAAATCAATGAAAGAAATATATTCCTTCCTCAATTGCAGTGTTGGATTTAGATTTAATTGTAATTTTTCTTTAAATTGGAGTTACTGTTTTGAAATGTTATCTCTGTGTGAAAAGAAAATGCGTATGGAAGAGAAATACAACATTTTGTTCCTTGTAATTATTAAAATTTGAAATACCAAACGTTGCCTTATTGTCTGAATGAGAAGATGGATAAATTAATTGTTTAGACAAGATTTGATAAGTTTACCGTGTTTTGGAAGTGGCAAATAAATCATTACAGTTGTTAATAAATGAACTTTGTTCCTTTCCTTTTCTAAATATGGCAATTAAAATTTTATCTAATAAATGTGCAGTTCAGATCTGCAACTTAAATTAAGTATTGAAACAATGCAATTTAGATGAAATACGTCATAAGGAATTCAATTTGACCTCAACACCAGAGAAAGACATTTTAGAACTTTACAAAATCAATTTTTGAACTTGTTGGACCACTTTCCCGTCAAAGGATGTAAAATATATCAGTTGCAACTCAATCCATAAATTGAACCTTAAAACTAGTCTAAAATCCACCCAATAGCATTCCTCCATGTTCAATTACATGTTGAAGAGAAGAAATATCAAAATTGAATCAAATCTCCCAAGTAGGAAAAATTGCCAGTTTTAAAATTATAATCCCTACAGGTCGATTTATTAAAATTGACCCTCTAAACTTCACCAAATTCTAAAATTGATGATTACTATGCAAAGAGGATCTCGAGAGCTTTTCATAAAGTCCTCGTTTTCCTAAAATGGAGCTTGCTATCAAAAGTTATGGCCATTTGAAGTTTTACTTCAAAATGGCCATCCCAAACCAAAAATGAAATAATTCGACCTTAGAAAAATTTAAATTTTGAACTTTGGAAAAATTTCCTAAAAATTTCCGCAGCCCCGCCAACCTCTCATTCTATCAGAAGTTGCCATGTGGCACAATTGAGGGGCAAGCCCTTAATAAAAAAACTTAACTTTTTGCCCTTTTGGAAAAATTTCACTTTTTCCTCCGCGACCCGCTTGCCTGCACCAATCACGTGATGACACGTGGCATTTGGGAAAATTTTCTCAATTTTCTCTCTAACCCCGTGGACCTCCAAGGGAAAATTTTTCCCTAAAACTCCGCCCAGCCATAACTTGAGTTTTACAAGGAGTTAGGAGGACTTCTTTATATGGTTGGAAAGGTGAGGAAATTTCCTATCCAATGAGCCTAGTTTAGGAAAGTTTTGATAAATCTAAGTGTGTGAAAAATCTAGTTGAAGTTCAGGGCTTGATAGAGAGCAGGCCTGGCGATAAATTTCTCCCTGAACCTTAGTAAAACTTGTAACCTCCAAATTGGAGCCTTGTAAACTTGTTATAAGATAAAAATGGAAATATTGTGTTTGGTTAATCAGAATTTGTTCTAGAACCTATTTAGTTTCAAACTAGTGTCTTGCAACTTGGTTGTAGACTCTTCCTATATAAAAAAAAATTATTCCATAATTTTCCTAGTTTGTTTCTTGGTCTCAAGTGGTAGTTGAAGCAGGCATCACATGAATAATAGATGATACCTTTATTGAAGCATCAAATCGGTTCTCGAATTTCTCTTGATGCCAGCTTACGTGTCAAGAAATTTGTAGATAGATTCCAAAATTTTCTGTTCAGTATCCTCTCTTAAATTCATCACTTTTTTGCTACATGTTACATATTCACGGAGCTTATCATATATTCTCTATAGAACAATCATGAATTCAAATAATCTAATCAAATCATCAATTTTTTGGTTTATTTTCCCCCAAACATTACCCGTCATATTAATCATTTCCTTTTATGAAATCCAAATAGTTTGATGTTGGAAGACTGTATTTCCTTTTTGCTTTCGCCAATTCCTGTTGCAATATTTCATTTTGTTTTTTATCATCATCTAGGCTATGTTCCCATTTTTTGACCTTTTCTTTCTCTTCCTTCACATCCTCTTTCAATTCTCCCAATTTTTTTTAATCTATCATTCTTACTCGTTGTTTCCTATAAATTTTTCTTCACCTCTTCTAGTTATACATGTGCCTATTCATTCATAAAGAATTCTACAGTCATTGAGGAAGATGATTTTATCTTCCTCTCCAACTCACTTGTCCAATTAACTACTACTTTTCCTTTTGCTTTCTCATTTTCCAAGTCTACCTCTAACTTTTGAATCTTATTATTCAACTTATATTTCTCCCTCTCTACCTTCAGTAATGTTGTGTAAACCACATCATTGTTCCTTTTCGATATAGTAATTTTTTTAGAAGGTTTCATTTCCTTAATATCCATTTAAAGGAGGTGATCTCGTAATCAATGGAAACCATTTCATTCTCTGGTTTTACAAATTTGGGCACAACATACATGTATTGCATGTTATATGTGTCTGGGTTATATGTAAGTAATAACCTAATTGTGGTTGGTTCTAACATTCCAAAGAGCTTCTATAGAATTTTCTTGTTTATGTTATCTCTTTTTTATTTATCGTCAAACTCAACTAGGTAATCAATACGTAAGGTGTTTGTAGGATTGAAATGTTCCACCTTGAATAGAGAAGAAGTAATTATATTTTGGGGATATTTTCCTTGTGGAATGGCAGTTTGTTTAGGGGTGGCGGTGGCACCACCGCCTTCTATAAATATTTGTTTTGAGCCAAAAGTAATTGTACCTATTTCTTCCTCTATCTTTTGACTCTTCTCATTTGTTTGTTGGATAATAACCCTAACAAATTCAACTATCTCTATTTTCCTCTTTATGTTTCTAATACTCTATTGGCTACTACCATCATCACTAGAACTACCAACATTAGCAATAGTAATAGATTCATGTCCAACTTCTCCTCTAGGATTTTCAAAGTGTGTAGCTGAACTGTTTGTTGAGGATTTGACTCTGGAGTAAATTACACTAGATTGGTAACTTCAACTATCCCTATTGTCCTCTTTTTATTTCCAATACTCTATTGACTACTACCATCATCACTACAACCACCAACATTAGCAATAGTAATAGATTCATGGCCAACTTCTCCTCTAGGGGTTTCAACATGTGGCTGAACTGTTTTCGAGGATTTGATTCCAGAGAAAATTGCACTAGATTAACACTTATAGATGTTGAAGTATGTAGTGGTCCTTTCTCTGAAGTTGAAGCTCCAAGGCTCACTGTCAAAACGCTTCTAGGTTGTGCCTCTCAATTTGGAACCAAAATGCCTTGTCATGTTGAACCCTTTACACAATAACTGCTCCTATAGAATATATTTGTCTCAATCCTTCATTGAGACTTAGTTTATATGTTCCAGGTGGATTGTGTAATTCCTCAGAGTCAGTGTCAACATCACTAGCTTTCTCTCCAGGATGCGCTTCATTCCACTTCCTATTGAACGCTTCATCTTCTGGAATAGAATCATACTCTGAATCAAATTTTGGATGGCCTAGGTCCTGCCTCATAGACCAAAAGGAAATAATTTTTGACCTTGTCCAATTATTTTCTTGCAATTCATTTTTTAATTCCTTTGGCATTCTTTTAGAGGAATTTTTATCAGATTTTGCATACACTTTGTCAAATTGAAAATCCTCTGCTGTTTTCTTGAGGCTGAGGAAATCCAAAAATTTGTGTTAACAACTCTTGAAAACTAATTCCTTTCTCAACAACAATTTCATCCATTGTTATTTTTACTTCATCCCAAGAGTTCTTGTTTTTCAATTTTTCTAGCAAGGGTTTGCTTTCATGTTGAATTTTAGTGGTAGAGTTCTTGTTTGCCACTACCCTTGCTTTAATCACTTCACATGGGTCATACAACCAGTGAGATTCAACATCAAACTTAAAAATCTGTAAGATTTCATGTGCCACATAAAATGCTTTTCTTTCAAATGTGAACCCTCCACATGAGAATGGTAAGGAAGGAAATATGCTCTTCTTTTACTAAGAAAAAAAATAGAGATTATCTGTGCTTTCCATCTGTCATATATATTCCAAGGAAAAAAATCTCTCTGTCACATGTATTGGAAATTTGTAAGGTTCTACTCCTGATCCATAAAACCTTAGCACAATATAATCCTCCATGAAGTACTAGTCTACTAACTATATTTCTGATCCCAGTTGAATACAATATCTACATTTCACAGAAATCTAGGCAATGTAATTTTTGTAATTGTAGTATAAAATGGAGCCCAAAAATAATCCACAAATTGACTATAGTCCCTTTTATGATCATACATCCTTATCTTTGGGGTCCACTCAGTTAATGGATGCACAACTTTTGGCTCGACCTCAAAAAAATAGGGCTTAATTACAAGTTTGTTTTCTTCAAACCATCTAGAAAAATGCCATATAATTAAATAACACTAGTAGGTAGTGAACCTAAATGTATTAGTGTCGAGTCTTCTTTGATTGTTAATAATTGTTTATGCATAGATTCAGAATGTATCTCGTTATCCAAATAACTCTCCTAGTTATCTGGATAACTTATATTTTCATTCTGACTCTGATGATTCAAATTTCAGATTGTGTGCACTCAAGATTGTTATTTTGACACCTTGGCATAGTTGCAGTTCTTCCACGTGCCCCGCACACCTTTCCTCCTTCATCCCTTTGCATCCTATCTCCTTTGCCTCGTCTTCCGCTTTCTTCATGTGCTTCCTTCCTCGGCATTCTCGCTATCCTTTTCCATTTTCTCTTGCACCTTTCTCCTGCACACCCACTTTCTTTCCTATCCTGTCACATACTCCTTACGCGCACCTCTGCAGACTTGCCTTCCAAAATGGCTAAGTCCTGGTATTCCTCATACACACTTACATACACTAAAATATGTCACACGCCCCCTTTTCTATCTACCACCGTGCACCCTTCCTTAGTTTAATGCTTGCACCCCACTTGCATACTTGTCTACTTCTACAACTATACACCTTACTTTCACATGCACACTATTACACACCCTTCTTCTGCACCTTCACGTGCCCACTTTTAGAATTCTTGCACCTCTTCCCTCCATGTCTCTTTCTTTAACACCTTACTTCTTCTCTGAAAATCACTATGCCAAGTCATCTTCTATCACACTTTAGTGTGATGCACGTAACCTATCAAAACACACCAATAGGGTGCCAAATTTGGACAAGCAACTGGTGTGTGAAATGTGGTAGAAAAAAAATCAACAGCTTGGATAATTTCCTTAGTTAATCAACGCATGTCATGTGTTATTGTGTGTCGAGCGACTTGTAGACTTATGAAAGCCATAACTTCTATTGTAATACTAAAAAATCAACGCATGTGTGGGCTTGTCAAAGAGCTGCTCACACAAGCTACATGTTGGACTTTTCAAAATCAGATTTATGTGGGATTTGGTAGGCCGAAAATAGGGAAATGTCTTTCTGATCATCAATGCAAACATCTAATCGATCTCAACCACCATATTTCAATAAGATCTTGCTTTCTTCCTTCTTCCACATGCCAATGACATGGGGAAGCACATCTAACAACCTTACAAATAGATTTGCAAGCATTTATTACTTTTTTTTGGTGGTTGCAGATTTGAATCCAATTTTTGTCATTTTATACTTCCTTTCTCTCCTCCTATAAATAGAAGAGTTCTGCTTTGTAAAAAGGATCCCTCTCTATTGTAACAACACCATGCCAAAATGGTGGCCGACTTCCCATAGGTTTCAGACCTTGGCATGGTCTCTGTAATGTATTCTTGCCTCTTACCATGAATGTAAATGACTGTGCATCCCTTAAGCAATAAAATTGTGTTTTGTGGAACTCTTGTCTTCCCTTTCTCATTTTCATTGCATCTCACCTTTTTATTTGCATTTTCTAGCATGTTGTGTGTATTCTCACTTGCATTTAGCATGTTTATGTGGTGTACACACCTGGAAGGCCGAGACTACATGTTTATTTGTGGTGCATTCCATTCACCCTCTTCTCTCATGCCCTATCTTTTTCCTTTGCAGATCATAGAGAGAGATCGACCCTTTCCTTGGTGCTATCACTTTCTTAGCTTAGGATTTCCCATTTCTTCACATCCTTCTATCCCTGTTCCTTGGCATGTTTAGTCTAGGATTTTCTTTTAGCATTAGGAGTAGCAGTAGTGTTAGAAGTAGGTAGAGGAACCGACCTTCTCCGAAGATCCATCTCAAGCATGCAAGGTCCCACAACTTACAAACGGATCCATTGTTGTCTCAAAATACTTAGTTCTCCTAGATCTGAGATGCAGTGCACATTTGAATGACCAAAAGTTTTGGTAGGCTCCTGGGGGACAAGAGTGAAGATATTTACATCTTCATCTCAACAAGTTTGATGTTTTTTACTGAGATCCAACCTTTAGAGGCATATTTCAACACATCTAGTGACTCCACTGATCCAAACACACCCATTATTTCATTCGCAGACTAGTCTCCCCTCCTTATTTCATTCATTTCTCCTTTTCCATTGTTCCACCTTCTTTTGAAGTTGTGCAATCATGAATTCTTTCCCTTCATGGAATTCCTAGTTGTAGTACTAGATATATTTCCCCCATCACCACAATTTCAAAATCCTCCTCCAAATCAATTTTATAAGCCCCATTATCCTAAAAATGCATATAACCCACTTTTTCTAACCATGATGTTTATGAAGAACAAGTTTATGTAGATGATGGTGGAAACTCCATGGCAGATAGTGATTTTGAGAGGGAGGTGTAAAAGATGGATATGGACATGATGCAGCTAAGGATAAAAAGTTCATTGAATGTAGCTAGAGTTGGCTTCAAAGTCCCTTGTCCATAGGTCAGCCCTATACTGCATCGGTTTAACACCTAAAGCAGAAGCTACATTTTCTCATTGAGATGTTTCCCTAGATTAAAGAGTGGGTGAAGTTAATGGAGGCTTATAAAGCTAGCACACGGAAACCCCGTGCTACCATCTTACAAATATTTCATTCCTTCACGTAAACTTCCTTCATCTCATCTCGGTGCACATGTTCCAAGCTTCTTGTATGTTGCCCCCATTGATAATTACCCTCCTCCATTCTCTCATCTCCACTTCTATGCCATCATCCCTCACGTGTGCTTACACTCCTCTTGCGTGTGCACCTTCCATGCCCATCCTCCCATTTCCTTCCAAGTCACCTGTGTCTAATCTGTACCATAAATGAATAGCTCCTCACATTAACGCACCTTTCCCAACCAATGTCATCATGTTTGATGACTATAGAACAATTGAAGAATGACATGATTCATGTGAATCCGAATTGGAAGAGTACTTCATACGAGAACCTGTTTCAAAAGAAAATTAGTTAGTTTTAGAGGGCATAGTCTTGAAGAAGATCGAGTTGCTTGAAGAGGTAGAACCTCATACGCCCTAGCTTATGAGCGCTCCCTTCAAGTGGACATTTGAAATGATAGTCACATCCATGGGATTAAAATTCAAAGCAATGGGAAAAACAAAATGATCGGTCATGCCCGATACAATATTTGGCTAGTCTAGAGCCAAAGATAGAGTTTCCACTAGTCAGGTTTACTCAAGAACATGAGGTTGAGCTTTAGCGTGCCAAAGGTCAATAGTAGTGCCTCCTGGATCTAAGTGCAGAACAACTTCAGGAGGTATATATTATGTTTGTTGATACTTTGAGGAGGGTGAAAGACCATCTACAAGGTAATTTTTCACTCTTGTTTCCAACCATGTCCAATGCCATATCAATTACATGGTCACAATTTATGAGGAAGGGAAACTACTTCTCCTACCATGCTCCAAGATTTACTTGAGCGTCATTTTCCTCTCGGTTATTTTAGGTTAAATAAGTTTGTTTTCAAACACAAATGCTTTTCCAAACTCTCGCATGTTCTCTTTGGGACAAGTATGATTTTAATCTTCTATACATAAGGTTGTGTTTCTATTTTAGCTCTCTCCTCTCGCGCCTTTCCTTTCCTGTTGTGCCCACGTACCCCCTTTTGTTGCTTCCTAGGATGGCACTTCAATTTTCGTGAGAGAAGTTCCACAGTCCATGCACATCTTTTTGATCTCATGAATCCAAGTCGAACATTTTCACATGAGAGCAACAATCAGTTCAGTGGCTCAGACATAGTTGTTGTAAGTGAATTTAGGGATGCTCTTCAAGTTGTAGATCGATATTCAAGTTTAGCACTAGAATTCATGCCTAATGGAATTCTAAAGCTTACTAGTCTCTTCATCTAATATGTAGATGGCCCCCAAAAGTCACTAACAACACTCGTTATCCAAATAACTCTCCTAGTTATCTGATAACTTATATTTTCATTCTGACTCTGATGTTTCACATTTTAGGTTATGTGCACTCAAGATTGTTCTTTTGACACCTTGACAAAGTTGTAGTTCTTCCACATGCCCCGCGCACCTTTCCTCCTTCATCCCTTTCTATCCATGTTCCTTTTCCTCATCTTTCACTTTCTTCGTGCACTTCCCCTTCCCTCTCGCATTTTTCTATCCTTTTCCATTTTCTCTTACACATTTCTCCCACACTCAATTTCTTTCCTATCCCGCCATGCACTCATTGTGGCACACCTCTATGGAATTTCCTTCCAAAATGACTAAATCCTGGTATTCCTCATGTTCTCTTACATACAAGTAAAATATGACGTGTGCCCCCTTTTCTATATGCTATCATATGCCATTCCTTAGTTGAATTCTCGCTCCCTTCTTGCATACTTGTCTACTTATAAAACTATGAACCTTGCCTCTCGCGTGCGTGCTCTTGTGTGCCCTTCTTCAAAGATCTTCATGTGTTGCTTTTAGTAGTCTCACACCTCTTGCTTTCACACCTTTTTTCTTCTACGCCAATCACTATGCCATGTCATATTCTCGTTAGACTTGAGTGTGATGCATGCAACCTATCAAAGCATGTCAAATGGATAACCAACCAACCAGGTGTGACACATGGCGTAAAAATACAAAACAAATCAACAGCCATTGGCCAATTTCCTCAATCAATTAGTATGCGCCATGTGTCATTGCTCTTAGAGCAACTCCGTAGACTTCGACACCATAAATTTTGTTGTAGTGCTTATATTGAAGGACACGTGGGCTTGTCGAGATAGTTCTCGACATAAGCTACACATTGGACTTTTCAAAATAATATTTAGGAAGGATTTGGTAGGCATAAAATAGGGAAACATATTTATGATCATCAATGCACACATCTAATCGACCTTAACCACCGATTTCAATCGATCTTGCTTTCTTCCTTCTTCCACACACCAAACAAGACATGGGGAACTACATCTAATAGCCTTCGCAACTAGATTTTCAAGCATTTATCACTTTCTATTGGTGGTTGCATATTTGAATCTGAGTTTCCCTCATTTTCTCCTCCTTTTCTCTCCTTCTTCTATAAATAGAAGATATATGTTTTGTAAAAAGGATCCTCTTTTTTTTAATGACACCATGCCAAAATGGTGGCCAAATTCCCATGGGTTTTAGACCTTGGCATGGTATATGTAATGTATTCTCACCTATTTCCTTGAATGTAAATTATTGTGCATCCCTTAAGTAATAAAATCGTGTTTTTTGGAACTTTTGTCTTCCCTTTCTCATTTTCATTACTGCATCTCACCTCTCTGTTTACATTTTCTAGCATGTTGTCTGTATTCCCACTTGCATTCCCTATGTTCATGTGTTATGCGCACTAGAAAGCTGATCTTGTGTGTTGATCTATGGCACGCACCATCCGCCTCTTCTCATATTCTCTATATGTTTCCTTTTCAATTCATAGAGAGATATCAAACATTTCCTAGAACTATCATCTTCCCTAGCTTAGATTTCCCTTCGCACATCCTTCTATCCTTGGTCCTCGGCATGTTTATTCTAGTATTTTCTTTCACCATTAGGAGTAGCAGTAGCATTAGAGGTAGGTAGAAGAATCAGCCTTCTCTAGAGATCTATCTCAAGTGTGCAAGGTCCCACAACTTGGAGACGGTTCCATTGTTGTCTCAAATGACTCGGTTCTCCCGATCCGAGATGCGGGTACATGTTTGAATGACCAACAATACCCAATTTTTTTATTTATAATGTTTATTAAAATAATGGATATTGTATACCATTTCTAGGAGGGTTTCATCCACTGTCTCATCGCTATCGAAGCCAAGGAAAAATACTAACATAGAAATGGTTTCCTTGACCCACGGTTTAAATATGTTAATTGCATACGGAGCCTTCCCTTTTGGTACCCTTGCATCAAATGTTAATTTTTGTAAAAAATCATCTCTTTCTTCTTGATTTGTGGCATGATAATCACTAGCATTTTTTTCTAGGTTTATGTGGATGGTTCCTAAATCTTTGCTTTCAAACCCCAACGCACTACCAAGATTTTCCTTCGTAATGTACAAAAGTTCTTGTCTATTTCCCTTTGCAATAATTGATTTTTTTGTCTCATTGTAATTTTGGGCACATATATTGACAAATTTAGGGCAGGGAAAACCTCGTGGAACATCATGTGTCCCAATCCAGATACCCATGTTATCCAACCTAAACCTTTAGGTTTACTTGATTGCTCTAAAATTCTACTTTCCCTCATCTTCATCTCAGATGTGTATCTAAGTTGTGAAGCTCTTGTGTGAATTACAGGATCATAAATAACATGATATTCATTAGTAAAACTAGGGTTTTATTTTTAAGTAGTTTGGCATATAGGATTTGGGTTTTAGTGTTACTTTGGGATCATGTGGAAGTAGACATGTTTGGAATTTTGGATTTTGTAAACCATCAAACCCTAATTTATCGAACTTATATTGAAATATTTGAAAGCAAAGGCTTATATAGTGCTACTTATAAAAAAGATAATATTTTAAGAATCAAGACTCAAATGCAGGATGATACTTACTCGGAAATATGAAAATTTTGAGTCTTACGCAGTCCACAACTTCTATGAATCTATTCTACCTTCTGTTGCAGTATGACTATGCCTTCCAGAAAGAGAATTTAAAATGTCAACATAACTATAAACGATTAGGTCGCTTCAATGTACTTTGTAAACGTAAAATTTAGTATTTAATCAAATTCCATTCAATGGATGATAATTGTCACTTAGCTAGGCCTATTCTAGGAACTTCCATTTGAATGTGAGTGTGTTAGGCCTTCGTCCCAGAATAGATCCTGTGTCGTTGATCTTAATATATCGAATGATGAAAATTATTTATCACATTGCCATATGTCATGATTTCCGGCCTCCTCAAGGCAAAGGCATTCCTCAAGCTCTAATCCCACTAATGAACCGATTCAATAATAAAGTTTCAGTCCACGGTGATAGGTGTGGGCATTTAATGACTTGGCCATTGAAATTTTTGGGGGCCATTGAAACATTTTAAAAATATACCCCCGCTTTTTCCCATGCCATGTGGAAGAATTCTGTGGATTTCTTTTTTCGTGCCCCCATGGACGTGAATCTCCCGATTTAGGTGGGATGAATTATAATTTTGGGTCCGAATCGGGATTAATTGTTCATTGTTGGTCATGGATATTGGAATTGGAATATATGATGGGCCCCAACATATTATATATTTATATATATTATTATATAAATATATATTTATATTATTTACATTATTGATTTCTTAAATAAGATTCTTTCTTTCTTAAATTAATTTAAAGTTTTGATTCACAAGTAATCGTTCACGCAATTACTAAGGGATTTTCCCTTTCTTGGAACCTTAATTTCTATATGTCCAATATCCTTTTCTGGCTTGGAAAATTGCATAGTTGGAGTATTAATCATGTTTATAGGGAGGCCAACCGTCTTACCGATCACCTAGCTAAAGAGGAAAATTATGGTACGACTTGAATATATTATCATTTATGATGGGTGGCACACACAAAGCTTGAAGAATTAATGGTGGCATGTGCCACACTTTGGGCCTTTATTATTGTTGGCCGCTCACATTACTCTCTCTCTACCTCTGTTTGTTTGTGTTTTTGGGCTGGTGAGAGAATGGTTTTTTTTGGGTTTCCTTTCATTGCTCTTTCAAGGAGAGAGAAGGGAAATGGCCTTTACTTTGGCCATTTCCTACAGGTGGCTTCAAGAGGTGTTTTACTACAATTATGTGCTTGAGGCCAAGGCCATTGAGCATGTGATAGGAGTGTAGAAACCAAATTTGGGTCCCCTTTCAATCAATTAACATCATGTGCTTACCTAATCATGACCCCTTTACCTTGCATTCATATTAATTTAATTACTTTAATTAAGTTAATTCACACATCACCGAGACACTCACCTCGGATCCATGCCAGGGGCATTTAACTCATAGTGACCAAGTCATCACTCTCAACATTGACTCATCACTCTCAATGCTTTGAGTCACCACTTAACCTAACTAATCGATACTTCTTCCAAAAACCTAACTAGAATTCTTTTATGACCTTCCCACCTTCTCTCATATGAAATATACTTCCCTAAAAGGACTCAATCAAGAACACACCAAAAATATTAAAGATCTACCTATTTTTGGTAAACCTAGGATTTCCCACCTTAACCGACATCGGTTATCCCTCAACTGACACCGATCACCTTAACCATCATCGCTACCTTATATACCCTCTTACAACTCTTTACCCAGTTGTTATTTTTTTATTTTAGAGAGTTCTATTGCATTCAAGCACAAATCAGAGACTTCTCAACATCTAGACAATGGGATATACTCAACCACATGCCCAAGAAATCACCTGATGCTCATCCCAAGGCATTAGAATATTCATGGGAACACTCTGGGAAGTATTTTCATGGCACTAACCAAAAATTTCTTCACGGATCAACCATTTCCTTCCTTCACCTACCATACCTGCAAATGTAAGTAAGTATATTTGATTTTCATCATTTTATACTTGCTTAAAGTGTAAGTTCATTATCTCTTGTTATTACATCTTATTCTTTCCCGCATTCTCCCATCCCCACCTTCTGACCAATCTACCCATTCAACTACCCATGACCTTATGTCTCTCCATACCGACCTCTATGCATTCCCGAGTCTCCTTAGTATTATTACGAATCCAACCATCCTCCCTTCATCCTCTATGTAATCACATAGAAGTGTAAAACTACTTTTATTTAATTACCACCAAATTACCCCTACCAATGCCAGTCCACCTTAACTATTTTCAGTCTCCTCCTAATATGATATTGGTCACAATGATTTTTAAGCTTCCTTAGGCCCAATCAACCCTTATTCTACCCAAACTTACCCCATATCTCACCGAACATCCTTAAAACCTCAAAACCTCACACAAACCTAATACCCTACCTACAACCACACAATGGACCTTCCCAACTCTCTCATGCGGACACACAGAGCTCCGAAACCCACTGTTGACATTATTACATTTCCCATAGTAACCGATATTGGTCATCCTATACTACCATCGATCATACCTATACCGACATCTACAGTTTCGACCGCGTAGGTCTCGTGCTCGTAAAACTACCTTAGACCAAAGCTTCCTAATCACCCAAAATCAACCCAAACTTCACCAAATCTTACCTGCACTCATGCTCTATGACCCTTAGACCACCTACCTAACCTGTAACCTGACCCGAGACCTTCACTAGTGTAGTTATCAAGCATTTAATTGGATTGACATGGATATTAGTTTGAGACACCTAAATTAGAACACTAGCATTATATTATTTTATTTTACATTTTTAGTTATTTTATATTAAGTTATATATCAGTGGATTGACAACCATCGAGGAAGTATCACACTTCCTAGATCTAGCTCACGCTAGGAAATCCACTAAATTTTGCTATTAAATGTATCTTGTGGTCTTGCTTTGTGTTACGTGTAGTTCCTCTCTAGCCAAAAGGAAGCTCTTCACATGAAGTGAGCCTAGATCGGAAATCATAAATGCTCGCACTCAACCTTCAACCAACGTAAGAACAAGTATTCCTCCATGACCTTTTTAATTTATCTATTTTATCGCACTACTATTCAAAGGTGAAACATTTTGGCACCTCTCCGTGGGACCCATTTTTGGGTTTCCTTTTCATTGTTCATTTAATAGGGTGTATTTTTAGTGTTTATTTCTTTCAAAAAAATCACATTAAAATTTCTCCCTTAAAATCTTCTCCTTCTTTCTATTGTCTAAAGAAATTGTGCTTTTGGTGCTCTAAAAAGAACATGTCTTCCTTTCTATTGTATTGCATTTAGTGAAAGAGCATTCCTCTTCCTGTTCTCTATTTTCTACATCAAACTTAATTATGGATTTGGGCTTAAAACATTTGCATTTCATTTTGGTATGTCGCATTGTAGCTCACATTAAATTGAGGGAAACCTATATGCTAGAAGTCATGCCCAACTGATGGTTGAATAATTCAATTATAGTTCACTTTTCACATTCTCTATATCAAACCAATTAAACAATTTACTTATTTTCTTAAACAACATCCTACCCAAACAAAGTTGTCAATGATCACATGATCAGAGGATTGATAGTGGGCACCAAACTGGTTTCTCTATCCAGTCATTATCTCAAAGAAAGTACCCCCTACTAAAACTTTACTCGAATATATCCTTAGTTCTTGGATTTGCGTAGGGCCCTTTTATCAAACCAAAAACTCTGTTCTATTCACAAGTCATTCCTAAATGGCATAAGTTGGAACATAAAATTCACCACATATGATTTCGTGTTTGTTAGTTTTTTCTTGATTTGTGTTTTGAGGTGAGAGGTCATATTCTTCATTCTATCTTCCTTTCACACTCCATAATCATAGTTAGTGTATTCCAACTATTTCTAAGTGTGTTAGGGTCAACCATTTCCATACTCAGGTTTCTTGGTTGGTCTTTTATTTGATCTATGTCATTAAATTCATTTTTATCCATCTTTTCAAATTTCATAGTGACAAGCGTCGTCCAACAACCACCATCAATTTACTTACCATTGTCAGTTTCCTGTTGTTTTGGTAATTTTAACCAAAGTAGCACTCATCACATTTATGTTCTTTTTAGGTTCTTCGATACTTCACCATACCTCTAGGTCTTTGAAATCATTGTCAAATCCATATTTTCTTCATTTTCATAAGTTATTGCCACATTTGTAAAACTTTTAATTTTCCACAATAACCGGTATCGATCACCTTAACTATCATTGGTTACCCTCTTTCACCGAAATTGGTTAGCCAACTTCCATCGGTTCCTATGTTTTAATTTTTCAATTAAAACAACACTAGTTTTCACCTCCCGAACTATCTTCTCCATTCCTTCTATGCCTTTGTGTCATCTATAGAGATTATATAACTAGGTCTATGCTAACTCACATGGTTTTGAATCATAGCCAAGCCAATTCTCTCGTATTCCATGCTATCCTTCAACCGTTATTGCCTAGCCCATCACCAACTTCCATCCTATCACATATGGATCCTAATCAACCTATTATCATCAGTACCAGTGACAAGGAGTTCGTAAGACTCCTTGACCAAAACCCTGTTGCTTTACAATATTATTTAGACCATTCATACACTCGGGATTCATCAAGGGAGCTGGTATATGGCATGCCTATGTCCATTCTTCCTACCCTCGCACCCACTTCTACATCAGCGCTACTAGCTCAACCTTACCCTCTTCCACCTTATCACCTGCGGTGTCCCAACTTGACCCTACATCAATGATATCCATTATATCCACTACATTTGTCACGTCTTTGAGGTTAGTTTCCCCTATGGTTTCAACCATTCCTTCATCATCCGCCTTGAGTGTAGGCCTATCTACACTTGCCACCTCTTATATACCTATTGCATCTCAACCACCCATGGTGTCGGTAACCCATACTACCTTCTAAAACATTGTCCTCTCCATTACATAGTCCCTCCCTCTAATTATTGTGAGAGTTGTTACATCCACCCCACCTACCTACACTTATCACCAACAACCCCATGTTTCATCTGTCACTTATTCAGGATACTTTCCACCTACATATATTACCCCCTTCCACCCTCATAATTATTGTACTCAAGACAACCATA
Source organism: Taxus wallichiana var. yunnanensis (assembly GCA_018340775.1). Lineage (NCBI taxonomy): Eukaryota > Viridiplantae > Streptophyta > Pinopsida > Cupressales > Taxaceae > Taxus > Taxus wallichiana. Next base: position 789,578,626 of record CM031242.1, read on the forward strand.
TACTAGTATGTCACCCTCATCAAACCTTCATTATCTACCCCCTATATACTTTAGGGTTCCCATTCATCATAACCTACTAATGATCTTATCAAAATGATGATGGACAAGATGTAGACATTAGAAGCATCAGTCTCTAGCTCACATAACTCTTTGACATATGCCAAAAATTATAATGAGACCATTCACCCATCCATTCCCATTCGTCCATACCCTACACATTGGGAAATTACCAAATTCAACTGGTTCAAAAAGAAGAAGACCCGCAGTAACACTTACAGTCTTTAAAACATGGGTGTTATCTGATCACTCATGATGACACTTTAATCTTACAAACATTCCCAATGTCCTTGACATGACCTTCGTTGGATTGGTATAGTGTTCTACCTAGGTACTCTATTTACTCATTCAACCAAGTAACTCAAGCTTTCCAAGACCATTTTTTGATCAATATCGTCAAGAAGGTCACCATGACCAACTTGTACTCAACACGACAATATGAAGACGAATCTATCACAAATTTTGTTACTCGTTGGCAAAGCCTAATCAACCGGCTAATGTTTCAACTGCCTCAAACCAAGTTAATAGATTTGTTCACTAGGGATTGTGCCAAGAACATCTCACCAACTCTCCAAGTTCAAACCTTCCACACATTCGATGAGGTGTTCACCATGGCTTGAAAACTTGAAATTTGTGCCATTGAAGAGAGGAAGATACATTTATGTAACAAAAATGCCACATTTAAATCAAATGATACCTCTTCTTCTTCCAAACCCCAAAATAGTTATTGCAAAGAAAAAGGATCTGCCCATGTAGTAGTTTTGAAAGTTGGCTCATCTCACCCATCCAACCAATCAAATCCTTCTTCCAACCTTTCTCCTTTTCAGGCTTTTTAGTTCAAGCAGGAGCAATGAAAAATACACTACAATAGGAGAACCTTACTCTTCAGTTTTAGAAAACTTTCTAAAATCTGAAGTAGTCAATCTTCCACCCATCAAACCACACATTGGCTTTGACTCCTCTCGTCTTATGCCCACATGGTACAAAGAAAATAATTATTGCAACTATCATCACGTTAAAGGTCATAGTGACAGTAATTGTATAAATTTCAAAATCATTGTCCAAGAAATGTTAGATAGTGGAGATCTCATATTGGTTAACCCTAACACACTGGCTAATTAGAACCTTCATATCTTCAAGAAGCCGATCCAAAATCACACCCCATCATCTAACCAAACCGGTGAATCTTCAACTAATGATAGTAATGTTTGTGAGGTTCATGTTGTTTTTGACATCATACTAGCCCTTCCTCGCTTCCTCCTGCTCCCTCTATCAAGGAGATTCTTGCACGAGCTCCTTCATCCATGGAGGAACATGTTCCATCTTCTCCTTTACCAATAGAGGAATCTCCCTTATCTCCTCTACACCCACAAAGGAGTCCATCATATTTTTCGATGCAATCTCCCCACGTATTTCTAAACTCAATAAACAACCCATAGTATTAACTCTCCTACCCACGAGAGATTCATGCTTACCTTCCTCTTTGCCAAAAGAAGAACCTACCTCATCCTACTCATCATCCCCTACCCATAGGGGATCCATTAGAGGCACCCCTTCCTATTGGTGACAACTCTCCCTTGGCTTTCAAGGATCTTGTTGATTTTCTCTTGGCTCTTTTACCCACAAGTCTGAAGCCAACCATTTCCCTGTCTCACAAAAATTATTTATAGGGATTACTACCAAATCAACATCATCTCTTCCTACAATGGTGCCATTTTCATGTCTAGCTAACCACTTGGATTATGTTGATAATTCCATGCTTTGGGGATGCCTTCAGCTACCTTTCTCAACTCAGATGTAAATGTTGTCTATTGATACTTCCACGATCTATCCAAAGGTGTTTCGAAAATTAAACTAACCATGCCAATGCCCATTCCCGTTGTAGTGACCTCTTCTTCATCACCCTTTTCCACACCTAAACCTTTACCAAAAGCTGAAATTTTCCTATTCCTAAAGCCTTACATGCACCTATACTTTCCTCCACATTCAGACCCATTGCCACATTAGGATTCATGCCGACATCAAGCCTAGTCCATCCCCCTATCAAAATAGATTTAGCCATGTCCTCACAAGCCTAGATAAAGACTATTCCCCACCTAATAGGAAGACTCAACCTTGTAGGCAAGATACATTGGTTTCTCCTACTACCCCTCTTTTACCTTCACCACTTCTATTTATCCTAGGACCTCACCCATCAACCTTGGCCAAGCAGCCTCCTACCCAAGGTAAACTAAAAATACAACAACCCACCTCCTCACCATGGTCCTCTGCTACACCCAAATTACCTACATAATGTACACCTTTTCTCATGACCTACATCCTTTTTACCACATATACCCACACCACTTCAAGTAGCCTCATCATTGCCTATGATATTTCCTTCTCTTCAACCAATACTTTCCCCCTTTCCTCTTCCAACAACCTTCACCGCACTCTATTATTTCCTTGGCTAACTATCCCCTTCTCATCTACCTTCCCTTCTACATCATGCACTCCTTCACCTCTACCTAGAAGGTGCAACCAAAGTCCAAAAACCCACTACTCTCTAAAGAGTTAGTTAAACCTACAATACCTTTAACCGCTAGTTCATCTCGCTACACCCAAGAAGGTACAATCCAAACCTAAAACCATACTACCTACTAAACAAGTGGTCAAACCAACTCAACTTCTAATTCCACCTCCCATGGTGCTTCTCCCACCAATATTACTCACACTTCCATCTCAAGCCATAATTACTTCAAATTGTGATCCATTGGCATGGTCTTACGCCAACATTTTATCTAACCTTTTGAGACCTCTCGCCATCAAATTGCCACCACTTAGACCTTATGACCCAATTAGACCTTAACTAGAAGGGTTTGATGATATAAAAATTTACGCTTACCATCGTGTGTCAGGGAATGATGTGGAAAACTATAAGGCTCTTAAGACTGTTCTTCTCCAACTATGTCCTCCTGAAGAAAATTTTGATGATAATGATCTTTTAGATGAGGACCTGCTCCACCTTCATCTAAACACACCACTCATCCTCATTCCTTACTTATTCAAATGACCTTCATCTCCACCTCCACCACCCTTTTTATCCTCCTCTAACCTTCCGAGATCAATATGGTGTGCATAAGAGAGCTAGCAATACCTTCGCTAAAATTTCAATGCGATGCCTTATTTTCACAAAACCAATATATTCCCTCACCATATTGTTTCCCATCCTATCACTACACCTATCAAAACTCACATTCTCCTTTATCCCATATTAATATGGTTAACATAGCCACACGTGCCTGTAAAGAAAAAGGAAAGGAGAAAATAACTAGCCCATCTACCACCATTTAACTCAATATCTCATCTCGTGCCTACACCAAAAATCACCATCCATGGACCACATACCCTATTTTCGATGGGATCACCCATCGTATAATGATTAAACATTTACACTAATCTCCTCTCAAAATTTCTTTGTACGACCTTGTCCAAACCTATGAGTCTCATAGACATGCCCTCATGGAGGTTTTGCAATCCATTAAGGTTTTACCTAATGACCCTACTCTTGTGGCATCCATTACCACTCCTCACCATGTGGCCTCTCTCACCACTTCATCCCCTTCCTCTACATCTCACTACCCTCATTAGGTAAACCACTCTCAGTTTCTCTAACGACAAGATTGTACCTCTCCAATCAGATGATAATGATCCTTCCCTATTCATTTCCATAAACATTGATAATATATGTGTTCAATGTGTTGTGATCGATGGTGGTGCCATTATCAACATCATTTCCTCCCATGCATACAACCAAATCGTATCCTTACTAATTGCATGCATAATAACCCAATTATGCTACATTCATTCAATGATGCCATCACTTCCACCCTTGGCACCATCATTCTCCACATTCATGTGGGCCCCATACCATTCCAAAATTATTCTATGTCTTAGAGGGGGAGTTCCAATACAACCTGATGTTTGGCTAACCTTGGATCTATGTCATGGGTTGTGTTCCTTCAACCTTACACCGATGTTTAAAATTTGAACATGAAGGACATAACTATACCATTCCAACTGACCCTTCACCATTCAAGACCTATAACATGTTGTATTGACCTAATGATGTCCTTATACTAGTTAAGGCATCTACCACCATTGTCACCTCTCCTTCACCCATGACCCCATCCACAAATGTTTTTCTTTACCTCTTCCACACCTAACTCCTCTATTCCCATTAGCGCAACCTCTACGCACCGACCCATCCACTAACCCATATACTTATAAAAAAACCAATGGTTCTTCTTCCCCCCTTTGTCTAGAAATTCATCCATTCGGATACCTACATATCAACTATCAATCCCTTAGAAGGTGTTTTTCAACGTCCTCACTCTGGGGAGTACCACCTTTATAATATTGACACATTCCTTACTCCTCAAGAGTATGGTAAACTTCACCAACATCCCCGCTATGATCACCATAGGCAAGGTTTTCCCTTACGGTCCTCCCCACCTTCACACCAACTTAACATATGGGGGACTTGATGCTTCTACCTACTCACTCAAGCCACCTTCCCAAACTCGATCATTTTCCTCCGACCTCCAATCTCTCACCAATCGCCACTTCACCCACACCTTCCTCCATCACTATGCTTGGAATGGATTTGGATTTGGTTTCTATGAACAAGGTCACCATACTATCATCCCATGCACCACTCATAAACATAAAGACCACAATAGTATTAGCTTTGCTAAACCATCACCCAAGAAGGTTCGAGTCGAACTCATTGAGCAACCTAACCTCATTACCTAAACCTTACACAATTATTTATTAATTACCTCAGAATTGATAAATCCCCATCACCTCACCTACCACCTCATTTTGCCACCTCATCATGACCTAGCCCTAATCCTAAACTAACCTAATTAAAACCTAAAACTTGGTCTACACCTACACCCATGACTAAGGACCCTTTCTCGCACCTAAAACCGACCTTCTAGTCACTTGACCAAGCCCGCAACTAATCTCTCGGGAGAAAAGCAGGGAAGGTGGGCTGTTTTACTAAAAATAGCCTACTTTTTCCTTACCGATGCCGGTTCCTACTCGACCGCCGCTCTTACGTAACCGCCATCGGCCCTCGTAAATGGCCTCCCAAACCAAAAACAAAGGATCGGAATTTCATTTTTGGATCGTAGAAAAAGGATTCTTTGAATCAAGAAAGAGCATCGAGCGATCGAGAAAACCCCGATCTTTACTTGACCGAGCAGTAGACAAGTGAAGAGACAAGGAGAGTTAGCAGCAAGGGGAGAGCAAGCCTGTGATCGCAATCGGATACTGAGCCTCATGATACTCAAATGATTTGATCTGCTGTGCTGCACTATCCTACCTCGCTTCGCTTTGCCATCGAGCTCTTGACTTGGATCTCCGCGAATAATCGCAAGCTACTTCTTGCATGTACTTTTAATAACATTTCTTCGACTTTTTGAATCATAAGTCCTCACAAATCCATTCTTGATCCACTACCCAACGTGTCATCAGATCTAACTATCATTCATCTAGATCTCATCACCCTATTTCCTAATATTACCTATATACAAATTTCTACAAATAACACAACTACCAAATAACACCACCACCCCACAAAACAACTAACCTTCGTATCCTAGACTCTACCGATATCGGTCATCAAGAATCGCCATCGCTTATCAAGAATCGCCATCGCTTATACCGACTATAACCAATAACCAAATTTTCCCCTACCCAGCTTCAACAAAGCAATTTAATTGATATCTTATAGTCTTTTGTGTTAATTCATATTAGCAAGGAACCGACCACCTTCGAAAGGAAGTTTTATATTTCCCTGGCCCAAGGCGCTTTCTCATTTATTGTCTAATTAAAATCTTGTGGTCTTGTGTTCTTATTTCAGCAGTAGTCCTTCCAAGACAAAAAGGAGTTCTTCGCAGTCACCCGATCTTTCTCTACGGTACGCGCACATCATCTCGACATTCTATGTATTCCTCCTAGCCCAAACCCTTATCTCTGCTTCTAAAAGGAACGAAACATTCCGAGTGAAACATTTTGGCACGCTGGGGGACCCATTTTGGGTTTCGCTTTTCTTGCTTATTTTCATTTTAGGAAGCATACTTGCTTGCTGCTTTTTGTTATATATTTCGTAAAGAATTTGTCTTGCTTTCCTAGTTTCGCATTAGTGAAAGTCATCTCTCTTGCTTCATCGAACATAATTTTCGATTTGGGTTTAAAACACGTATCATTGCATTCCTCGCTTGTTGTTTTTCAATTCTAGTGAACGAGATTAAGTAATGTGTCGTACACGTGGGGGTGATATCCACGGTATTGACAGAAATTAATCTTACATTCACCGCACAACACATACCGAATCACTTCACAATTAACACAACACTCAAACATCCCCTTTTTTTTCCGCGGTATTCCTCCGCCCGATTGAGGTAACCTTATAAGCCAAAACAACTTGACATTTCCCTAAGTCTCTTGTTTAGGATTTCGACATCATTCTACGCCTAAAGGCATAAGCCCATGATAATTAAAATTAACCCTAGGGTTAATCTCTCGATTTGTGTGTGCATCTTGCTTGTTTTTAGTTCTGCTTTCTTTCTCATACTCTATCTTCTCGTGATCAATAATTGACAAGTATACTAAACGTTGTTAAAAATCAAATTAGCAGCCTTTTTATATCTTGTTAGCCTGATTTCTTACACCGACATCGGTTACTCGACCGACGCCGGGCTATAGTATAACCGACATCGGTTACTTAGACCGATATTTGCTATACTCTTTTTTCCAATTCCCGACAAACCAAAGAACCTACCAATTTTACTACCTGAGTTTGTTTCTATTCCCGACAGACAAACCCTACTGTGAACTCCTGTCCATGGTTGTTATCACTCAAAGCAAGCCGCCGCCATGGTTTCACATGCTTGCTCGCTTTTTGCCCGAATCACCCTTCACATTCTGTGGGGAATCCTACTGATACCAGTGAGGTTCCTAAAATTCCTGTGGGAGATAAGGACTTTGCCAAGTTTCTGGATGCTAATTCTAGCACTGTACAATACTATTTGTCTCATACCCCTGACCGTACGCCTGATGGTCAGCTCCTTGTTGGTATGCCTATTAGTATAGCTGCTCATTTAGCTCCCACTCCGCCTGATAATACCGCCTTGCTTCCTGCATCTCTAGCCCCGTCTCCCAATCCGACGGCTTCAGAGGTTCATACGACTCAGATTGGCTTTCCGTTGGTTAACCTCGGACCCCACATATCATTACCGCCGACTGCCCCTACCTCATCTCTCTTGCAGACTGCTCCGTTCATGACTTGCTCTCTGCCACCTATCCACACGAGCTTTCCTTCTCAAGCTCCGCCTACCTTTTCATTCCCATACACGTATCCAAAGACCTCAACATCCTATATGGGACATCCCTATTCGGTTGCCTCAACATATTCATCCTCCACACCTTATCAACACTTAACCCCACCAGGGTCTAGCGGTGGTCCTTGGCCCAATTTGCCTCCGTTTACCACAACCACACCATCATCTCATCCAACTACTGATCTAATTAAACAAATGATGGACAAAATGCAAAACCTGAGGCTTCGCTTCAGTGAAGTCGTAGCGCCTTGACATACGAGCAAGTTTGTCGAGCCCATTCACCCTTCTCGTCCCTTCATTCATATCCTCCTCAATGGGAGTTGCCAAAATTTACTCGCTTTTAATAAGAAAGAGGATCCTCAACAACACTTGCGATCATTTAGACATGCTTGTTATTTGATCGCCCATGATGATGCCTCTCATTACTCCGCACATTTCCCATGTCCTTATCAGACCCGCTTGAGTGGTACAAAGGCTTTAACCCAAAGACTCAATCTTCTCTTTTAACCAACTAGCCCAATCTTTCTTGATCACTTCTCCATTAACATTGCTAAGAAAGTATCCATCACCGACCTTTATGCCATTCGACAATTCCAGACGAATCTATCGCAGATTTCGCTGGAGATGGCGCGCCTTATCAACCAACTTACATATGCCTTGCCTCGATCAACTTATCGAACTTTTCACGCGGGCATGTGCTAAGCACATTTCTCCTACTCTCCAAATTCAAACTTTCCGTACATTCGATGAAGCCTTTACTATGGCTCGAAAACTAGAGATTCGAGCCTTAGAGGAAGAGAAATTGTGGTCACAGAAACAAAACCCCACTTTCGAACTCCCGATTCTACCAATAAACCAAATACCACCACTCCTCACGCGTCCACTTCTTCTAAATCAAAAGGAGCTGTCCACGCGGTGATGGTCAAATCTCAAACACCGTCTAATACTCCACCAAAAACCACCTATAAGTACAAAGCCGAGCCCATCAATTACACTCCCTTGGGAGAAACTTATGGTGTCATCTTGGAAAAATTGCTCAAAGCCGGAGCTATCACCTTGCCTCCTGTTAAACCTCACTCCGGGTTTGACTCCACTCGCGCTATACCTTCCTGGTACAAAGAAAATGACTTCTGTAACTTTCACCGTAAAAGGACATAGTCATGAAAACTGCAAGATGTTGAAAAACATAGTGCAGGAAATGGTTGACGCAGGGGATATAACCCTCGATAATCCTAATGCCCCTGCCAACCGAAATTTGAAAATCTTCAACAAACCATTCCCGAATCACTCTCCCAACAAAGAACACAAACCAGATATCTTAGCCGAGGAGAGTGTTCATGAGATCCATGCAGTCTTTGATACCCAGCCCAAAGCCTCTATCGAGAAAATTTTGAATCAAGCCTCTTCACTAACACAGGAGCCCGAACCTCCTTTACCACCATCGAACCAAAGTGAAATCATTCCTTTACCCATAAAGGAGTTAACTGCCCAGACTTCTCTTCCCATCGATGAGTCTTCTTATACCACATCCCTACAAGATTGCGAACGGATGTTATCTAACCTATCTATTTCCCATTTCCTTCTACCCTCTTCACGCACAAGAGGAAGGTACGCCACTCCTTTTGACATCCTTAGATGAGGAATCTCTTGCACCGACATCACCAAATTCTTTAACCATGACGGATCCTCTCGAACATGCCCTCCTGCCTATTAGTCCTTCATCACCTAAATCTTTTCAACAACCGGTCGACCTCTTGACATCTATTGATACAGTGCCTCGTTTACCCCCCGTATCACACCCACAGTGGACCGGAATCACAACCCACCTTTCTTCCGTATAAAATTTCACATTCACACGTGAGACCGCCATTCCATAAGATAAGATGACAGTCCTATGGGAACGCTTTGAGTACGCCATATTCTACTCAAATGCAAATGACCGATCCCGAGACCTCCACCATATACCCAAGTGTTTACGTGCTTAAAATGCCCATGTTCTCACCTTCACCCCCTCACCTCTACCAAATGCCCCGTCCACTTCTATTAACTTAACCAAATCTTCCCCTACGCTTGGGACCTCGCCCATACCTGGGCCTAACACACCCACCTAAGCGACTAGATTTGTCCAAGAATAAAGCCGCCCACCACTTAGAGACAGACACAATCTCCTCAACCCGTGCCTCTATCACAATCAAAACCATCATCGTCATACCTACCTTCCATATTGGGACCTCATCCTTCCACCTTGCACCAATATATCATACCTCCTGCGTTTTCTTCAAAACGACCTACGCCTTCTGCACCCATACAGGGATCAAAGGGTATATCAACATTATCACTCCGCGTATCCTGTCCACCTATCAACCCTAAACAAATTCCATCATCAAAAGATTTGTTTTCGGTCACTCCTATTTCCCCGTGGTTGTTTTCTGATACCACACCATCTGTGGCCTCATCATCCAATATAGCTTCTGCGCCAAAGAAACCACGTTTAGTGAAAAACACGTGTCAACACCCCTCGGCTAAACCACCACCCATACGAACCAACCACGCCCAAACATTACCAAAACCCGCGCAATCAATACCCTCATCCTCTTCTGATTTTGACCCACTCAAAGGATCTTACGCCAAAATCCTTGCTATGTTAGTAGAGAATGCGACCATTTCCCTACCCCCACTTAGACCTTATGACCCGTCTAAACCTCGACCTATAGGTTATGATGAGTCTAAGATCTGCGCTTATCACCGCACACCAGGACATGATGTGGAGGGATGCAAAGCTTTAAAAACCATCCTTCGTCAGTCACCTCTCCCAGATAGAAAGGTTAAGAAAGACAACTTACGAAGGGAGAGACCTTTAGTTTCCATTCCCTCTCCTATACCATCTGTCCCCGCCTCACCAAGATCTGTCATTATTACAACCCCACCTCTTGAAGACCATGATTTATCCCAATCATCTTCTTCATCTCCGGTCTACGAGATTAATATGATTAGTGTTGCTACTCGAGCGCAGAAAAACAATGAGAAAGCGAAAGAAAGCACACCTGCATCCTCTCCTTCTCCGTCCAGCATCCCGATTGCACCACCACCCAAAGTGGTTATTCGTGGACCCGCTTACCCCGTCTCTAATGGAGCTGCCCATCGAGCCATGATTAAACAGCTTCACCAATCACCCGTAAAAATGACACTATATGATCTCATTCAGACTTCTGAATCTCATCGACAAGCTCTCGTTGAAATTCTTCAGGGGATCGAGGTCTTACCTAATGAAACCCTTCCCGTTGCCTCCATTCTAACACCCAATCACGTGTTTCTCTCTCACCAAACAACCCACCGCCCCAACCACTTCGCCTCTCGTACTACAAGCTGCGCCAGCTTCGCTCAAGATGAAATTGTCGATTTTGGTACGTAAGATCCTAACTCCCCTCCTGCTTCATCTCAAACTTACGCCCCGGGACATTCGTGTACGCTGTGTTATGATTGACGGGGTGCTAGCCTAAACATCATCTCTTCAAAAGCTTTTCAACAAATGAATATCCCTTCTAGCTACATGTGTGCCAACCCCATCATGTCATGCGGTCATTCAATGACGCTATTACTCTACCTTAGGCACCGTGATCCTCAACATTCGGGTAGACCACGTACTTTACCCGAACTCTTCTATGTCCTCGAGGGAGAGTTCCAATATAATATATTGCTGGTCGCCCTCGATCCGGCCATGGGATGCGTTCCTCAACATTACATAGATGCATAAAATTTGAGTACGAGGGGAAGTCCTACACCGTAAAAGCTGATCCTCCCCCCTTTAAAACCTGCAATATGTTATACCGCCCTAACGATGTGCTTATACCAATCAAGACACCCATACATTCAACCCAACCATCCTCTTCAAATGTACCTCAACCATCCACCTCAACCGCGCCTACGCCTTCAACTGATGAAACCACCGTCGCAAAAACCACTTCCCTTCCCGCAGCTAACATCCCAACCTCCGACCCCTTAGTAGATGTTTTTCAACGCCTTACGCTGGGGGAGTACCGCCTATATAACGTTAGTTCTTTCCCTACCCCGCAGGAGTACGGACAATTACATGCACATCCCACCTACGACCGTCGCGTGGGGGAGGTAATCTCTTACGACCACCCATTTCCGCACCAACCTAACGTATGGGGTGTTGACGCATCCTCCATTACCCCGAACCTCCTCTTGGTGTGGTTCCTTCCAATCCGATTTTCAATACTTGACAAATCGCTCTTTCGCCCTCACCTTCTTGACTCATGCTTGGAAAGGCTTTGGTTTTGGTCTTTACGAACAAGGCCGACATACACTCATTCCCGTGACTACCCGCAAACACAATGATCGCAGCGGTCTCGCTTTTCCCGAAACACCTACACAGAGACACCTCGTGTCACCGTATTCTGAAGAAGACGACGTCACCCCTACCAAACCATCATCACCCACTTTGCCATCATCACCCATAATCTATAGACTCGAATCTATCCCTCCTAACTTTTTTTTTTTTTCATAAATGCTATCTTCATAGGTCCTCTCACTTATCAACGCGATAATGAGGACCCATCTTCTCTTCCCCTTCGTATCCGCACATGATCAAGAGGATTCACCTTTGATTAATGTTGTTGAGTGTCGATGACGACTCCATCCTCACTTACCTCGCGCGCGATGATTCTTATATTCAACGAGCCTTACCATCTGAAACCCAAACCATGCTGAACGAATCTACTATAGAAATCAACATCCACACGGAGGAGGATCCTCACATTGTGAAGATCGGACAATCCCTTAACACATCAGAACAAGTCGCCTTTACTACTTTCCTCCGTGCTCGCAACCAAGCTTTCGCTGTGGTCTTACGCTGACATGCCAGGAATTGATCCTACCATTGCCATCCATAACATCACTCTAAACCCCGATTCCAAACCACCAAACAAAAATCGAGAAAATGCATCCACGCATTGCCCTCTTGGTCAAAGAAGAGCTTCAACGACTTCTTTTTGCTTCCTTCATCTTGCCTATCGACTATCCTCAATGGATTTCTAACATCGCACTGCTACTAAAGCGACGGGGACTTCTGATATGCACGGATTTCCGGATCTTAACCTCGCTTGCCCTAAGGATGACTTCTCCCAAGTATTGATCAACTTGTTGATCTCACCGCGGGTCATGAAATGCTTTCTCATGGATGGCTTTTCAGATACAACCAAATTTTGGTCGCCTCGCCGATCAACACAAAACTACCTTCATAACTCCTCGGGAACCTTCATTACCGTGTAATGCCATTTGGCCTTAAGAATGCCGGTGCGACCTATCGCGGCTATGACCTACATTTTTCATGACATTATGCACACTATCCTCAAGATTACGTCGACGATCTTCTTGGCAAGTCTAAACATCGCAGTGAACATCTCGATGTTTTAACCATTATTTTTGATCACCTGTTACAATATTCTGTCCGTCTTCAACCAAAGAAATGTGTCTTTGGTGTCCTTTCGGGAAAACTTCTTGGCTTTATCGTCTCTTTGCGTGGCATTGAGGTCGACCCATCTAAAGTCAAAGCTATTCTAGAAATGCCCCCACCTACTAATCTCAAACAATTGCGTAGTTTACAAGGTAAGCTCCAATCTATCCGACGTTTCATCTCCCAACTCTCGGATCGATGTCAACCTTTCCATCACCTCCTTAAAAAGGACATTGAATTTCAATGGAGTGAAGAGTGCCACCAAGCCTTCGAAGCTCTCAAAACTTATCTCTTGCAGCCACCCGTGCTTATCCCACCTCAAGACGACCGCCCTTTCTACCTTTACCTTTCCGCCACTGACCACGCTGTAGGGGCCATGCTTGCACATCGTGACTCTGAAAATCGAGAACAAGCCGTTTATTATATAAGTCGTACTTTGGTGGATTATGAGACTAGGTATACACATGTAGAAAAGTTGTGCCTAGCCCTATCATTCGTGGCTACCAAGCTCCGACACTACCTTCTGAATCACAAAACTTTCATCATCACCAACACAGACCCCATCCATTACATGTATGCCAAACCTCATCTAAACCAACGCATCGCCCGATGGCTCATGCTCCTCGCCGACCTCGACCTTGAGTTCGTCCACCAGAAATCAATCAAAGGACAAACCATCGCAGACCAACTTGCGGAAGCCCCTTTACCTGGGGAACAATTTACCAATTTTATATTCCCCGACGAACTCATCGCCACTCTTTCACTCAAGGAAGAGTCGTATCAAATGACCCTCTTCTTCGATGGATCTAAATGCCAGCGCGGCGGAGGAGCCGGCATTGTTCTCATCCCTCTCGACGCCGAACCTATGCCTCTTTCATTCCGGCTTGATTTCCCCGCACTAATAATACAAATGGAATACGAGGCCCTTGCTCGGGTCTCCAAGTCATGATACACTTAGGTATCAAATCTATCAATATTTTTGCGACTCTCAATTGGTAGTCAATCAAGTTATGGGCATCTACCAATGTAAAAATGAGGAACTTCAAAAGTACAAATACTACGTGGACTCACTTCTAGCCTTATTTACTCACTATTCTATCCAAACCATTCCCCGCTCCACTAACAAATTTGTGGATACTATGGCTTGCTTAGCCTCGCAAATTCCAGCTTCATCAACTGACTCTGAATTATTCGTCGTGGTCCAACAACTTTTTGCCCCATCCTACTCAACCCCGGTAGTTTGTATGATAAATAATGTGTCTACTAATTCACAGGATACTTGGTATCACCAATTTCACGACTACCTTACAACCTCTGTTCTCCCATCCGACCTTACTAGTACTGGTAAACGTGCTTTTCTTAAACGTGTTTCTCGTTATGTAGTTATGGGGGGACTCCTCTATAAACGTGGCTTTGATGGTATCCTCCTTCGCTGTCTAACCGGCGCGGAGGTCACCTATACCATCCAACAAGTCCATGATGGGATTTGTGGTGGACATTTTAGTGGCTTGCTGCGTGGCTAAACGAATCCTTCGCCTAGGTTATTATTGGCCTACTTCAATAACGATCGCTACGAATATGTTAAGCGTTGTGTTATGTGTCAACAACATGCTAACCTTCAACATACTCCTAGCCATCCGCTGCAGGTCGCACGAGATCTTTGGCCTTTCTCACAATGGGGTTTAGACCTTATTGGTGAGATTCACCCGCCCTCTTCACAACGCCACCGATGGATAATCACAACCACCGAATATTACACAAAATGGGTGGAGGCCATTCCACTCGCTTTCATCAAAAAGGAAAAATTGTCGAATTCATTAACCATCACATTATCTGCGCTTTTGGTATTCCTCATCGCCTAATAATGTATAATGGTAAATCTTTTAAAAACAAGTTGTTACAAGACCTTTGTGACAACTTTGGTATCAAACTTAGTTTCTCATCGCCTTACTATCCGCAGCCAATGGTCAGCCGAATCTTCTAATAAAACCCTAACCAAAATCCTCATGAAAGTTGTCAATGAATCCGGAAGAAATTGCACGATCACATTCCCTTTGCCCTTTGGGCTTATCGTATCTAGCATTCGCACTCTACTAATGCCACACCTTTTCTTTTCGTATACGGTACCGAGGCTGTTTTGCCTCTCGAAATACAAATACCCTCCCTTAGAATATCTCTTCAGATATTCTCACCAACGATGATTTCCGCCAAGAGCGTTAGCCCAATTGAGCTCCTTGACGAACGCCGCCTTACAACTTTCGATCACCTTCAAATCTATCAAAAACGCATCAAACGTGCTTATGATAAGCGACTTCATGAGCGTAATTTTAAGGTTGGTGATCTTTTCCTCAAAGAGAATCAACATGTCACCAAACTAGAAAAGAGCAAACGTGGAAAATTTGCTCCCAATTGGATTGGGCCTTATATAATCACTCACACCTATGGATCAGGCACTTATCGTTTAGCTTCGCTTAATGGTAAACCTGAGCCTGAACCCCTTAATGCCTTGCATCTTCGACCATTCTACTGTTGAATTTAGTGTTATATCACTTCTTATCTACCTGTCGCTCGTCCCTTGAGCTCACATACCACCACATGCACTTCGCTTCCTACACCTCATAATAAAAATCAAGCTCACATAGTTTGATTCTCACCTCACCTAAACGATGCCTTCCCCTTTTAGTCTAGTCCATGACTTCAAAGTATTAAAATAAGCCGTATTCTTATGGGATTTTCTTGAGTCAAACTTCCTACCAAACTAGATGCTTCACGCCAAAAGAACATCTAGCTATCTAAATTATATATAGACTGCTCCTCGAAGGACAAATATATGCCAAATTATTGCTGCTATTCTATATAGATCGCTCCTCTCTCAAGGACAAATATGCACTAAAATCATATCTCGCTACTATAAATAGATCGCTCCCTCAAGGACAAATATACACAAATAGCCTTTATCGAAGCTTCTCGCATTGATCAGCTTCGTGAAGACCTCAAGAATAGCACAATCAATATCCTCAGAGACTTCCCGCATCGATCACCTATATTCAAGAAAATAAAAGCCTCATTCAAAAAGAACTTTTGGGTCATGGACTTGTCTATTTAGGGTAGGTTCTCTTTCGCCGTAACACTCACTTTGTAATAAGTTCTCTCAGACTTCACCTATATCATCCACCTCACCTCACCATTTGTTTCAACTCAAGGGACGTAACGCACACCCGATATATCAGTGATCATACAACTCTTTTCACCTATGGACTTCTCGTCTATGCACGGTACCTAGGGCTTCAAGCTCGTTCTACGTTGTGTGGTTTGTTTAGCTCTTTTCACCTACGGAGCACTCTTTCCGCTTTGCCTCGCATCTAGGATTGTGTGTTGATCTTAATCAGACATGGTTCCTTCTACTTGGGTAGGCTAACTTTCGCTTCCTTATACCTTTTACAACATCACCAATTCATTACCGACACCAACAACCTTACCTTACCAATATTAATATCAATATTCTTACCAACCAACCAATTGCCTAAACCGTACCAAATTGCCTGAATTCGCCTCTCCCTGATCCTAAGGGAGAACTACATCGGTCCGAGGCCCTCCTTGCTTTGTGCAAAGGGCTATGTAGGCAAGACTTCGAGACATGGGGTCTCCCAAGGTTAGCTCGACCATCCCCTACCATAACCTATCATGTGTGGTAAATATAAATATTTTTGTGTATTTCTATTTAATCACATTCCTCTTTATCCTTTTTCAAAACACCGAAAGTCAAAACGAAACATTCTTATTATTATAACTCAAATCAACATACATATCTCGCTTTTATTTAGATGTTAAACAAATACATCTTCTCTATCATCGACACGCAGTCGGTACTTTTATTTATTCTTATACCTTGCTAACATTTATTTAGACCCTCACGCCTCATCCCGAACTAGGTGATGATCGTGATCGCGACCCTCTCGCCAGCCTCTCTCGTCCTCAAAGGTACCACGGCTATTGGTACCGCCCACCGATCTCGCAATCTCTCCTCGTAACATATGAATACGCCTCTCGCATGGAGGACTCCAGCCTCTAGTCTCTCCGCCCGTGACTCCAACCACTAACAATCCTCTTGTCTCATTCACTCGCGTTGAGCTCACCGAACCAAACGCTGCAGACGATCCTCTCTCCGTAATCACCGCTATGTCGACGATCACGTACACCTCGCAGCTTCTACTACCCACCATAATCTATAGGCCTCTCGCTGCTCTCGCATCCATTACCCCGCGATCGGCCGCTACTCTCTTCGTGCCCTTCTCGGGTGTTGGCTGGGGAGGTGAGAATACTGCCTCTGCATCGATCCTCATATAGGGTCTATAAGCCTGGGGTATATCCTGCACAAATCCAAATTGTCGCCGCACGCGATCTATAGGAATCCTCTCATATTCACCTGGCCTGTGCCCCGCGATCCATCTCAATCGCTCTACACCCCTCAATTCCTCAGCTATGTTCTCTGTTACCATATAATTCCCGTAAGGCCTCCAACAGATATCCGCAATCGTCACTCTCTCCCATACCTGCCTATAATACTCAAAGTCATCCGTCACGGCCTGGGATCTTGCCTCCTGTTCTGTCTGGACCCATCGTCTGAATCCCAACCTCTGTACTCCGGTTTCTCCCGATCGATGGATCGCCTACTGTCGCACACAAACAATGTGCTCATAGGCCCAACAAAGGTAATAAGTATGAACAATCCAAGGTCGCGCCCGTGATTTCACCTACAAGCCCATAAACCCCTCGTATAACTCCGCCAAATATGCAGTGCCCATGCAAAAGTCACGCCCTTTCTATCATCTCCCAAATAACACACATCAATGCCTTTGGAAATCTTCCCCATCCGCCCCTCGAACGCTGTAATACCCTACCGCTATCATTAATATCACTGCTAACCTTGTCTCCTCAGGGTGTGCTGCATACATTATCCCATACGTAAATGACAAACCTCGCTGTGTTAAATCTCGTGCGTATGGACCAAATACTGTTGTTATCGCTCCCCGTGCCGCGCTAGGTAATGCCTGATATACTGGTTTTCCTGTAATTGGGAGTCTCAAAATACGGAACACATCTTCCAATGTTACTGTCATTTCCCCTGTTGGCAGATAGAAGGTATTTGTCTCAGGATTCCATCTCTCAATCAACGCCTGTAACATAGCATGGTTACGTGCGATTCGTGAATAATAGCGATTCCACTTAACCCCAAACGATTTATCAATGTCCATTCAGCTGGCATTACATCCGCTCAGATTCGTGACAACAGCTACTGTACACTATCATTCATCCTCAACCCTGCCTCTGCCTGCATACATCCAAATAACAAAAAACCATTCAATTCCTCCAATCCCCTCGGGTTTTTTCTCAAATTCTGGAAATTCCTACAAAGAACCGGTATCGCTTACATACTAACCGTAGACGGTTGAGTAACCGATACCGGTTATCCCTAACCGATATCGGTCCCCTCAAGTATTTTCATACACCTTGCCTAAAACAACCACCTACGATAATAAATTGCTCGCTTATTCCTCTCTCGTATACACAGCATATACCAAAACCCTTGATTACCTACCATGTAACACTCACCCCATTTATAACCCTTGTTATCATCTTTTCTTTCTCATATCTACCCACATACTCTCCCCCATCTTATTCACAAAACATGCAGTAGTCAAATCACAAACAAAACGTTACCTCTTGGGTCAGCAGAGCTTGAGGTGGCCCTTGTCTTCCCTCTTGTCCCTGCCTGCTGGATGTTTCTCCTCGTCCTGCCATTATTACCACCTTTTTCAAACCTGCCTTTCTGTCTTCTGAATCTCAGATCACATTCACTTTCCCTGTCTCTTTTCTCCTTATCACTCAAATTTCTCATGCAATTACCTGTCTCTACCGCCAAAAAGCGCCGCTTCACGTATTTAACTTCGCATGGCTCTCAAAATTAGAACTTAAGTTGCCACCCTAGCTTTTTTATTTTTAGAAAAGCTCATACCTAAATAACCGGTATCGGTCATGTAACCGATATCGGTCTACTAACTACCGGCGTCGGTTATTTAACCGATATCGGTTACACCCGCCCTTTTGAAACATGGTCTTTTCTTCATTTTTTTACCTAATTTTTGTCGCGCCCGCCTCTTTTCCTGCATCACAACACCATTATCCATATATGTCCATCCACCACACATATCATTACAATTTCATTAACATCATCTATTTTACAAAAACAAACCAGCCATCAGCTAAGGATACCAAACCAAAACAAAACAAAACAAAAAACTATCTATCTATACCTCATTTGAATCCAACTCATCAGATACATATATAACAATGTCACAAAACCAGCCCAAAACATGCAACATTTCATCATATAACACATCATCCATATATCAACATGTCAATTAAACTCATCATATATTCTATACCACAAACCATTGACGAAATACTTAAAAACATTTTCAACACTGCATATGAATCAAAACATCATCTATATATATATATATATATACAAGTTTTCAAATATACACTGTGCCCTACATCGGGGCCTCTGTGATCTCATAATCCAACAAAGCCGGCACGCAGGCCGCAATAACTATCAATACTTCGACTCGCTCGCAGCAGCCGTCCTCATATCAAAATATACTCGCTCGCAGCCGGTACCAATCGCATAACCTGCATTTCGCTCGCAGCCGGTATACAATAAATGAATGAATGAATAAATGAGTAATATGTAGGCACGCAGGCCTCTATAAACATAACCGGTTCGCAGACCGGTGCCCATATCCAATATACAAATACAAAAACAATGCAGGGATCCCTCAGCTCTCCCCACCGCCCTCGGCACCTCTCCCCTCGCTGGTCCTCGTGGCGCCTCTCGCCTCCCGCCTCGTAATGCACACGCCGGCCGTGGGCTGCACCTCCCTGCGATCTCTGACTACGCGAGGTCTCCGCTCGGTGTGCCGCATATGGCTGATACTCAGCTCCGGTACTATCAAGAACATCCTGATAGTACCGGGCCTCCGCTCTCACCTCCATGTATCTATCCCGTGCCACCACTTGCAGACTCGGGCTGGTCCTCGACTCCTACCGCGCACTTCTGTGCTCGTGCTGGTGGTGCTGGTGTGGCCGCGGCTGCGGTGGTGTTGGTATTCGTACTGCTCGGGCCGGGCTGTGGTGCACGCTGCTGTACCGCTGCTCGCACTCGCACTCGCACTCGTGGCCGCGGCCGGTGGTGGTGCCGCCTCGTGCCTCGCACTCGAGCTCGGGCTAGCTTCCTCGTAAGACTTCTATTCGTGCTCGCAGCAGCAAGCTGCCCCGTAAGAGCTGCACTCACCCCGAGCTGATCTCTCTCGCCGCCACAATGCTAAGTCTCGGCCGTATGGCGGGCGTGGCTACTCGCGCTTCGACTAAATTTCCACCACACCATGTATGCTCCTCGTATAACCAAAGATCATCTATCTGTGTCATCTCGCTGCGCTCTCAAAGAACCCAACTGGATCCAAGGGCTGTGGTGCAGCAAAGGGGGCCTCTACATCATCCCTCCCGTATCGAGGGAAGGGAGGTGGCTCGCCCTGCCGCAGCCCCATCTCGCCTCGCTGCACTTCTCTCTAGGGGTATCCTCTCGTACTCTCCCGCCTCCCCCCTGCTATCCAGTAAGTGTACTGGATCCAGCGAATCGTACTTTCGGCCTCCTCTCAGGGGTGATGACCTCTCGTAAGGTCTCCATACGATATCTACCGCTGTCAAAGCCCTCTAACAAATGCCTCGTAGTAGGCAACGCCTCTCCCGCAAGCACTCGCCTGTGGCTGCCCCACGACTCCCAACCACCTCTCGAAAGCCGTATTCGTATATAACTCGTGGCTCGTCCGCTGGGTAACCCTATCGGGTCCGATGCATATGATGTGCTCATATATGCCCAACAAAGAAGTAAAAAGTCGAACAAATACCAAATCGCCGCATCCGCGATAACCCTGTGAGTTTCTCAGATAGCCGCACATTGTATACACTGTGCCCACGCATAGCAAGTATGCTCCTCCACCATCTCAAGCAGCAAGACCCCCATCAATGCCCGTGGAAAACGGCCTCCTCTCGAGTCCGGGAGGGCGGCAGTGATCCTAATCATCATCAAGACGGCCGGCCATGTCTCGTGTGTCGTGTTTGCGCACGGTACATGTCACCATACCCGATACTCGCGCTGTGGATAGGTAAGTAGCAAGCGG
This sequence comes from Taxus wallichiana var. yunnanensis, assembly GCA_018340775.1. Lineage (NCBI taxonomy): Eukaryota > Viridiplantae > Streptophyta > Pinopsida > Cupressales > Taxaceae > Taxus > Taxus wallichiana. The sequence goes on from CM031242.1 coordinate 789,599,787, forward strand.
CCGCATCTCCAAAACCTGCAGATGCTGTCCATCGCCGCTCCGACCTACTGAACACCGCTCTCCCTCGATCGGCAGCAATCGAAGGATGCGATACACATCCTCCAATGTGATGGTCATCTCTCCTGTCGGGAGATGGAACACATTGGTCGCCGGATCCCATCTCTCGATGAGGGCGACCATCAGGCTGTGATCTCTATCAATAGCTCGGTATCGCTGGACTCCGCCGAGTCCCACCTCGCGCATGATCACCCAATGAGCCGCAGATACGTGTGGCCGCATCCGCACCAACAGCGGGGGCATCCTATCCCGCATCGTCAACTGCTGACGTGCCTGCAAAACCAACCCACAACCTTAGACCAACTCTCTATCACATCATCTACTTTACCCTCTATACTCCCTTTTTTAACCCATACCAACCCAACCCCAAACCCATACAACCCACCCCCAAACCCATACCAACCCAAACCCATACCAACCCAACCCAAACCACTACCCAAAACCCAAACCCACCCACCCAAAACCACCCACCCAAAAAACCCAAACCCACCCCACCCAACCCAAACCCACCCAACACAAAAACCCAAACCCAAACCCAAACCCAAACCCACCCAACCCCAAAACAAACCAAACCCAACAAACCCCCAAAAACCCACCCACACCCAAAAAAAACCCCACCCAAAAAAAAACAAACCCAAAACCCAAACAAAAAAACAAACACAAACAACACAAACACTGACCGGTACGGTCCCAAACAACCGACCACGGCCCTCTTCTTCCCACCGACGCCGGCCAACCACCGACCGACGCCGGTCAACCACACAGAGCCAACTTCTAAAATTTATGACCGATGCGCCGCTAATGACCGACACGGCCCCTCGCATTTCCTGAGCCGAACCCCCGCGCCCCCCCACCCACATTTTTGCATTTTTCTACTTATCTACCCACCCAAACACCCTAAAACCTACCCACCTAAATTACCTTGCCCTATTTTACCCATCTATCCTCTTCGTTTTTCAAATTACGTCCATTTACTCATTATTTCCTAAAACATGTAAATTCCTACCCAAACCCCCAATTTAGCTTAATACCATTCAAATGCACAAAATAAAGAATTTCGAACCTACCCGAACGATTTACACGTCGCCGTGGTGGGATGGGTGGTGGTGGTCCACCTGGTCCAGCCTCCTCCTCGCCTCCCCCGCCGTGCTATAGCTCCACTCTGATCTCGCTGGGTCCCCGCCAATCAATCGCCGCTCCTCCTCACTCGGGCCCGCAAACAACTCACTCCTCCAGTAAAAAAGCTCCACCTCACTCAATAAAACCTCCAATCTCAACTCCCCACGTCAGACAAATCAATTTGGTTTTCAAATAACACAAGTGACAATGACAAGCCGTATTTTTCTTTTTATAGGTTTTTCGCCCTTAACCGATATCGGTTTCATTTTGCCCTAATGAACCGCTATCGGTCCCTTAACCGATATCGGTCATGTAGAATCGACATCGGTTTTTCTGCCAACTTTCCACCAATTTTTTGCCCTTATTTACCATTTGCCCCTTTTTAACCACATATCGCCTATATCCACTTTTGCTGAACACCATTTGTTTACCTATTCGGCCCGACCCAAGGCCTCGCCCTACCCATTCGGCCCGACCCAAGGCCTCAACCTACCTATTCGGCCCGACCCAAGGCCTCAACCTACCCATTCGGCCCGACCCAAGGCCTCAACCTACCCATTCGGCCCGACCCAAGGCCTCAACCTACCTATTCGGCCCGACCCAAGGCCTCAACCTACCTATTCGGCCCGACCTAAGGCCTCAACCTACCTATTCGGCCCGACCCAAGGCCTCAACCCTACCCATTCGGCCCGACCCAAGGCCGCAACCTACCCATTCGCCCGACCCAAGGCCGCAACCTACCTATTCGGCCCGACCCAAGGCCCAACCCCTACCTATTCGGCCCGACCCAAGGCCTCAACCTACCCATTTGCCCGACCCAAGGCCTCAACCTACCATTTGGCCCGACCCACCCATTTTTGCCCGACCCAAGGCCTCAACCTACCCATTTGGCCCGACCCAAGGCCTCAACCCCACCCATCACCCTACCCATCCGACCCGACCCAAAGCCGCCACCCAACAACTTGGCCCGACCCAAGGCCTCACCCTAACCATCCGGCCCGACCCAAGGTCAGAATCCTAACAACTTGGCCCGACCCACTACCGTATCACTTCAACACCATACCCACAATCAATGTTTTATTTTATCCATCCATCCTGTACCTTTTGTTCAATCGAGCTCACCTGCTTCGTGTTTTAGCATGATTAGGGTCCTCGACTTGATCTGTCGACCAACTTTGCCTGACTCTGACCGTGACGCTTATCTCAACCAAACCAACCATTTGCACCGCCGAACACGCCTAAACGTTCCTGTACCTTACCTGTTATATACCCTGGGCTACTTCCTATGCCTTGGATACCAGGATTATATCACCCTTGTTTGGATAAACTATCGACCTTTTCCTATACATTGCTGGGTTTGCTAGTCAAATCATGTACCCTAGTCGCATAATTGCATTTCAACATGCGTCTGCTTCCTTGGACCTACCCCACCACCTTACCATCCCCTCTACAACATTCACCCTTTATCAACCCTATCCCTGATTTCCCGTTCGCTCAATCTGTGCTAGATTTGAGGGGGATTACCTATATCCTTAACAGGAGAAACCACTTCATATTATTGTCCGCGCAGCTTTACAACACAAGCTACACGACAATAAGGGGCTAATGTAGACACCAAATTCGTGTCTTACGACCCCTTGTGACCCGCATCCCATTTCGCAACCTAACCTCATTACCTAAACCTTACACAATTATTTATTAATTACCTTGTAATTGATAAATCCCCATCACCTCACCTACCACCTCATTTTGCCACCTCATCATGACCTAGCCCTAATCCTAAACTAACCTAATTAAAACCTAAAACTTGGTCTACACCTACACCCATGACTAAGACCCTTTTCGCACCTAAAACCGACCTTCTAGTCACTTGACCAAGCCCGCAACTAATCTCTCGAGAAAAGCAGGAAGGTGGGCTGTTTTACTAAAAATAGCCTACTTTTTCCTTACCGATGCCGGCTTCCTACTCGACCGCCGCTTACGTAACCGCCATCGGTTCCTCAGAATGGCCTCCCAAACCAAAAACAAAGGATCGGAATTTCATTTTTGATCGTAGAAAAGGATTCTTTGAATCAAGAAAGAGCATCGAGCGATCGAGAAAACCCCGATCTTTACTTGACCGAGCAGAGACAAGTGAAGAGACAAGGAGAGTTAAGAAGAAGGGAGAGCAAGCCAGATCGCAATCGATACCGAGCCTCATGATACTCAAATGATTTGATCTCATTGTGTGCTGACTCATCCTACCTCGCTTCGCTTTGCCATCGTAAGCTCTTGACTTGCATCTCCGCGAATAATCGCAAGCTACTTCGCATGTACTCTTTAATAACATTTCTTCGACTTTTTGAATCATAAGTCCTCACAAATCCATTCTTGATCCACTACCCAACGTGTCATCAGCATCTAACCTGTCATTCATCTAGATCTCATCACCCTATTTCCTAATATTACCTATATACAAATTTCTACAAATAACACAACTACCAAATAACACCACCACCCCACAAAACAACTAACCTTCGTATCCTCAGACTCTACCGATATCGGTCATCAATAACCGCCATCGGTTATCAGTAACCGCCATCGGTTATACTGACTATAACCAATAACCAGCCTTTCCCCTACCCAGCTCAACAAAGCAATTTAATTGATATCTTATAGTCTTTTGTGTTAATTCATATTAGCAAGGGAACTCACCACCTTCAAAGGAAGTTTTATATTTCCTGGGCCCAAGGCGCTTCTCATTTATTGTCTAATTAAAATCTTGTGGTCTTGTGTTCTTATTTGCAGTAGTCCTTCCAAGACAAAAAGGAGTTCTTCACAATACTCCGATCTTTCTCTATGGTACGCGCACATCATCTCGACATTCTACAGTATTCCTCCTAGCCCCAACCCTTATCTCTGCTTCTAAAAGGAACGAAACATAACAAAAGCTACGAAAAATGCATCCTCTCATTTCCCTTCTTGTTAAAAAATTCCAACGTCTTCTTTCGGTTTCCTTCATCCTACCCATTAATTACCCTCAATGGATCTCTAACATTTTTCCTATCATAAAAGTGACAGGGGACTCCGTATTTACATGGATTTCTATGACCTTAACTTAGCTTGCCCCAAAGATGAATTTCCTCTACCTAGTATTGACTAACTAGTTGATCTCACTATCGGCCATGAGATGTTATCACTCATAGACAATTTCTTAGGTTATAACCAAATATTAATTTCCTTGGAAGATCAACACAAGACCACCTTCATCACTCCTTGGGGACCTTATGCTATCGTGGCATGCCCTTTGGCCTTAAAAATGCTGGTGCTACATATCATCGGGCTATGACTTATATCTTTCATGACATCATGCATTGCATATTAGAATATTATGTTGATAATCTTCTTACCAAATCAAACATTGATTCGAACACCTTAGTCCTTAAGGTCATCTTAAACCATCTCATCAAGTATTGTGTTTACCTTTAACCTAAGAAGTGTGTCTTCGTTGTTCTCTCTGGAAAGCTCCTTGGTTTTATTGTTTCTTTATGTGGCATTGAAGTTAATCCCACTAAAATCAAGTCTATTCTCGAAATGCCTCCACCCACTAACCTTCGTCAACTTCATAGTTTGTAAGGTAAGTTGCAATCTATTCATCGCTTTATTTCATAGCTTTCGATCATTGCCATAGATTTCATCATCTCCTTAAAAAGGATTTCTCCTTCAAATGGGATGATGAATGCAACAAATCCTTTGACTCCTTAAAAATACTTCATCCAACCACCGTGGTCATTCCCCCTAAAGATGACCAACCATATTACCTTTACATTTCTACTACTGATCATTCCCTGGGTTTCATGCTCACTCATCGTGAAGAGAAACACAAGGAGCAAGTTGTTTATTATATAAGTCATACACTTTTAGACTACGAAACTGGATATACTCATGCTCAACTCTACTTAGCCTTATTTTTTTTCGCCACTAAAATTCAACATTACCTACTCAACCACAAAACCTTTTTTTGTCACCAATACTGACCCCTTACATTACATGTATGCTAAACCTTACCAACATCAATGTGTTGCACATTGGCTCATGCTTCTTACAAACCTAGACCTTGAATTCATCCATCAAAAATATATCAAAGGACAAACCATCACTGACCAACTCATAGACACACCTCTCTCTGGAAATCAATCCTCTAACTTTGATTTCTCAGATGAATCCATCACTACCCTCTCTTTGGATGATACCATTTACCAGATGACCTTATTCTTTGATGGTCCAAATTTCATCACGAGGGTGGTTCTCAATTTATCGCTCTTCACTTGAAAGAGCCTATGCCATTATCTTTCAAACTATATTTTTATTGTACTAACAATATCACCAAATATGTATCACTAGTGTTAGGCCTTCAAACAATTATTTCCTTTGAAGTTAAATCAATTAATATCTTTAGAACTCTCAACTCGTTGAAAACCAAGTTAATGGTATATACCAAAGTGTCATAACGAGATACTTCATAACTATAAGCATCATGTTGACATACTTTTGACTACCTTTGACCGATATGAACTTCAAACCACCCCACATTCCACTAATAAATTTGTAGAAACCATGGCCTCGTCTTAGTTCTCAAATCCCCACTTTACCCTCCAAATTGAAAATATTTGTCACCGTATAAAGGTTGCAATCACCTTATTATTTATTTTGAGATGTCAACCTAGTTGGAACCATTTAAAATGACCCACGTGACCTTTGGTATAATCATTTTACTCGACTACCTTTCTCTTTCCATTCTTCCTCCAAATTTTACTTGCGGTGGACAACAATCTTTCCTTAAAAGTGTCTCTCGCTATGTTATTATGGGTGGTCTTCTCTATAAATGGTGATTTGACGGTATTCTCTTTTGATTCCTTACAAGTTCTCAAATCACGTACACCATCAAGGAAGTTCATGAAAAAAATTTGTGGGGGTCACTTCAATGGTTTACTTGTTGCTAAACACATTCTTCACCTGGGCTATTACGCCAACCATAAACCATGATTTTTGTGCCTATGTAAAGCATTGTGTGAAGTTTCGAAAATGCTAACCTATCAAACCCCTAGTCATGCCTTACAAAGTTACACGAAACCTTTGGCCTTTATCTTAATGGGGTTTGGATCTTGTTAGAGAGATTAATCCTCATTCTTCCCAACGTCATCAATGGATTATACCTGCTACCAAATATTACACTAAATGGGTGGAAGCCGTGCTTCTCATTTCTAAAAAAGATGATAAAATATGTGAATTCATCAACCATCACATCATTTATCAATTTTGTGTCCCTCACCTCCTCATCACTAATAACGACAAATAATTAAAAAAAAAAAAACCCTACTAAAACTCGTGATGCCTTCGACATTCAACTCAATTTTTTTCACATTATTATCTTTAAACAAATGGCCAAATGGAATCAACCAACAAAACCTTAAACAAAATTCTTATGAAAGTAGTTGACGATACTAGAAAGGATTGGCATACGCACATTCCTTTTTCCTTATGGGCTTATCACACTAGTATTCATACATCAACTACTACCATGCCTTTCTCTCTAGTCTACGGTACAGAGGATGTTTTGCCTCTTGAAGTCTAGATACCATCTCTTCGTATCTCACTCAAAGATATGCTCAATGATGATGATTTTTTCCAGGACCGTTTGGCACAACTCAAGTTATTAGAAAAATGTCATCTCAATGCTCTTGACCACCTCCAAATCTACCAAAAACATATCAAACGTGCCTACAATAAATGTGTCCAAGAACAAATCTTTTAGGTTGGTGACCTCGTCCTAAAGGAAAATCAACATGTTACAAAAGTGGGCAAAAGTAAACGGAGAAATTTTTCTCCTAATTATGTTGGAACCTATATCGTTACTCATACCTATAGATCAAGTGTTAATCATTTGTCTTCACTCAAAGGTAAACCCGAACCTAAGCCCCTCAATTCCTTGCATCTTCAACCATTCTATTGTTGAATCAAGTCCAAGATCATCTTGTGTCTATTAAACATTTTTCTCTTGAGCACCATTCACATTCCACTTACCTATTTTAAGGATCAATGTCTAAATAAAGATCATGTGATTACCCATTAATTTTTAGCCTTATCTTCAATATGAGTATCACGGCTCTACTCATGGAATAATACTCATGGCATTATTCTCATGGATACCTTTTGTCTTTTTTTCAAGATGGAATCCTATGGTCATTCATTCCTTAAATCATCTCTTTCATAAGATAACCTCTGTGTGTTATGTTTTTTTTTCATAAAATAAGTCTATACTTCTCTATAGTCTTGTCCATGACCTAAAAGTCCAAAAAAACAATTCAAAATTAATGTACGTGAGTTTCAAATTTAAACTCATTGAGTCAAACTTCTCACAAAAATATAACTCCCTCAAAATGAAATCTAATCTTTCTATCTTGTTGCTATAAATAGACTACTCCTCGAAGGACAAATATGCAAAGCTAGCCATATTGTATATAGTCTAATACAAAAATAATACTATTCATGCAAAAATAAAATAAAAATATTCCGAAGCTTCTTGCATCGATCACTATCAAAACAAAAGCAAAAATAAAAGATAAATTTTTCATCATGGACTTGCCTATTTTGATCTCAGATCTCTTGCCAAAAAGGCATGCTATCTCACACCAAGTTATGCTAAACCAACCTTCTTTCACCTCACCATATTTTTTCTCTAATTTGCTACATCCTCAAGGTAATTGTCATAAATTCAACATTTTATGATCATGTGACTTTCTTCACCCTTAGAAAACCAATTATGTAATGCCTTTTAGGGTTTTATGTTCATAATACCAATCTTGGGTATGCTCGAGTTGTCAATGTTCTTATCAATTAGACGACACTTTTGTCTCCTCTTACCATTCACATTTTTCTTACTTATTGATTCTCCTATACATGACCAAACCATTGGCACCTAAATTTTAAGAATTGCTCTTTTCACCTAAAATCACCCATACCTATTTAACCTCAAAATCACCCATGCCTAAATGACCTAGACTCAACCATGCCTAAATGATCTAAAATCAACCATACCTAACTAACCTAGACTGAACCATGCCTAAAAGACCTAAAATAAACCATGCCTAATCGACCTAGACTCAATCTTACCTACCACAAACCAACCCATCCCTCTACCTCGTCATATTCTTCCCTAGCTTATGGGAGAACTACATCGGCCTCGAGTCCCCTTTTCTCCGTGGCTATGTAGGTAGAACTCTGAGGGCATGGTGACCTTGAGGTTAGCTCAGCCACTCTTTCCCCTAACCAATTTTCCCCCTTTATATTCACATTCTACCTTAGTTTCCATTTTACACAAAACTAGGAAATTAAAACAATCAAAAACATACATACCTACCATTTTCTCACATCACCATATCATACATCAATCATTTCACATTTCCCTAATATCAAATATTTGGAAATTTACACCAAAACATACATATACATCATCATTTATTTATTTTCCATACTACCAATAACTTGGAAATTAAATCAAACCCAAAACAAAAACATGACCAAATCATGCCTAACTCACCTAGACTCCACCATGCCTATACCTGACTCCATCATGCCTATATGACCCTAACTCCATCATGCCTAAATAACCTCAGCTCCGTCATGCCTATATGACCTCGAATCCATCATGCCTAAATCACCTAAACTCCACCATGCCTAATTGACCTAAACTCAATCATGCCTACATGACCTCAACTCCATAATGCCTAATTCAACTAGTTTCTAACATACACAATAAAAATGGAAATTAAAGATGAGTACATCATCCATCCAGTTAACATCATAATCTATATAAATTGGAGCATCTTTGTATCAATACACATATACACAGTATAAAAATACATACAAGTATCTCAAAAACTCTCATATACAATCTCACGTCTTCATCACGTAGTCCGGTATATATATCAAAAATCATAGTGATCATATAATGTCACATATAGTGACTAATCCTCACCCCACCTGATATCCTCTTGTCCAATCTCACCTATCTCCTCCTCCCTACTTAACACCCACCCTATAATATCATCTCCTCCTAATCTCCTCCTGCGCCATCACCTGTGCCTAGCCTCCGAGAACTCGTAACCTCTCAATGTCCCTATCCATGGGCTTGCGACAGACCCTATGCTCCCGAACTATGAGTCTTGATCTTGTCTTCTCACTACCTACCTTTTGGGCTATGTACTCGGCATATGAGGGAACATCTATACCAGCAAATTGTCGCTTGATCCTGATAATAGCAAGCCTCATTTAGTGCATCCCTAAACCTCACCGTCGACATATTCTACAAGGTGCCATGGGTATCACTATAACCCGTGAAATTCTCCCTACTAATATTGGCCTTAGCCCCTTTCTGAGGCCTTCCTCCTTCTCTGTACCATGGGACTTTGTCCTAGTGTAAGTGCCTATAATATGGGACCTTGTCCCTAGGCATGTGGGGGTACCTATACCTATGCTGCAACCTGGGCATGTAAGGCCACAACCTATGCCTGTGTAGTGGCCAACTGACCCTATAAACTAGCCACTTATGCCTATAGGGTGGCTACCTATCCTCCATCCCCATCTCCACCTTGTGCGGCACCTTTCCCTATACTACCTAGGCCTGTAGGGATATCACCTGAGCCTGTAAAGTGGCTACCTATGCCTCCGACCCTCGTGTGTTATCCCCGCAACCCTATAATCTATGCCTGAAGGGTGGCCGAATGACCCTATAAAGTATCCCTCTGCACTATGACAGTGGCTAAATCTAGCTATCTTATCCTTATTGGTGTCACCCGTAGCTGTGCCACCCACCACTACCTATATCCTTCGCTGATACCCGCATCATTAATTCTTCTATCTACCACCTTCTCCTATAATCCTGCCAAGACACTCGGATGTGGTGGAGACATGGGAAAGGTGGGGGCACATCCTTCCATAATCCAAACTTCCATCCGACATTGTCCATAGGTATCATCTCATGTTCCCCGTCTTGCCATCCTTGTATCCATCTTAGTAGCTGAAGCTCCTCTAAATCCTCATCCATGCCTTTGTAGGATGGATAGTCCACATATGGTTTCCACATAATATCCACTATAGAAAGGCCCTCCAATCATTACTTGTATGACAAATATTATGTGTCCCTCGCCACCCTTGGGTTTCCATCGACTAGTACCCATCATCTAAAACCAACTATGAGAAAGCCACCCCGAACCAATCATGTCATGGAAAACCAACTGGGTGCACACACATGATGTGCTCATATGCCCAATAGTGTAATAAATAAGTACAACACATACCAAATCTCCTCAATCTCTCATAGGCCCATAGCTCCCTATACAACTGAACTAGGAAAGTCGGTTCCCAAGAAAAGCATATCCACTCCTCGATCATATCCTATAGCAACCCCATTAGTGCTCACAGAAACCTACCACCCTTAGAATATGGAAATGAAAAACATCCAACCGCCACCATCATCAACACAGATAGCCTAGTCTCTTGCAGATAGGATGCATACATATCTCCATAAGTGAGGATCACGCTGTGATACCTCATCTCGCCCATCACCTCACCAAATATAGACACTATCAACTCCACCAATGCCTCAGATGAAATGGAATATACTAGATCCCTAACAATAGGAATTTGTGGGATCCTATATAAATCATCCAAGTTGATTGTCATCTCACCCGTCAGTAGGTGAAAGGTATTGGTCATGGAATCTTGTCTATTGATGAGAGCAACCATCAAACTATGATCCTAAGCTATACGTCTATGACATCGATTGCACTAAGTGTTTCACTCGAATGTTTCATTCCTTTTAGAAACAGATAAGGTTAGGGGCTAGGAGGAATACCCGTAGAATGTCGAGATGGTGTGCGCGTACCATAGAGAAAGATCAAGGCTGATTGCAAGAACTCCTTTTTGTCTTGGAAGGACTACTGCAAATAAGGATACAAGACCACAAGATTTTGATTAGACAATAAATGAGGAAACTCGCCTTGGGCCCAGGAAATATAAAACTTCCTTTTCAAGGTGGTCAGCTTTCCCGCTAATATGAATTAACACAAAAGACCGTAAAATATCAATTAAGTTGCTTCGTTGAACCGGTAGGGGAAAGGCTGGTTTTCTGGTTTTGATCAGAGGAACCGATGCCGGTTATCGATAACCGATGCCTTGCATCGATAACCGATACCGGTGGGTTCTAGGATCTGTAGGTTAGTTGCTTTGTGGGGTAGTTGTGTTGTTTGTAAGGCTGTATATAGGTGGTATTAGGAAATAAGGTGATGAGAGGTAGATGAATGATAGTTAGATGTAATGACACGTTGGGTAGTGGATCCAAGAATGGATTTAGGAGGACTGTGATTCAAAGAGCATAAGAAATGTTATAACAGAGGACATGCAAGATGTGACTTACTGGTTTTGACAAAGATGCAAGTTGATCTCCTTTGCTGTAAACACTTCTGGTTTCTTCACTCGTCTCTGCTCGGTCAAGTGAAGATCTGGACTCTGTTTTTCGCTCCCAATGATCTCTGTTGATTCAAAATCATTCGACCCTCATCCAAAATGAAATTTCGATCCTTTGTTTTTGGTTTGGGGAGGCCATTTACAGGAACCGATGGCGGTTACGTAACCGACGGCGGTCGAGTAGGAACCGGCATCGGTAAGGAAAAAGTAGGCTATTTTTAGTAAAATAGCCCACCTTCCCTGCTTTTCTCCCGAGAGATCAGTTGCGGGCTTGGTCAAGTGGCTAGAAGGTCGGTTTTGGGTGCGAGTAAGGAGGCATTAGTTATGGATGTGAGTCTAGACCAAGTCATAGGTCTTAATTAGGTTAGTTTAGGGTTAGGGCTAGGTCATGATGAGGTGGCAAAATGAGGTGGCAGGTAAGGTGATGTGGATTTATCAATTACAAGGTAATTAATAAATAATTGTGTAAGGTTTAGGTGATGAGGTTAAGTTGCGAGATGAGATGCGGGTCACAAGGGGTCGTAAGACACAAATTTGGTGTCTACATTAGCCCCTTATTGTCGTGTAGCTTGTTTTGTAAAGCTACACAGACAATAATATGAAGTGGTTTCCCCTGTTAAGGGTATAGGTAATCCCCCTCAAATCTATCACAGATTGAGTGAACGGGAAATCAGGGATAGGGTTGATAAAGGGTAAATGGGGTAGAGGGGATGGTAAGATGGTGGGGTAGGTCCAAGGAAGCAGACGCATGGTAAAATGCAATAGTATGACTAGGGTACATGATTTGACGAGCAAACCAGCAGTGCATAGGCAAAGGTCGATAGTTTATCCAAACAAGGGTGATATAATCCTGGTATCCAAGGCATAGGAAGTAGCTCCAGGGTATATAATAGGTAAGGTACAGGAATGTTTAGGCATGTTCGGCAGTACCAAATGGTTGGTTTGGTTGAGATAAACGTCACGGTCTAGGTCTAGGCAAAGTTGGTCGACAGATCAAGTCAAGGACCCTAATCATGCTAAAACACGAACAGGTGAGCTCGATGGAACAAAAAGCTACATGATGGGTGGATAAAAGTATATGTTGTTGATGTTGGGCGAGGTATCGAAGTGGTACGGCCTTGGGTCGGGCCAAATGGTTGGGGTGTGGCCTTGGGTCAGGCCGGAAGGGTAGAGTGAGGCCTTGGGTCTGGCCGGATGGGTAGGGTGAGGCCTTGGGTCGGGCCAAATGGTTAGGGCGAGGCCTTGGGTCGGGCCAAATGGGTAGGGTGAGGCCTTGGGTCGGGCCAAATGGGTAGGGTGAGGCCTTGGGTCGGGCCAGATGGTTGGGGCGAGGCCTTGGGTCGGGCCGGATAGGTAGGTTGAGGCCTTGGGTCGGGCCAAATAGGTAGGTTGAGGCCTTGGGTCGGGCCGAATAGGTAGGTTGAGGCCTTGGGTCGGGCCGAATAGGTAAACAAATGGTGTTCAGCAAAGGTGGATATAGGTGATATGTGGTTAAAAAAGGGGCAAATGGTAAATAAGGGCAAAAATTGGGGAAAGTTGGCAGAAAAACCGATGTCGATTCTACATGACCGATATCGGTTAAGGGACCGATACCGGTTCATTAGGGCAAAATGAAACCGATATCGGTTAAGGGCGAAAAACCTATAAAAAGAAAAATACGGCTTGTCATTGTCACTTTGTTATTTTGAAAACCAAATTGACTTGTCTGACGTGGAGAGTTGAGATTGGAGGTTTATTGAGTGAGGTGGAGCTATTTTGCTGGAGGAGTGAGTTGTTTGCGGGCCCGAGTGAGGAGGAGGCAGCAGTTGATTGGCCGGGGACCCAGCAGATCAGAATTGGAGCTATGGCACAGGCAGGAGGAGCAGGAGGGGCTGGACCAGCTGGACCACCACCACCCATCCCACCACGACGACGTGTCGTCGTACGGGTAGGCTCGGAACTCTTTATTTTGTGCATTTGAATGGTATTAAGCGAAATTGGGGGTTTGGGTAGGAATTTACATTTTTTAGGAAATAATGAGTAAATTGACGTAATTTGAAAAATGAAGAGGATAGATGGGTAAAATAGGGCAAGTCGGCTGGGTGGGTAGGTTTTTATGGTGTTTGGGTGGGTAGATAAGTATAAAAATGCAAAAATATGGGCGGGGGGCCGCGCGGGGGTTCGGCTCCCGGCAATTACAGCGACCGATGTCGGTTGCTAAGCGACCGGCATCGGTCGCAAATTGTGTGGACAGGGTGTGTTGGGCTGGACCGGCGTCGGTCGTATGTCGGCCGGCGTCGGTTTGGGTTTGTATGGGTATGGGTTGGGTTGGGTTTTGGGTGAGTGTGGGTTGGGTTGGGTTTTGGGTGAGTGTGGGTTGGGTTGGGTTGGGCGTGTTTTGTGTTTTGGGTTGGGTGGGTTTGGGTGGGGTGGGGTGTTGGGTGGGGTGGGGTTTGGATTTGGGTAGATTTTGGGCTTTGGGTTGGGTAGGAGTTTGGGTGGGGTGGGTTTGGTTGGGGTGGAGTTTGGTTGGGGTGGGTTGGGTTGGGTTTGTTTTGTTTTGGGGTTGGGTGGGTTTGGATTTGGGTAGATTTTGGGCTTTGGGTCGGGTAGGGGTTTGGGTGGGGTGGGTGTGTTGGGTTGGGTTGGGTTGGGTTGGGTTTGTTTTGTTTTGGGGTTGGGTGGGTTTGGATTTGGGTAGATTTTGGGCTTTGGGTCGGGTAGGGGTTTGGGTGGGGTGGGTTTGGGTGGGGTGGACTTTGGTGGGGTTTGGGTTGGGTTTGTTTTGTTTTGGGGTTGGGTGGGTTTGGATTTGGGTAGATTTTGGGCTTTGGGTCGGGTAGGGGTTTGGGTGGGGTGGGTTTGGTTTTTAGGTGGAGTGGGTTTGGGTTTTGGGTGGGGTGGTAGAGAGTCGGGGTGTGGTCGGGGGGATAAAAGGGGGTTTAGAGGATAAAGTAGATGTTGTGATAAAAAGTAGGTCTAAGGATGTGGGTTGGTTTTGCAGGCACGTCAGCAGTTGACGATGCGGGATAGGATGCCCCCGCTGTTGGTGCGGATGAGACCACATGTGTCCGCAGCTCACTGGGCGATCATGCGCGAGGTGGGACTCGGTGGAGTCCAGAGGTACAGAGTGATAGAGAGAGATCATAACCTGATGGTCGCCCTCATCGAGAGATGGGATCCGGCGACCAATGTGTTCCATCTCCCGACTGGGGAGATGACTATCACGTTGGAGGATGTGTATCGCATCCTTCGACTACCTATCGAGGGAGAGGCAGTCTTCCAGGTAGATTCAGAGACTGCCATGGACAGCATATTACAGGTTTTTGGAGATGCAGCCGCGCTACTTACCTATCACAGCGCGAGCATTGGGTATGGTGACATGTACCGTGCGCATCGACACGAGACACGGCTGGCTGTGCTGATGATGATTGGGATCACCTGCTTCGCCCTCCCGGACTCAGAGGGAGGCCGCTTTCCACGGGCGTTGATGGGGGTGTTGCTTGAGATGATTGAGGAGCATACTTGCTATGCGTGGGCACCAGTGTATCTGGTGCAGCTATACAGAGAGCTCTGGGGTTATCGCCGGATGAGGCGATTCGGTATCTGTTCGACATTTTTGCTGCATTGTTGGGCATATGAGCACATCATATGCATCAGGCCAGTAGGGTTACCCCAGCAGCCAGGGCCACAGGTCATATACAGATATGGCTTTCAGAGGTGGTTGGGGGTCGTGGGGCAGCCACGAGCAGTTCTTGCAGGGCGAGATGTGGCGTATTATAGACATTTATTAGAGGGCCTGACAGCGGTAGACATCATATGGAGACCTTACAGAGGTCATCACCCGCACAGAGGAGGCCGAGTACAGTTACGCTGGATCCAGTACACTTTCTGGATAGCAGGACGGAGGCCGGGAGAGTACGAGAGGATACCCCTAGAGAGGGTACGCAGGCAGATGGGGCTGCGACAGGACGAGCCACCTCCCTTCCCTCAGTACAGGAGGGATGATGTAGAGGCCCCACTACCTGCACCACAGCCCTTGGATCCAGATTGGGTTGCAGAGAGGCCAGCAGATGATGGCGTAGATGATGCTGGGTGCACGGGAGCATACAGGGTTTGGTGGGCTGGTCAGAGAGCGGCGAGGTAGCATGCCCGCACGCAGCACTGACTTGCGGCAGCGTGACGGCAGAGAGAGATCAGCTCAGGGGCCAGGTGCAGTTATTACAGGCAGCTAACTGTGCTGCAGCAGTACGATAGGGGTCTTACAGGGGCAGCTAGCCCAGCTCGCTCAGTACAGCACAGGCAAAGACCACCACCAAAGATCACAAATGCCACAGTGTGTAGTGCAGTGCAGTAGCAAGAGATGCAGCAGCAAGAGACGCCACAGGCCCTGTGCAGTATGTGTATACCATGATACAGCACAAGCACGCACAGCACCACCAAAGACAGCACAGGGGGTACTGGCAGTAGGAGTCCGGGGACCAGCCCCAGTACCGACGGTGGCACGGGATAGATACATGGAGGCGAGAGCGGAGGCCCGGTACTATCAGGATGTTCTTGATAGTACCGGAGCTGAGTATCAGCCATATGCGGCACACCGAGCGGAGACCTCGCGTAGTCAGAGATCGCAGGGAGGTGCAGCCACAGCCGGCGTGTCTGTTACAGGCAGGAGGCGAGAGGCACCGCAGGGACCAGCAGGGAGAGGTGCTGAGGGTGGTGGGGAGAGCTGAGGGATCCCCACATAGTTTTTGTATAGGGACATGGGCACCGGTCTGCGAACCGGTTGTGTTGATAGAGGCCTGCGTGCCGTCATTTATTCATGTATGGATTCATTTATTCATTATATACCGGCCTGCGAGTCGAGTACGGGTTGTATATTTGATACCGGCCTGCGAGCCGAGTATATTTTTGATATGAGGGACCGGCCTGCGAGCCGAGTCGAGATTTTGGATAGTTATTGCGCTCACGTGCCGGCTTAGTTGTATGATGAGATCACAGAGGCCCCAATGCAGGGCACATTGTATATTTGAAAATTTGTATATATATATAGAGATGATGTTTTGATCCACATGCAGTGTTCAAAAATGTGTTTAAGTATTTCGTCAATGGTTTGTGGTATAGAATATATGATGAGTTTATTTGACATGTTGATATATGGATGATGTGTTATATGATGAAATGTTGCATGTTTTGGGCTGGTTTTGTGACATTGTTATATATGTATCTGATGAGTTGGATCCAAATGATGAGTTTTTGGTTTTGTGTAGATGTGACTTAGTTGATGGTTTGTTTGTTTTTGTAAAATAGATGATGTTATGGACATTGTAATGATATGTGTGGTGGATGGAGAAATATGGATAATGGTGTTGTTATGCAGGAAAAAGGGCGGGCGCGACAAAAAATTAGGTAGAAAATGAAGAAAAAGAACCATGTTGTAAAAAGATAGGTCTATAACCGATATCGGTTAGCGAACCGATGTCGGTAGCTGCTAGACCGATATCGGTCACATGACCGATACCGGTTATTTAGTTATGAGCTTTTCTAAAAATAGAAAAGCTAGGGTGGCAACTTAAGTTCTTATTTTTAGAGCCATGCAAGAGTTAAATACGCGAACGCGACGCTTTTTGACGACTGAGACAGGTATTTGCATGAGAGATTTGAGTGATTAGGAGTAAAGAGACAGGGAAAGTGATTGTGATCTGAGATTCAGAAGACAGAAAGGCAGGTTTGAAAAAGGTGGTGATAATGGCAGGACGAGGAGAAACATCCAGCAGGCAGGGACAAGAGGGAAGACAAGGGCCACCTCAAGCTACTGCAACCCAAGAGGTAACGTTTTGTTTGTGATTTGACTACTGCATGTTTTGTGAATAAGATGGGGGAGAGTATGTGGGTAGATATGAGAAAGAAAAGATGATAACAAGGGTTATAAATGGGGTGAGTGTTACGTGGTAGGTAATCAAGGGTTTCAGGTATGTCTGTGTATACAGAGAGGAATAAACGAGTAATTTATTGTCGTAGGTGGTTGTTTTAGGCAAGGTGTATGAAAGTAACAGGGACCGATATCGGTTAGGGATAACCGGTATCGGTTACTCAACCGGTACCGGTTAGCTGTAAACGATACCGGTTGCTGTAGGAATTTCCAGAATTTGAGAAAAAACCGGGGATTGGAGGAATTGAATGGTTTTTTGTTATTTGGATGTATGCAGGCAGAGGCAGGGTTGAGGATGAATGATAGTGTACCAGCGCTGTTGTCACGAATCCGAGCGGATGTAACGCCAGCTGAATGGACATTGATAAATCGTTTGGGGTTAAGTGGAATCCGCTATTATTCACGAATCGCACGTAACCATGCTATGTTACAGGCGTTGATTGAGAGATGGAATCCTGAGACAAATACCTTCTATCTACCAACAGGGGAAATGACAGTAACATTGGAAGATGTGTTCATATTTTGAGACTCCCAATTACAGGAAAACCAATATATCGTGCATTACCTAACGCGCACGGGAGCGATAACAGTAGTATTTGGTCCATACGCACGAGACTTAACACAGCGAGGTTTGTCATTTACGTATGGGATAATGTATGCAGCACATCCTGAGGAGACAAGGTTAGCAGTAATATTAATGATAGCGGTAGGGTATTATGCATTACCGAGGGCAGAAGGGGGAAGATTTCCAAAGGCATTGATGTGTGTTATTTGGGAGATGATAGAAAGGAACGTGACTTTTGCATGGGCACCTGCATATTTGGCGGAGCTATACAGGGGTTTATGGGCTTGTAGGTAAAATCACGAGCGACACTGGATTGTTCATACTTATTACACTGTTGGGCCTATGAGCACATTGTTTGTGTGCGACCAATAGGCCGACCCATCCAGTCAGGAGAGACCGGAGTACAGAGGTTGGGATTCAGACGATGGGTCCAAACAGAACAAGAGGCAAGATCCCAGGCTATGACGGGTGACATTGAGTATTATAGGCAGGTATGGGAGAGGGTGACGATTGCGGATATCTGTTGGCGGCCTTACGGGAACTATATGGTAACAGAGAATATAGCTGAGGAGTTGAGGGGTGTAGAGCGATTGAGGTGGATCGCAGGGCACAGGCCAGGTGAGTATGAGAGGATTCCTATAGATCGCGTGCGGCGACAATTTGGATTCGTGCAGGACATACCACAGGCTTATAGACCATATATGAGGATCGACGCAGAGGCAGTATTCTCACCTCCCCAGCCAACACCTCCAGAAGGTCCTGAAGAAGTAGCAGCCGATCGCAGGGTAATGGACGCAGGAACGACAGAGGCCTATAGATTATGGTGGGTAGCAGAGCTGCAAGGTGTACGTGATCATCCTGACATAGCGGTGATTACAGCAGAGAGGGATCGTCTGCAGCTGTTTGGTTCAGCAGCTCCAAACGCAGGTGAATGAGACAAGAGGATTGTTAGTGGTTGCGGAGTCACGGGCGGAGAGACTAGAGGCTGGAGTCCTCCATGCGAGAGGGCGTATTCATATGTTACAGGAGAGATTGGCAGATCAGTGGGTGGTACCAATAGCCGTGGTACCATTGAGGACAGAGAGGCCTGGCGAGAGGGGTCGACGATCACGATCATCACCTAGTTCGGGATGAGGCGTGAGGGTCTAAATAAATGTTAGCAAGGTATAAGAATAAATAAGAGTACCGACCTGCGTGTCGATGATAGAGAAGATGTATTTGTTTAACATCTAAATAAAACGAGATATGTATGTTGATTTGAGTTATAATAATAAGAATGTTTTCGTTTTGACTTTCGGTGTTTTGAAAAAGGATAAAGAGGAATGTGATTAAATAGAAATACACAAAAATATTTATATTTACCACACATGATAGGTTATGGTAGGGGATGGTCGAGCTAACCTTGGGAGACCCCATGTCTCCGAAGTGCTGCCTACATAGCCCTTTGCACAAAGCAAGGAGGGGCCTCAGACCGATGTAGTTCTCCCTTAGGATCAGGGAGAGGCAAATTCAGGCAATTTGGTACGGTTTAGGCAATTGGTTGATTGGTAAGAATATTGATATTAATATTGGTAAGGTAAGGTTGTTGGTGTCGGAAATGAATTGGTGATGTTGTAAAAGGTATAAGGGAAGCGAAAGTTAGCCTACCCAAGTGGTAGGGAACCATGTCCTGATTAAGATCAACACACAATCCTAGATGCGAGGCAAAGCGGAAAGAGTGCTCCGTAGGTGAAAAGAGCTAAACAAACCACCAAACGTAGAACGAGCTTGAAGCCCTAGGTACCGTGCATAGACGAGAAGTCCATAGGTGAAAAGAGTTGTATGATCACAATATATCGGGTGAACGTTACGTCCCTTGAGTTGAAACAAATGGTGAGGTGAGGTGGATGATATAGCTGAGGTACAGAGAATTTATTACAAAGTGAGTGTTCTGACGAAAGAGAACCTACCCTAAATAGACAAGTCCATGACCCAAAAATTTCTTTTGAATGAGGCCTTTATTTTACTGAATATAGACTGATCGATGCGGGAAGTCTACAAGGGATATTGATTGTGCTATTCTTGAGGTCTTCACGAAGCTGATCAATGCGAGAAGCTTCTGATAAAGGCTGACTGTGTATAGCTGTCCTTCGAGGGAGCAGTCTATTTATAGTAGCAGATATGATTTTAGTGCATAGCTGTCCTTCGGGGGAGCAGTCTATATAGAATAGCAGCAATAATTTGGCATATAGCTGTCCTTCGAGGGAACAGTCTATATATAATTTAGATAGCTAGATGTTCTTTTGGCGTGAAGCATCTAGTTTGGTAGGAAGTTTGACTCAAGAAAATCCCATAAGAATACGGCTTATTTTAATACTTTGAAGTCATGGACTAGACTAAAAAGGGGAAGGCATCGTTTAGGTGAGGTGAGAATCAAACTATGTGAGCTTGATTTTTATTATGAGGTGTAGGAAACGAAGTGCATGTGGTGGTATGTGAGCTCAAGGGATGAGCGGCAGGTAGATAAGAAGTGATATAACACTAAATTCAACAGTAGAATGGTCAAAGATGCAAGGCATTAAGGGTTCGAGCTCGGCTTACCATTAAGCGAAGCTAAATGATAAGTGCCTGATCCATAGGTGTGAGTGATTATATAAGGCCCAATCCAATTGGGAGCAAATTTTCCACGTTTGCTCTTTTCTAGTTTGGTGACATGTTGATTCTCTTTGAGGACAAGATCACCAACCTTAAAGGTACGCTCATGAAGTCGCTTATCATAAGCACGTTTGATGCGTTTTTGATAGATTTGAAGGTGATCAAGAGCTGTAAGACGATGTTCGTCAAAGAAGCTCCAATTGGGCTAACCGCTCTTGGTGGAAATCATCGTTGGTGAGAATATCCCAAGAGATATTCTAAGGGAGGGTATTTGTATTTCGAGAGGCAAAACAGCCTCGGTACCATATACCAAAGAAAAGGTGTGGCATTTGATAGATTTGATACCTAAGTGCAGCGCAACCTAGAGACCTAAACAAGGGCCTCGTATTCCAATTATTATTAGTGCATCGAAATCGAGTCGAATGAAAGAGGCATAGGCTCGGCGAAGATCAAGAGCGAACGAACAACGCCAACTCCTCCACCGCGTTGGCATTTGATCCATCAAGAAGAGAGTCATTGGATACGACTCCTCCTTGAGTGAAAGAGTGGCGATGAGTTCGTCGGGGAATGTAAAATTGGTAAATTGTTCTCCAGGTAAAGGGGCTTCCGCAAGTTGGTCTGCGATGGTTTGTCCTTTGATTGATTTCTGGTGGATGAACTCAAGGTCGAGGTCGGCGAGGAGCATGAGCCATCGGGTGATGCGTTGGTTTAGATGAGGTTTGGCATACATGTAATGGATGGGGTCTGTGTTGGTGATGATGAAAGTTTTGTGATTCAAAAGGTAGTGTCGGAGCTTGGTAGCCACGAATGATAGGGCTAGGCACAACTTTTCTACATGTGTATACCTAGTCTCATAGTCCACCAAAGTACGACTTATATAATAAATGACTTGTTCTCGATTCTCAGAGTCACGATGTGCAAGCATGGCCCCTACAACGTGGTCAGTGGCGGAAAGGTAAAGGTAGAAAGGGCGGTCGTCTTGAGGTATCCTGATAAGCACGGGTGGCTGTAAGAGATAAGTTTTGAGAGCTTCAAAGGCTTGGTGGCACTCTTCACTCCATTGAAACTCAATGTCCTTTTTAAGGAGGTGATGGAAAGGTTGACATCGATCCGAGAGTTGGGAGATGAAACGTCGGATAGATTGTAGCTTACCTTGTAAACTACGCAATTGTTTGAGATTGGTAGGTGGGGGCATTTCGAGAATAGCTTTGACTTTAGATGGGTCGACCTCAATGCCACGCAAAGAGACGATAAAGCCAAGAAGTTTTCCCGAAAGGACACCAAAGACACATTTTTTTGGTTGAAGACGGACAGAATATTGTAGTAGGCGGTCAAAAATAATGGTTAAAACATCGAGATGTTCACTGCGATGTTTAGACTTGCCAAGAAGATCGTCGACGTAATCTTCAAGGATAGTGTGCATAATGTCATGAAAAATGTAGGTCATAGCCCGTTGATAGGTGGCACCAGCATTCTTAAGGCCGAATGGCATTACACGGTAACAGAAGGTTCCCCAAGGAGTTATGAAGGCAGTTTTGTGTTGATCGGCAGGGGCAACCAAAATTTGATCAGATCCTGAAAAGCCATCCATGAGAGAGAGCATCTCATGGCCTGTAGTGAGATCAACAAGTTGGTCAATGCTAGGTAGGGGGAAGTCATCCTTAGGGCAAGCGAGGTTAAGATCCCAAAATCCGTGCATATCCGAAGTCCCCCGTCGCTTTAGTGATGTGTACGATGTTAGAAATCCATTGAGGATAGTCAATAGGCAAGATGAAGGAAACAGAAAAAGGAGTCGTTGGAGCTCCTCTTTGACCAAGAGGGCAATGCGTGGATGCATTTTTCTCAATTTCTTTAATTGGCTTGGAATCGGGTTTTGAGTGTAATGTTATGGACAGCAATGTCGGGATCAATTCTGGCATGTCGTCAGGACGGGACCAAGCGAAAAGCTTGCGAGCTTACCTGCACGAGGAAAGTAGTAAAGGCGACTTGTTCGATGCGTTAAGGGATTGTCCGATCTTCACAATGTGAGGATCCTCCTCCGTGTGGATGTTGATTTCTATTGTAGATTCGTTCAAAGCATGGTTTGGGTTTCGATGGTAAATCTCGTTGAATATAAGAATCATCCGCGCTAAGGTAAGTGAGGATGGAGTCGTCATCCCGACACTCAACAACATTAATCAAAGGCGAATCCTCTTCGATCATGTCCGGATACGTAGGGGAAGAGAAGATGGGTCCTCATTATCGCGTTGATAAGTGAGAGGACCTATGAAGATAGCATTTATGAAAAAAAAAAAAAGTTAGAGGGATAGATTCAGTGGTCTATAGATTTTGTGGGTGATGATGGCAAAGTGGGTGATGATGGTTTGTTAGGGGTAACGCTTGTTCTCTTCCAATAAACCAAGTGACACGAGGTTTCTTTCGAATGTAAGTGTTTCCAGAAATCCGAGACCACTACGATCATTGTGTTTGCGTGTGGTGATGGGGATGAGCGTATGTCGGCCTTGTTCATAAAGACCAAAACCAAAGCCTTTCCAAGCACAGCGAGTCAAGAAGGTGAGGGCAAAGCGACGATTGGTAAGGTATTGAAAATCGGACTGGAAAGGAACCACACCAAGAGGAGGCTCAGGGGCAACGGAAGATGCGTCGACACCCCCATACGTTAGGTTAGTGCGGTAGTGAGGTGGTCCGTAGGAGATTACTTCCCCCACACGACGGTCATAGTTAGGATGGGCATGTACCTGTCCGTACTCCTGTGGGGTATGGAAAGAACTAACGTTATATAGGCGATACTCCCCCAGCGTAAGGCGCTGAAAAACATCTACTAAGGGGTCCGCGGTTGGGATGTTAGCTGCGGGAAGGGAAGTGGTTTTTGCGACGGTGGTTTCATCAGTTGAAGGCATAGGTGCGATTGAGGTACATGGTTGAGGCATAGTTGAAGAAGATGGTTGGGTTGAATGAACGGGTGTCTTGATTGGTACCAGCACATCATTTGGGCGGTATAACATATTACAGGTTTTAAAGGGGGGAGGATCAGCTTTTACGGTGTAGGACTTCCCCTCGTACTCAAATTTTATGCATCTATGTAAGGTTGAGGGAACGCATCCCATGGCCCGGATCCAAGGACGACCCAGCAATATATTATATTGGAACTCTCCCTCAAGGACATAGAAGAGTTCGGGTAAAGTACGTGGTCCTACCCGAATGTTGAGGATCACGGTGCCTAAGGTAGAGGTAATAGCATCATTGAATGACCGCAACATGATGGGGTTGGCACACATGTAGCTAGAAGGGATATTCATTTGTTGAAAAGCTTTTGAAGAGATGATGTTTAGGCTAGCACCCCGTCAATCATAACACGCGTACACGGATGTCCCGACGTAAGTTTCGAGATGAACAGGCGGAGTCGGGATCTTCTGTACCAAAATCGACAATTTCATCTTCAGAGAAACTGACTGCAGCAGCTTGTGGTACAGAGACAGAAGTGGTTGGGGCAGTGGGTTGTTTGGTGAGAGAGGCAACGTGATTGGGTGTTAGAATGGAGGCAACAGGTAGGGTTTCATTAGGTAAGACCTCGATCCCTTGAAGAATTTCAACGAGAGCTTGTCGATGAGATTCAGAAGTCTGAATGAGATCATATAGTGTCATTTTGACGGGTGATTGGTGAAGCTGTTTGATCATGGCTCGATGGGCAACTCCATTAGAGATGGGGTAAGCGGGTCCACGAATAACCACTTTGGGTGGTGGTGCAATCGGGATGCTAGACGGAGAAAGAGAGGACGCAGGTGTGCTTTCTTTCGCTTTCTCGTTGTTTTTCTGCGCTCGAGTAGCAACACTAATCATATTAATCTCGTAAACCTGAGATGAGGAAGATGGTTGGGATAAATTATGGTCTTCAAGAGGTGGGGTTGTAATAATGATAGATCGTGGTGAGGCGGGGATAGATGGTATAGGAGAGGGAATTGAAGCTAAAGGTCTCTCCCTTCGTAAGTTGTCTTTCTTAACCTTTCTATCTGGGAGAGGTGACTGACGAAGGATGGTTTTTAAAGCTTTGCATCCCTCCACATCATGTCCTGGTGTGCGGTGATAAGCGCAGATTTTAGACTCATCGTAACCTATAGGCCGAGGTTTAGACGGGTCATAAGGTCTAAGTGGGGGTAGGGAAATGGTCGCATTCTCTACCAACATGGCAAGGATTTTAGCGTAAGATCCTTTGAGTGGGTCAAAATCGGAGGAGGATGAGGGTATTGGTTGTGTGGGTTTCGGTAATGTTTGGGCGTGGCTGGTTCGTATGGGTGGTGGTTTAGCCAGGGGTGTTGACACGTGGTTTTCCACTAAACGTGGTTTCTTTGGCGCAGAGCTACGTTTGGCTGGTTAGATGATGAGGCTACGATGACATGGTAGCGGGAAACAACCACGAAGAAAGGGGAGTGACAAAAAAATCCTTTGATGATGGAGTTTGTTTAGGGTTGATGGGTGGACAGGATACGTGGGGTGATAATGTTGATATACCCTTAGATCTTGGTATAGGTGCAGAAGGCGTATGTCTTTTTAGAGAAAATGCAAGAGGTGTGATATATTGGTGCAAGGTGGAAGGATGAGGTCCCAATATGGAAGGTAGGTATGACGATGATGGTTTTGATTGTGATAGAGGCACGGGTTGAGTGTGTCTCCTAGGTGGCGGGGCGGCTTTATTCTTGGACAAATCTAGTCGCTTAGGCGGGTGTGTTAGACTGGGTATGGGTAAGGTCCCAAGCATAGGGGAAGATTTGGCTAAGTTAATAGAAGTGGACGAGGCATTTGGTAGAGGTGAGGGGGGTGAAGGTGAGAACATGGGCATTTTAAGCTTCTGTAAACACTTCGGGTATATGGTGGAGGTCTCAGGATCGGTCATTTGCATTTGAGTAGAATATGGCGTACTCAAACGTTCCCATAGGATTTGTCTATCCTCTGGAGAATGACAGTCTTCAGGTTTGAATTGTAAATTTGGTACGGAAGAAAGGTGGGTTGTGATTCCAGTCCACTGTGGGTGTGATACAGTGAGTAGATGAGGTACTGTATCAATAGATGTTAAGAGGTCAACCGGTCGTTGAAAAGATTTAGGCGATGAAGAACTAATAGGTAAGAGGGCGTGTTCGAGAGGATCCGTCATGGTTAAAGAATTTGGTGATGTCGGTGCAAGAGATTTCTCATCTAAGGATGTCAAAAGGAGTGGCGTACCTTCCTCTTGTGCAACAAGAGTGGTAGAAGGGGAAGTCTGGGAAATAGATAGATTAGATAACATCCGTTCGCAGTCTTGTAGGGATGTGGTATAAGCAGACTCATCGATGGGAAGAGGAGTCTGGGCAGTTAACTCCCTTATGGGTAAAGGAATGATTTCGCTTTGGTTCGATGGTGGTAAAGGAGGTTCGGGCTCCTGTGTTAGTGAAGAGGCTTGATTCAAAATTTTCTCGATAGAGGCTTTGGGCTGGGTATCAAAGACTGCATGGATCTCATGAACACTCTCCTCGGCTAAGATATCCTGGTTTGTGTTACTGTTGGGAGAGTGATTCGGGAATGGTTTGTTGAAGATTTTCAAATTTCGGTTGGCAGGGGCATTAGGATTATCGAGGGTTATATCCCCTGCGTCAACCATTTCCTGCACTATGTTTTTCAACATCTTGCAGTTCTCATGACTGTGTCCCTTCACGCGGTGGAAGTTACAGAAGTCATTTTCTTTGTACCAGGAAGGTATGGCGCGAGTGGAATCAAACCCAGAATGAGGTTTAACAGGAGGTAATGTAATGGCTCCTGCTTTGAGCAATTTTTCCAATATCACACCATATGTTTCTCCCAAGGGAGTGTAGTTGATGGGCTCGGCTTTGTACTTATAGGTGGTTTTTGGTGGGGCATTAGACGGTGTTTGAGATTTAACCATCACCGCGTGGACAGCTCCTTTTGATTTAGAAGAAGTGGACGCGTGAGGAGTGGTGGTATTTGGTTTATTGGTAGAATCAGGAGTTCGAAATTGGGGTTTTTGTTGCGCAACCGCAATTTCTCTTCTTCTAAGGCTCGAATTTCTAGTTTCCGAGCCATGGTAAAGGCTTCATCGAATGTACGGAAAGTTTGAATTTGGAGGGTAGGGGAGATGTGCTTAGCACATGCCCGTGAAAAGTTCGATAAGTTCAGTCTGAGGCAAGGCATATGTAAGTTGGTTGATAAGGCCGCGCCATCGTCCGACGAAATCTGCGATAGATTCGTCTTCGAATTGTCGAATGGCATAAAGGTCGGTGATGGATACTTTCTTAGCAATGTTAATGGAGAAGTGATCTAAGAAAGATTGGGCTAGTTGGTTAAAAGAGAAGATTGAGTGTTGGGTTAAAGCACTGTACCACTCCAAGGCGGGTCCTGATAAGGACATGGGAAATGTGCGGAGTAGCAAGGCATCATCATGGGCAATCAAATAACAAGCATGTCTAAATGATCGCAAGTGCTGTTGAGGATCCTCTTTACTATTAAAACGAGTAAATTTCGGCAACTCCCATTGAGGAGGATATGAATGAAGGGGGACAGAAGGGTGAATGGGCTCCCGACAAACTTGCTCGTATGTCAAGGCGCTACGACTTCCCGACACAGAAGCCTCCAGATTTTGCATTTTGTCCATCATTTGTTTGATGAAATCTGTGGTTGGATGAGATGATGGTGCGGTTGTGGCAAACGGAGGCAAATTGGGCCAAGGGCCTCCACTGGACAATGGTGGGGTTAAGTGTTGATAAGGTATGGAGGATGAATATGTTGAGGCGACAGAATAGGGATGTCCCATATAAGGTGTTGAGGTTACTGGATACGTGTATGGGAATGAAAAGGTAGGCGGAGCTTGAGAAGGAAAGCTCGTGTGGATAGGTGGCAGAGAGCAAGTCATGAATGGAGTAGTCTGCAAGAGAGATGAGGTAGGGGCAGTCGGTGGTAATGATATGTGGGGTCCAAGATTAGCCAAAGAAAAGCCAATCTGAGTCGTATGAACCTCTGAAGCTGTCGGATTGGGAGACGGGGCTAGAGATGCAGGAAGCAAGGCGGTATTATCAGGCGGAGTGGGAGCTAAATGAGCAGCTATACTAATAGGCATACCAACAAGGAGCTGACCATCAGGCGTACGGTCAGGGGTATGGGACAAATAGTATTGTACAGCGCTAGAATTAGCATCCAGAAACTTGGCAAAGTCCTTGTCTCCTACAGGAATTTGGGGGATCTCACTGGTGTCTGTAGGATTCCCCACAGAATGTGAAGGGGGTGATTCAGGTAAAGAAACAGAGCAAGCATGTGAAACCATGGCGGCGGCTTGCTTTCGAGTGATAACAACCATGGACAGGTGTTCACAGTAGGGTTTCAATCTATCCGGAACAGAAACAGCCTTAGAATGGTGAAATTGGCAGGTTGCTGGTTTGTCAGGGGTTGTAGAAGACAGTAACCGATATCGGTCTAGTATCCGATGTCGGTTATACTATAGCCGACGTCGGTCAGGTAACCGATGTCGGTGTAAGAAGTCTGGGTTAACAAGATATAAAAGGCTGCTAATTTGATTTTTAACAACGTTTAGTATACGTGTCCAATTATTGATCACAGAAGACAGAGTATGAGAAAGAAAACAGAACTAAAAACAAGCAAGATGCACACACAAATCCAGAGATTAACCCTAGGGTTAATTTTAATTATCGTGGGCTTATGCCTTTAGACGTAGAATGATGTGAGAATCCTAAACAAGAGACTTAGGGGAAATGTCAAGTTGTTTTGGCTTATAAGGTTACCTCAATCGGGCGGAGGAATACCGCGGAAAAAAGGGGGATGTTTGAGCTGTTGTGTTAATTGTGAAGTGATTCGGTATGTGTTGTGCAGTGAATGTAAGATTAATTTCCTGTCAATACCGTGGATATCACCCCCACGTGTACGACCTGTTACTTAATCTACGTTCACTAGAATTGAAAAACAACAAGCAGGAATGCAATGCACGTGTTTTAAACCCAAATCAAAATTATGTTCGATGAAGCAAGAGAGATGACTTTCACTAATGCGAAACTAGGAAAGCAAGACAAATTCTTTACGAAATATATAACAAAAGCAGCAACAACAAGTATGCTTCCTAAAATGAAAATAAGCAAGAGAAACAGAAACCCAAATGGGTCCCACCAGGCGTGCAAAATGTTTCACTCGGAATGTTTTGTTCCTTTTAGAAACAGATAAGGTTAGGGGCTAGGAGGAATACCTGTAGAATGTCGAGATGGTGTGCGCGTACCGTAGAGAAAGATCAGGCTGATTGCGAAGAACTCCTTTTTGTCTTGGAAGGACTACCTACAAATAAGAACACAAGACCACAAGATTTTGATTAGACAATAAATGAGGAAACTGCCTTGGGCCCAGGAAATATAAAACTTCCTTTCGAAGGTGGTCAGTTTCCCTGCTAATATGAATTAACACAAAAGACTGTAAAATATCAATTAAGTTGCTTCGTTGAACTGGGTAGGGGAAAGGCTGGTTTTCTGGTTTTGATCAGAGGAACCGATGCCGGTTACTGATAACCGATGCCGGTTACTGATAACCGATACCGGTGGGTTCTAGGATCTATAGGTTAGTTGCTTTGTGGGGTAGTTGTGTTGTTTGTAAGGCTGTATATAGGTGGTATTAGGAAATAAGGTGATGAGAGGTAAATGAATGATAGTTAGATGCAATGGCACGTTGGGTAGTGGATTCAGAAACGGATTTAGGAGGGCTGTGATTCAAAGAGCATAAGAAATGTTATAACAGAGGACATGCAAGATGTGACTTACTGGTTTTGACAAAGATGCAAGTTGATCTCCTTTCTTTGCCGCAAATGATTCGGTTTCTTCACTCGTCTCTGCTCGGTCAAGTGAAGATCTGGACTCTGTTTTTCACTCCCAATGATCTCTGTTGATTCAAAAATCATTCGACCCTCATCCAAAATGAAATTCCGATCCTTTGTTTTTGGTTTGGGGAGGCCATTTACAGGGAACCGATGGCGGTTACGTAACCGATGGCGGTCGAGTAGGAACCGGCATCGGTAAGGAAAAAGTAGGCTATTTTTAGTAAAGCAGCCCACCTTCCCTGCTTTTCTCCCGAGAGATCAGTTGCGGGCTTGGTCAAGTGGCTAGAAGGTCGGTTTTGGGTGCGAGTAAGGAGGCATTAGTTATGGATGTGAGTCTAGACCAAGTCATAGGTCTTAATTAGGTTAGTTTAGGGTTAGGGCTAGGTCATGATGAGGTGGCAAAATGAGGTGGCAGGTAAGGTGATGTGGATTTATCAATTACAAGGTAATTAATAAATAATTGTGTAAGGTTTAGGTGATGAGGTTAAGTTGCGAGATGAGATGCGGGTCACAAGGGGTCGTAAGACACAAATTTGGTGTCTACACTAAGTCCAACCTTGATTATGTGCTCCCACTCCTTCGTGGTCATGCTAGGTTACATCTGTACCAGTAGGGGTGGTACTGTCATCCGCATCCTCGGTGATCTCTTACCTACATCATCCAACACAACCTTGTCAAGAATTGAACACCTCAAATCACCTATTACCCACCACCCAATTCCCAACCACATCAATAACACCTACCCCATTTACCTAATTCACCTACACATGTATTGTCCCTTCTAATCATTTACCCACTACCTTAGTTCATTTCACCAACCTACCTATCCCACCTTGCCAAAATAACATTTTACCCTCTTCACTCTACATAAGTCTTCACCTACCCCTTCCTCGCCTATTTTATTGTCCTACCTAGCCCTTCTTTCACTTATTTACTCTTAACCTTAACCATAATTGGTTTCCTTAACCATCATCGGTCTTCTTGACCATCATCGGTCCCTTCGACCGGTGTCAATCACCCAGACCTTGACCGATGCGGCCAAGGCCGACCGATGTCACCAACCCCTAACCATTGTCGGTCTCTTTCACGGCATCAAAACTAAAAACCCATCCCACATTCTAAAAAATTCACAAAATATAACCTACAAACCTATTCTAACCAACCAAAACCTATCATAGCTTCATTCCCAATCCTATTTAACCTATAATTGACCTTCCTACCCCTCATTTCCTTAATTTTTACCCACAATTTTTTAAAAATTAAAATCCCACCCAAATTTATAACGAACCAATTTCAACAATACTATTTTCAACCAAATGAGAGATTCGTATCATCTCCTAGCTCTAATCGGCAAGACAGTCTCCATAATGGCACATCTTGCCGCTGCATCGTGGTCCACCCGATCCCTCTCCCATTTCATTCATGTCAAACTCAACTCCTCGCCTCCAAACCAATCAAATCAATCAAATAGATCTCATGGACTCACCAATTAAATGCTAATCACCTACTACGTGGCTCTCTAACTCAGCTCGCCATCTCGTATTATCATTTTCTACTCCTCAACTTCTCCTCTGTCATTTTCTAAAAGTGGAAAAGTCAAAATGAATCCGTAAAACACAATTTTTTATTTTTTAGCCCCAAATCAAAATGACCAATGTCGGTCATGTCGTGCCCTATTCAACCAATGTTGGTTACATCATAATGAGCATCGAGTCACCTAACATACCCATTTAACCAACCCCATGCCTATTTTTCCTCAAACCATTATTGATCCAACAAATTTTGAACTTCCCAATACCTATTACACCCTACACAAATTGTACATTTCCTTAACTATGTTTAGGGACTTTTTATTTACCTATACCTCAGCCTTACCTATGCCCTACCCAAAGATAACTTGACCTAAACTACATTTTTGACATTGGAATTTGTGTACTCATTATACCTTGTGATGTTTTTACCCGTGTTGTTTAGCCTAATGACCTTACCTTGCCTAATGACGTGATGTTTATCCCGACCATACCTTTGGTGCCATAGAACAAAACCTATTACCCATTCCTACACCGGACCTTGTTTTGCTTCATGACCATATCCTATACCTTGGATACCTAAAACACTTCAACCTCATTTGGATAAACTTTTCGATCTTTTAACATCATAGATTTTTCAAGCTCTTCCACTTCGTACCGTATTACAATCTATACGTGTGCATGTGTTTGATTGCCATTACCCATTACCCAAAATGACCATACCCTTACCTACACCCACCTATCCTCATTTTCCTCAATTACCCATTCATAAAACCACTCACCCACCTCGTTTAACATCTCATCAATTCCTGGTTTGAGGGGGATCACTTCCACCCACACTTGGGGAAACCTAACCTTCACTCATACCTAGAACACCGACTTAATTTTTTTGTTGGCATCTCTTATAAATACAAGTTACATGAAAAAAGGGGTAAATGTAGACATTAAATTTGGGTCACAATCCCCTTGGTCCCCTTTTAATCAATTAATGTCACGTGCTCACCTAATCATGACCCCTTTACCCCGCATTTGTATTAATTTAATTAATTCCAATTGAATTAATGTTCATCCTCACATTATTAATTAATTTAATTAAGTTAATTTACACATCACCTAGACACCTCACCCTAGACCCATTCCAGGGGCATTTAACTCACAATGACCAAGTCATCACTCTCAACATTGAGTCATCACTCCCAATGCTGAGTCACCACTTAACCTAACTAACTAAGACTTCTTTCAAAAACCTAACTGGAATTCTTCTATGACCTTCCTACCTTCTCACATGTTAAATCCACTTCCCTAAGCAAGCGCAATCAAGAGCACACAAAAATAGTAAAGATCTTCCTATTTTTGGTAAACCTAGGATTTCCTACCTTAACCAACGCCGGTTATCCCTCAACCGACACCAGTCACCTTAACCATCATCAATTACCTTATATACCCTTTAACAAATCTTTACCTAGGTTGGTCATTTTGATTTCAGAGAGTTCTATTGTATTCAAGCATGAATGAAATACTTCTCGAAGATCTAGATGATGGGATATACTCAACCACATGCCCAAGTAAGCACCGAATGCTCATCCTAAGGCATTATAATATTCACGGGTATAATCAGGAAGTATAGTCATACCACCGACCACAAATTTCTTCACGGATCAACCATTTCCTTCCTTTACCTACAAGACTTGCAAATGCAAGTAAGTATATTTGATTTTCATCATTCTGTACTTGCTTAAAGTGTAATTTCATTATCTCTTGTTATTACATCTTATTCTTTCCTACATTCTATCATCTCCGCCTTCTTACCAAAGTACCCATCCAACCACCCATGACATTCTAGCTCTTCGTACTTGCTTGACCTCTATGCATTCCTAGTCTCCTTGGTATTATTATGAATGCAACCATCCTCCCTTCATCCTCTATGCAATCATAGAGAAGTCCAAAACTAATTTTATTTAATTACCACAAAATTTCTCCTACCAATGCCGGTCACCTTAACTTTTATCGGTCTCCCCCTTAGCCAATATCGGTCATAGTGCTTGTTAAGCTTCCCTAGGCCCAATCAACCCTTAGTCTACCCAAATTTACTCCATATCTCACCAAAACCTCCCCAAAACCTCACAAAACCTCACCCAAACCTGATACCCCCTAAAATTTCATAACAAACCTTCCCAACTCTTTGTGCGAGACACAAAGAGAGCCTAAAAAAACACTTTTTACATTCTACCATTTCCCACAATAACCAATATTGGTCATCCTAAATTGCCATCGTTCATACCTATACTGAAATCGGTCACCCTAACCAGATTCGGTCTTGTCGGGTTTTTAAATGGTACTTTAACAAACTATAGTCGGGGGACAACAAGTCCCTCCTCTTTAATGGGAGAGGTTCCTTATTAAAAGAAATCAACAAAACCTATATATAAATGTACAACTTTCAAAGTGTGGATTCTGATATTTTGAAACATTTTATTCCCAAAAATCATCAATACAAAAGAATAGAAGAAATAAGTAGATGAGAGAGGAAGAACATAACAATACTTTCAGAAATATAGATAGCAGAGTATAACCTTATACATATTTATCAAAGGAGATGTGGAATGGAATCATTTGTGTTTATAATAGATATAATTTCACAGACACAAAGTTTTAAAAATCGTATTAATAATAACAAAAAGTTTATTATCATGCAAAGATGGATGATTTGTAAATTCAAACAAGGAAAGAAGGAATAGCAGAGGAAGAAAGGGAAAACTTATGTATTGATTACTTTCAAATCTATTACAATTTCAAGAATGCCAGGATCCAACCTTGAACAATCGCGTATAACGAACCCGCTAAATAGCTTCTAAAAACAATTACATTCGGTTACAAAAATGATGAAACTGATTCAAGAAACAAACATCTGAACTTATCTAATGCCTTGGTTGTTTCCATGTCCTGACATGAAAAAACCAGACGCATTGAATCACGATGTTAACCCAATTTTACAACTTTAAAAATGGGTCATCCACGTGGAAGAGATTTGATGAAGCAGGCTTGGGGGCGCCTTTTACATTTTATGATTTTTATATAGATTGTGCATTTAGACATTTTGGTCTACCCATCCACTTTTGATATAGGCACTCAAACATGGCTTTACTTGAGTGGCAATGGAGTCGCAGCTCCCTTTTACAATTTTAAGTCTTTGCAAAGAAAAGATCAAAAACTCAAAGTTCTCCATTGACCCGCCTTCCCGCTTTGGCTTTTGATGCGGGCTCAACATTTGACTTTATCCCTTGGCATGAGCGGAGTCACGGGTCACTTTAGAAATTTAATCCCTTTATGAAAACAAATCCAAAATTCTCAAATTTCTCCGATGACCCACCTTCACACTTTGAATTTTCAATGGAGGATTCGCAACTTACTTTATACTTTATACTTTTTTTCAAACAAAGATGAAATATTCAAATTGCTACTGACGACCTGCCTTCTCTCTTTGACCTGAAACATGGCCATGTGTCCCTTTGCAGGCTTGTTCTATATTTTTTTGTTTTGACTAAGTCCCTCTATTTGGCAAAGGATTTATGTCTGACCCAGGACATGTGGAGGCTTCCTGTTCATTTGGAGACTCTATTTGGACCTGACCTTCAGAGGTGCACCAATTGGACACATGGAGAGATGGTGCACATTTAGGATCTGCTTTTGGATTCACCCCCTGAAAGAGTACTGAAGGGACACATGGGACTTTTTTTGGTTACGCTTTCCTTAGCTGATTCAACGATCAGTCTTTCCCCTTTTGATTTTATGGAACCCTAGACACGTTGAGAGTTGGCGCTTGTTTGGGGAACCACATGTGGCTTCGACCCTTGAAGGTGCACCGATGAGACATATGGCACCATCTGCTAGCCTTAGATTTTTCAATAATCGATTTAAATTTTTTGAGGCTCTGACCACGTGGAGGGTTGGTGCTCATTTGGGGTCTGTCCCTTAGGTCTCACTTCTAAATTTGCGTCGATGAGGCACGTGGAGGCTTCCACCGACCCTCTTATACTTAGTCGATTAAACGACCGGCTCTGTCCCTTTTTCGAACCTTGGACACGTGGAGGGCTAGCACAAGTTTGGGGTCTCTCTTTGGGTCGTGCCTTTTGAATTTGTGCTTGATGAGGCACGTGACACCTTCTACGGGTCCATTTCTTTGCCCCAAGTTGACTCGCATGAAAATTCCAAAAACTTTGAGCCCTTTCTTCAATCTTCTCCTATGTGCTCTGATCTCATTTAACGCTATTGGCCTCCTTCGCCAACCCCTCCCCTTCATTGTTGGATTTGGAATGTGGGCTCGCATGACTGAACCGCCCCTTCTAATTTTATTTTGTGTGGGGTCATGTTTGATCAATTTTTCTGGGGGAAAATTGGGATAACAGCACCAACTCAAAATTTTGAAACTTGACTTGAAAAATGAGGGGAATTTTGAGGGTGACAACAACTGGCTCTTTCTGGGGATGACTTGGTTGGGACAGAGGAACGAGGAAAGATCAAGAACCATAGAAAAATCTAGGAAAGCATACCAGTGCCTTATCCATTGGGAAAATAGAGTCAAAGGCAAAACCATTATAGAAGAAGACACACATGCAATGGGAAAAGAAACAAACAAAAAGGAAATACTAAAAAGAAAACACAAAGGAACGATCAAAACCAAAACTCAAAGGAATGACCAAAAACCAAAACATTATACACAATATACAGAAGGAATGCCTAGTCACCTAGGACTTGAACAACTTCAAATATTGCCCATTATAAGGAAGTGGGAGAGGAGATCCATCCATATAATCCAAATAGAAATAATTTTCTCTAGAAAAGTGCCTGATTTTGAAAGGACCAAGCCAAAGAGAATCAAACTTACCATGGCTTCCTCGAGGTTCATGTATTTTGTCCCACAACAGAACAATGTCTCCCACTTGAAAATCTCTAGGTCTAGCTTTCTTATCAAACAAATATTTCACCTTTCAGTTGATGAGCTGAGATTATATCAAAAAATTACAACCTATCTTCATCCTTCTGAGATACATGATCCTCTTGTCCAAGGAATTGGTAAAGCTTGAATCTTCAATAGCCTTCATTAAGTGGAAAGCTGGTAATTCCACTGTTACTAGCAGCTGAGATTCAACACCATACACCACTTGAAATGGAGACATCCCAATTACTATTTTGGGTGTAATTATATCTACCCAGAGAGCATCATAGAGCTCCTTGTGCCAATTCCTTTGAGAGTCATTGAAAAGCTTCTGAACAATGGTTACCAAATTCATATTTGTTGTTTTTGCTTATCCATTCCCTTGAGGATAATAATATGAAGAATGAGCAAGGGAAATTCCATAACCATAGAAAAAATCCATCATCTCAGAAGAAGAAAAATTGGAAGCATTATCAGTCACAATCTTGTTTGGTACCCCAAACCTTATCAAGATGTTCTCTTTGATGAAATTACACACCACCTCAGAAGTAGTGCTTTTGACTGGAATAGCCTCTACCCACTTTGTGAAGTAATCTATAGTAGTTAGCATGTGAGTATGCCCAGCACTAGAAGGTGGATTAAGAGTTCCAATGAAATCTAATCCCCACTATTGAAAAGGCTCATCAATCACTACTGGTTTTAGTGGAAAAGTAACCAACTTAGGTCTCTTAACAAAAGTTTGAAATGCTTCACACTTACCTACCCATTTTGATGCATCTCTGAACAATGTAGGCCAATGGTACCTAGCATGAAGAATTTTATGGGTAGTGACAGTAGAAGATAAATGCCCTCCACAAGCCTGATCATGAAAATATGAGAATAACTTCTTCTATTGCTCCTTGTCCACACATTTAAGGAATCTTCCATCTATGCCTCACTTAAACAAAGCATTTTCCCATAATACATATTTTTCAGACCTTAACTTAATAGATCTCTTTTCCTTGGCACTCAAGTGGGATGGAAACTTTCCATAACTAATAAAATGTGCAATATCAACATACCATTCATCATGTTGAAATAAGGAAGAGGATAGGAACATCAACTGCTTCTTTGGACAATTATGCATCAACTCCTTCAGCAATAAGCTCACATAA
This sequence comes from Taxus wallichiana var. yunnanensis, assembly GCA_018340775.1. Lineage (NCBI taxonomy): Eukaryota > Viridiplantae > Streptophyta > Pinopsida > Cupressales > Taxaceae > Taxus > Taxus wallichiana. The sequence continues at coordinate 789,637,049 of CM031242.1, forward strand.
GCCTTTGCCCCATACTAGCTTAGTTGGCTTGATATCAAGATCATATTATTGGACTTTTTCTACCCAATTTCCTCTCTTAGTTCCAAAATCCTGTTGTGTAAGAATAGACTTGATGGTTGTATCAAGTACAAGCACAACAAAGTGAGAATTAAGAATATAAAAATGAAACTGCTTGATAGCTTTGACCACTACAAAATCATGTTTCTCCATCATAGTATATTTCAATTCATGAGATTTCAGAACATATCTCATGAATGCAATTGGAATTTCATGATCCTCAGAATTCTTCTGAGTTAGCACAACAACCAAGGTACTCTCATAGCATAGCAATAGATGATAAAATCCTTGCTGAAATCAGGACATGCTAAAATGGGATTCTTAGCAATGGATTTCTTGATACCTTCAAATGATTCTTTACCTTCAGAATTCTAACCAATTTTTTATTTCCTTTCATCATGTGAGCAATGCTCATAGTCAATTTTATAAAATCAGGAATGAATCTCCTCAGAAAGTTTATCTTACCAAAGAAAAAGTGAACACCCTTTTTGCTTGTGGGAAGAGGAATCTATTGGATTGCTTGAACTCTTTCTGGATCTATCTTGATTCCTTCTTTGGAGAAAATATGCCCCAATAACTTGCCTTCAGTAACACAAAATACATACTTCTTAGGATTGAGAGAAACTCCATGTTCTCTGCATTTCTAGAGGACTGCTTCAAGATGTTGAAAGTGATATGCCCTTGTTTTGGAGAAAACAATCAAATCATCAAGGTACACAATAATACACTTTCCCTTTAGACTTCCAAAATCCAATTCCATTGCCCTCTGAAAGGTGGCACCATCATTGATAAGACAAAAATGCATTCTCTTGTAGGCAAAGGTGCCCTAAGGAGTAGTAAAAGTAGTTTTGTGATGATCTCTGGGTACTTGACTTCCACTTGATTGTATCCAGAGAAATCCATTAAGCATAGACAACATCATCGAGCCAGTGACAAACTTAGAAAAATTTATCCATCATGGGGATAGGATAGTTGTCTTTCGTGAGAGGCTGATTCAAATTCCTGAAATCCACATAGATGTGAATCTCACCATTCTTCTTCCTAACAGCACAATGTTGGCAATCCATGTTGAATGATGTATAGGGAAAATAATCTTTGCCTTTAGTAACTTCTGGATCTCTTGAAAAATAGTGCCAATAACCTTAGGATTGTATTTCCTTTATTTTTTCTTAAAAGGTTTGATCCCAAGTTTTAGAGGGATAAAGTGTTGCATCTCCTTTGGTTGAAAATCCTTGAGATCATCATATGAATAGGCAAGAACATCAACATACCTTTTAATATATTTACTACTTTCTTCTTCTCTTCTTGAGTGCAGAATTTTCCAATATTCACCATCTTGGGTTCCTCGTGACTTCCAATATTAACCTTTTCACATTCGGATACTATCAAGCTCCTTGGGGATATTTATACTTAATGTACCTATCATGCTTATCAAACAAATCTTCCAAAATCACCAGCCCTTTAGGAATCTTGTTACCTTTCAATTTGATGCAGCCATATTGATCCATCTCTTCCTTGATATCTCCTTCATTAGAGGATACACACTCTCTAGGAAAAGTCTCACTTCCTTCAAAATACAATTGATCAAAATTACCCTTAAGCTTCAAGAAAGAGAACAAATGTTAATCATCATTAAAAACCTACCAGCTTGTTTGCATTATCTCGAGTACAATAGGCCTATTAATCATTTCAATGGTAAATTTTTTGGGGTTAGCACACCGGTTGTACATAAAATATTTCATATCTAAGCATACATGTAAATAAAAGCGGATATTCTACCAAAAGAAATATACAAAACAAGAAACATAAATCAACACCAATTTTAACATGGTTCACCCAATGTGGGCTACATCCACCAAGAAACAAGCCAATCTATTATCTAAAGCTTTGACAAGATATACAATGAAGATTTATAATCTTCCACACCTCTCAGATGTATAGTACTTTATTTCTCTCAAGATTTTTCTTCATCACCAAGAATTCTCTCTCACCAAATTTTGCAAGTTCTTTCTAATTCTTGTTAATCATCTTATTCTTACTTCTAAACCCTAGCTTTTATGCTTATATAGTTGTTTATAGACTTAGGGAACTTAGCCATGCAATTACAATCAATAGAAATACTTTAATGCTAAAAATAGATCTAATTCCTGAGAGTTAATTAAAACATCCTCACACGGGTAACTGACACCGGTTAGACCTAACCACTTCCGGTTCCTCCCTTCTCTAATAAATTTGGTCATACCCGACCGATTCTAGTCTGGTGACTAATGTTGGTTACCCCCTAACCAATGACGACTACTATATTTTCTAGCAAGTTTTATTGCATGCTAAATTGAAGTAATTAAGCTCCACAACTCAACAATCTCCCACTTGGAGATTAATTACTACACCATACCTATACAACGTCATTCTTGGATCCTTCCTTATCTTTGTTTCTTCCTCTTCAAGTCTCAAACTTGAAGACCAACATAAGTGGAGTGTAGCTCCAACTTCTCCTTTTCTAATGGCTTCATTAGCATATCCGCAGGGTTCTTGCTCGTATGAATCTTTTCCAGATTCATCTTTCCATCCTCCAATATCTATCATATGAAGTGATACCTCAACTGAATGTGTTTTGTTCTCGATTGAAACACTGAGTTCTTTGCCAAATGAATTACACTTTGATGTCACACGAATAGTTTAAAATCACTTTACTCCTTTCCCAACTCTTCCATGAACCTAATCAACTATATCATCTCCTTGCTAGCCTCTGTAGCTGCAACATACTTTTCCTCTGTAGTAGACAAAACCACAACCTTACGTAATATTGAAATCCAACTAACTGTCATTCCACCTATTGTGAAAATATATCTAGTAGTGCTCCTCCTACCATCCAGATCTCCAGCCATATCCGAATCAACATAGCCACATAATGAAATATCCGAACCTCCATAGCATAACTACATGCTAGATGTCCCTTTAAAATACATGAGTATCCATTGGACTACTTTCCAATGCTCTGTACTAGATTAGCGATATATCTACTCACAACTCCCACTTTGCTGTGTAATGTCCGTCCAGTACAAACCATAGCATACATGAGACTTCCAACTGCTGAAGCATATGGCACTCGTGTCATGTATTTGACCTCCTCATGTGATGAAGGACACTGATCTTTGCTCAATTTGAAGTGTCCAGCCATAGGTTTGCTAACAGGTTTTGCATTTTACATGTTGAACCTTTCTAACACCTTGTAGATATAGTCCTCCTAAAACAAATACAATTTCTTGTTTTTCCCATCTCTATGTATTTGCATGCCAAGGATTCTTTTTGCAGCTCCTAAATCCTTCATAGAAAATGTGTGAGCTAGCTTTTCCTTAAGCTCACCAATGTCTCTGGCATACTAGATCATGCAATAAGCATATCATCCACATGCAATAAAAAAATAATATAGCTCCCATTTTCAAGCTTCTTGAAATAAACACAATGGTCAAATTCACATCTCAAGTAACCATGCTCATGCATAAAACTATCAAACCTCATGTACCATTTCTTGGAGCTTTCTTGAGCCCATATAGGCTCTTTTTCAACCTGCACACTAATTTCTCCTTACCCTTGACTTCATCCCAAATGGTGCTGCATATAAATCTCTTCATCCAAATCACCATGAAGGAAATCTATCTTCACATCTAGTTTCTCTAAATGAAATCTTCTACTACAACTAAAATCAATACAATACGAATGGAAATCATCTTAACAACAGGAGAAAATATTACACCAAAGTAAAAACCTACTTTCTGTGTAAATCCCTTTACTACAAGCCTTGTCTTGTACCTTTTCTGTCCACCCTCTTATTCCTTGATCTTATAAACCCACTTGTTTTGCAATGTTCTCTTACCTCTGGAAACTTAACCAAATCCCAAGTTTGGTTCTGCATTCAAGGATTCCATCTCCTCATCCATGCAATGCTCCCACTAGATGTGAGCATTATCCTACATTACTTCTTTAAAGCTCTCTCGTTCACCATTATTAGTCAAGAATAAATAAAATCAAGAAGGTGTAAATATTTTTGGAAGTTTACTCACCCTTTGTGACCTTCTCACAGGAGTTTGGGATACCGAAGGCTCAATCTGGGCCTCCTAGACATTCCTATCCAAATCTAACAGTGACCGATGCCGGTTACCTCTAACTGATGTCATTTTTGCTATCCAATGCCATTTTGTATCCTCTCAGAATCTAATACCAGTTAAATCTAACCGTGCCGGTCGGTCAACCGACACCGTTATCGTAACCCCGCCATTGGTAATTCTTTTAAATCCGAGAGTTCATTTTCATTCACAAACTTCTCAACTAGTTCATCCTTGGGTACCAAAATTTGATCCATGTACATTATATTTTCATTCCATTCAACATCACAACTCCTAATAATTTTAGAATTCTGTAAATCCCAAAAAAGGAAACCGAAATCACCAGATCCATAACCAATGAAAGTGCATCTCTTAGATTTTGCATCCAACTTTTTCCTATTTTCCTTATCAACATGCATAAAAGCTTCAACCAAATGTAGATCAAGAATTTTACGCTTGTTACCTGTCCAAGTTAATGCACCAAACTAAACACAAAAACCTTGAAAAACTCCAATGAAATTGATACCTGATGGATAAGATCCGAAGATGTAGACGGATGAGGAAGCCGATGTAGATAAGACGGGCGCACACGAGCAATTCTGCACAATAGATCCAAGTAACCTGCGAGACACCGATGCTTGACAGAAAAAGAGCACGTTAAAAGATATTTAGGTGGACTGCCCGAGAAGCGGGTCCGGGAAGCGATGAGCTCCCTCGGTGGATGTCAGTCCACGTTTTCAATTAAGTAAAGAAGCATACATGATAAAAGATGTACGTACAAGACTAGATTTTCTGATCAAGGTAATAAACAGAATCTAAACAGCAGGCAGAAAGCAACAGAAGATAGGGAACTGTGAAAACAAAGCTAGATTTGTGTTACCTGTGTCCTTTTACCTGTCTGCAGGATGATCGGCGTCGATTATGTAGAATCGGCGTCGACTGATGTGATCGGCGTCGATTATGAAGAATCGGCGTCGACTGAATAAGATCGGCGTCGACTGAAAGTAGATCGGTCGATCGGGGACAGTGCGAGAAGATTTGGAAATCGGAAAGTGAAGGCCAGATCGTCAACGTCTGTTGGATATGCCGAAGCCGTGAGATACTTTGGAATAGAGTCACCAGAAGATCAATGGATACGTGTGATGTTGATGTGATAAGAACAGAGTAACGGTGCTCCTCTCAGGGATTGATTTGGACGAGATCCGTTCTCATTTGATAGATAATGTTGACACCAGATGCGCAAAGATCTCTCGTTCTCTCTCTTTCACGGTCTGTGTTTCTTTCGCGATCTGTCTCTGTCTGTCCTTCGTGTTCGTGCGTGTCTTTTTTTTTTTTCGTCCGTCTGTCCCCAGGCCGAGTTACGGGCTTATTATAATCGGCGCTGCTCCTAAAAATCAGCGTCGACTGTACCGGTCGGCGCCGATCACGGAACAGACTCCCGAGATGGCCAAAATGAACGATTTCTAGAAAGATAAGAGTTATCCCTCCACCTCAAATACGGGAAATATCCCGCTGCTTGATTGTGAGGAGGAGAAATAGGAGGGACACATGGATAGGATAGATATGGGGTAAATAAGTGGTTAGGATACATGTGAAAAGGTGTAATTAAATAGTTAATATTTAATTACTCATGGGTAAAACATAAAGGGGTGAATTAAACTTAGGATAGGTGTTTAAAATGCAAATTGAATAATATCCCAAGGGGATAGTGGTGATATAAACGTGCCCCAGGTTACCTGAGAGAGCAAACGCGCACGAGGGACACTAAATTGGATAATCAATTTTAGGTGTCTACATTTTGCCCCTTTTTGTCAAGTAACTTGCGATAAGCAAGGTTATGAGACAAAAACAAGGAGATGGAAGAAGGGAAGAAAAAGTGATGATGTGATCCCCCTCAAACTAGGGATGGGATGGATGATAGAACAAATGATCCCAAGTTTGAAAAAAGGTAGATGAAAATGCGGGATGCCCCAGCTGGATGTCTGGAGTAGATCTGATCATTGATGACGCATAAAAATAGATAAAAAGGCAGCAACCTAAGGAACTCACATTGGTAGGGCAAACTAGACGGTCTCCTCATGAGACGACGTTAGTACCTACAGACCCATGAGTGTAAGGAGGGCTGCAAAATAGTCAGCATCTAAAGAGAGACACATTGGTAGGGACAACTAGACGGTCTGCAAAGCAGACGACGTTAGTGCCTACAGACCCGTTTAACTCTAAGCTGCCAAAAAGTACGAGTGCCCCATGCAAAGGGAACAAACTCGAAATGGACGGTGATATCGAAAATATGTGCCAAAAGGCAACATTCAACGCACAATAATGATCAGATAGATAAATGAGCCAAGTATCAACACTAAGGCAAAGAGATGGAAAATCGGCGGTGATATAAAAAATCGGCGTCGACTTAAATAAACGGCGTCGACCAAAACAATCGGCGCCGACCTTGCACCGCACATATAAATATGTGAACGGAAAACGTGAACGATTTATTCACTCCGTGACGATTGATTCAGAGAGAGTCAAAAGTTGGATTTGAGCACCATGGAAGCCTCTGGGAGCGGTCAGAAGCGCAGGAGGACACGACCTGGGGTAAGTGGTTCTTCGTGAACCCGTTGTTTTACTTTTGCTTTATTTTATTTTTTTAATTTCTATTTTGCCGGGTGGGAGGCCAGGGTGTTTTTTTACATCTGGCCGAGCAATCGGCGCCGATTGGTATAGTCGACGCCGATTATATTCAAGCGGCGCCGATTTATGTTAATCGGCGTCGACTATAAATAAACGACGCCGATTATATAGACTTGTGAATAGATTGTAATGTTTTTTTTTTTTTGGTTTTGGATGTTCTGATTTGGGTAAATATGAGACTAATATTGCTCTTGATGTCGTGGATGCAGGCACGAGAGGTTCTACACATGAGGGATGCTATTCCCGAGTTACTAGAGACTATTCTTCCTGATGTGACTGATGCAGATTGGCGGCATTTAGAGTTAGCCGGGCTCGGGGGCTTTAGATACTACAGACGAGTGCCGCGAGATGTAGAGTTGATGCGAGCACTAGTGCGACGATGGGATAGCCAGACGTGCACTTTTTGGTTCAGGACGGGTGAGATGACCATCACCCATGAGGATATATACAGGATTTTGAGACTGCCGATCACTGGGGACCCGATAGAGATTACACCACGAGAGCAGCAGCAGAGGGCCCTAGTTCGATTGTATGGAGATAGGGCAGATGATTCAGAGATAGTGTCTGGGGCAGTGCGGATAGCCTCGCAGTATAGACAGGATAGCCCCCGGAGTAGACGGATAGTTTTGATTCAGATGGCGATATCCTATTTCGCTCTGCCAGATTCAGGAGGTGGGAGATTCCCACTATTATTATTAGATTGCGTTTGCGACATCCTGCAGTTCAGACAGGTATTTGCTTTTGCTGATGCTTTGATAGCTCAGATATATCATGAGCTATGGATGTATACCACTGGCCGGAGGACAGGTATTGATGTTAGTTTTGTGCTCCACTGCTGGGCATATGAGCATATAGCAGTGATCAGGCCATCCGGGCTTCCTTGGATGCCAGCAGCAGTGGGAGCTATTGATTATGGATTCCGGCGATGGCGGGCCGATATGGCCGCTGGGGATACAGGGAGATCTGTAGATTGGTACACTGAGTGTTTCAGGACGCTGACACCGGATCAGGTTATCTGGAGGCCATATCGGGTATTTCCGACATGGGTTGGTCAGGATGCTCACTTGGTGGCATTGAGACGGAGCAGGGTGGTTAGGGGCCGCAGGCCTGATATGTGGGAGCGAGTCCCGTTTATGCGGGTATTGAGACAGTTCGGCCTAGTGCAGACAGTGCCGACTACTTACAGGCCTTATAGGCGAGATAGCAGGGAGACTGATCTGCCGATTTTGATCCCGACAGATCCATTGAGAGAGGCCCCACCCTCCACAGACAGCGATGATGATGCTGGAGTAGATGATGGTTATGCGGCATGGTATGCGACAGAGCTACCACGACACCTTCCGGCATCTATAGATGCCGACGAGGAGGATATGGCTACAGTGCTAGAGAGACTGGAGGGAGAGCACGCCACCCTGACGCAGACACACCAGGTGGCTCTCGAGGAGATTCGAGCTCTGACAGAGGAGAGGGATGCCCTAATTTTGGAGAGAGACACCGCTCGCCAGGAGCGAGATACAGCGATCCAGCAGAGGGATCGCTACCTTCGACATAGGGAGGCCCTCAGGGCCAAATATGGGGAGACAGGTACCACGTCAGAGTCTGGTACACAGGGCACGACCCTAGGAGGGGCACCACCAGCAGCAGCACCAACAGCATCATTACGAGCACCGGGTACCGTGAGCTTGAGCACATATCAGTCTCTCCTCGCTGAGGTGAGATACTACGAGGATGCCCTAGCGCAGCATGCCCCAGATGTGCCTCGGTACGGGGCGAGGAGGAGATCAGCGATGGCCACAGCGAGCGGGGCCTCAGGTGGAGGGAGCACCGGGAGAGACCGAGGTGGGCAGAGACCTCCAGCAGCAGGTGCGTCTAGCTCGATAGGCGGCGGCCAGGAGAGACAGCCTGGTCCAGAGGAGGGTGGAGGAGATAGTGTCCTCCATGCATCAGATTTTACTATATAGGGATTTTTATATTTTTGTATCAGTGTAGTGATGTAGCCTCGATTGGAAGGCATTGTATAGATGGCTTGATTGAGAGCCACCCATTTTTTGTTGTACAGACACTTATGTATATATATAGATTTATCATTGTTTTTGTCATATGATTGTTCTCCTGTTTTTAATTTTGATATACATGGACAGATGTAGCATAATTGTGATGGATGTAGACATAGATTGATAGATGATAAATAGATGAGATTGGATGAACATAGACATAGAGGATAGATAGATGTGATGTGATTTGATGTGATTGATATGTGGATATAATTTTGATGAAAAATAGATAGATGTAGTGTCACTTGGATGTACAAGTTTTTAGATGTTTTGATGGATAGATGGATAGATGTGATTGATAGATTTGGTATGTTTGAGATGTTAATTTAATTTTGATGAAAATAGATATAGATAGATGTAGTGTTACTTGGATGGACAAGTGTTTAGATGATGTGATGGATAGATGGGTTTTGATAGTTGAAATGGATTTGATATTTTTGAGATTTTGATTAAATTTTGATGAAAATAGATAGATAGATTCACATGTGTTGACAATACATGCTTTGATATGTCAAAGTAGATAAGATGAAATTAGATAGATGATAAATTTTGATTAAATTAACATGTGAAATGTCAATTTAACTGGATGAAATAATCGGACATACTCTCTGTGAGAGTCAAGGATGTAATGAAAATGACCTTGATTAGAAATAAAGGAAATACACCCAGATAAGAGGAAAAATGATAAGTTGGACTCTCAACCGACCATAAATAGAATCTGGATAAGAAACCAAAAGATCGTGCATACAAGGCCCTACATGAGGTTAAAATAAACCTGACACTAACTAGTCGCAAACCAGATTTAGGAGGGAAATGGAAGGAGCAGTAAGTATATCTGTCGAAATTTACAAGGGACAGAATACATGTTTATACTGGGAAAATAGGATTCTCCATATGATCGACAAAAGGTCTTATATCTCAGCTTCATGATTTCTGGCAGAAAAGCAAACTGATCAATGCGGGAAGTTTGCTAGATATGGAAAGACTGATCAATACGGGAAGTCTTTCAGTGATGCTAAAAAGTGTATAAACTGATTGAAAGGCTGATCAATGCAAGAAGCCTTGAGTATTCCTTTGAGAAACAAACGTCCTTCAAGGGAGCGGTCTGTATTTTGAATTTTAATGATAGCCATCCTTCGAGGGTATGGTCTATATCTTTTGATTCATTTGATAATGTATGGATAGTTGTCCTTCAAGGGATCAGTCTATCTTTTTTTGGATAGCATCTTCTTTTTCTTTTTTTTTTTTTTTTTTTTTTTGAAAATATTTTTGGAAGAAGCTGAGTTTAGACCTAGATAGATCAGATAGAGGGGAAGAAAACGTATAAAGAGCATGCACTCATGCCCCGAGTAGATCCGATTAAGATAAGCACTTGGGACAAATGAAACGGTGATTAAGGTGTTCCTACCATGAGGAGAAACATATCCATAAGAAAAATGCTATGAGTAGAGCCGCGATACTCATATTTAAGGTAAAAAAGACAATAGGTGGAGAACCACATAATTTCGAATCACCGTGAAAGTATATGACTGGTTGTTAGACGGATGAAAGATCTGTCTTGCGACTAGATTTGTGTAAGATAGATTTTAACAGTAGAAGGGCCTTAGATGCAAGGCATTAAGAGGTTCCACTTCGGGTATACCATCCATGGAAGATAGACGATAAGCCCCAGACCCATATTTATGGGTGATAACGTATGGACCCATCCAGTTGGGAGCAAACTTACCACGCTGACTCCTTTCGAGTGTAGTGACATTTTGGTTTTCTTTAAGAACAAGATCACCAATTTTGAAGTCACGATGCTGCAAGTGCTTGTTATAAGCACGTTTGACACGTTCAAGATAGACTTGATGATGTTCAAGAGCGTTGAGACGCCGCTCATCTAATAATTCAAGTTGTGCTAGACGATTTTGACGATAGTCCTCATCGGAGATGAATTCTCTAAGAGAAACACGGAGAGATGGGATTTGGACTTCCAAAGGAAGAACAGCCTCAGACCCATAGACGAGAGAGAAGGGAGTAGCACCAGTAGGAGTACGGATGCTAGTCCGATAAGCCCAGAGAGCAAAAGGGATATGTAAATGCCAATCCCTACCAGCTCGACTAGTTACCTTTGCGAGGATATTACGCAAAGTTTTATTGGAAGCTTCGGCCTGGCCATTAGCTTGAGGATAGTATGGAGAAGAAAAGCTGAGTTTGATATTGAAAGCGTCGCAGAGGTTCTGCAAATCAACGTTCTTGAAAGACTTACCATTATCTGTGATGAGTTTGTGTGGGACACCAAAGCGACAAATGATGTGCTGATAGACAAAATCAACTATGGGTTTAGCTTTTGTTGAAGAAAGAGGGATAGCTTCCACCCACTTAGTAAAGTACTCAGTGGCAGTAATGATAGAATGATGACGCTGTGAAGAACGGGGATTGATGAGACCAATAAGATCAAGACCCCATTGCGAAAAAGGCCACAAATCCGCTGTAGGTTGTAAAGCTTGACTAGGGATGTGCGTGAGATTGGAATGTTGTTGACACTTGACACATTTCTTAGTGTATTCACAACAATCTCGATTAAGAGAAGGCCAATAATATCCTAATCGTAAGATGCGTTTAGCTACGGCCGAGCCACTAAAATGTCCACCACAGATACCATCATGGACCTCCTGGATAGCTTTAGATGATTCAAGGGTTTTGAGGCACCGAAGTAGAATACCATCAAAGCCGCGTTTGTAGAGGATCCCTCCTAGAATAGTATAGCGATTAGCACGTAGGATAAAAGATCTTCTACCATTGGAAGTTAGATCTGGAGGAAGCACTGAATGAGATAGATAATCAACGATCTGCTGATACCACTCATCCTGAGTATGGGTTGTGATAGCATGGATTGAAGTTAGTTGTCTAAGATGAGATGGTTGATCTAATCGTTGCACAGCCACATAAAGTCGCGAGTCTTCGGTAAAAGGTGGGATAAGTGAGGCTAACGAAGCCATTGTATCTTCGAATCGATTCGCAGTGCGAGGAATAGCTTGGATGGTGAATTTATCGAAAGATTGGAGTTGAACGAGAACGATGTCACGATATTTTTGAAGGATATCATTCTTGCATTGATAGACACCCGTGACTTGATTAACGATGAGTTCAGAATCACCAAAGATGTCAATATGACGAGCACCGAGATTAATGGCATTTTGAAGACCCAAGACAAGAGCTTCATATTCAGCCATATTATTGGTGCACTCAAAGTTTAGTTTGTGTGCGACTGGGATAGGTGTACCCCAAGGAGGAATCATCACGAAACCCGCACCTCCCCCTTGCTGGCATTTGGATCCATCAAAGAAGAGTTTTACTTTAAATGGAGACAGACCAAAATCAATTTGTTGGATATATTCATCGGGGAATCGAGCAAGGGGAACTTGAGTGTCCTGGGAGAGGAGCATCAGCTAGTTGATCTGCAATGACCTGACCCTTGATAGACTTTTGTGGGATAAACTCGAGATCAAATTCTGTCATAAGCATGAGCCAACGAGTGATACGATCATTGTGATAAGGCTTCGCATGAATTGTCTTGAGTGGATTGACACTTGTGACAATGTAAGTTTTGTGATTAAGAAGATAATGATGAATTTTAGAAGTTGCGAAGAAGAGAGCACAACACAGCTTTTCAACTTGAATAACGTGTTTCATACTCATGGAGGTGCGACGATGTAATAGACAGCTTGTTCTTTACCATGCAAGCGTCCGATGCGAGATCATGGCTCCCAGAGCATGGTCAGTCACAGAGATATAAAGATAGAAAGGCTCCCCCTCGCGTGGAGGTGTAAGCACAGGTGGAGAAAGAAGATAAGCTTTGAGATCATCAAAGGCCTTTTGGCAATGCTCATCCCATTCAAAATGAACATTCTTACGGAGGAGATGATGAAAAGGTTGACAACGGTCCGACAATTGTGAGATAAAATGACGCACTGATTGAAGACGTCCTTGGAGACTGCGGAGTTGCTTTAAGTTAGAAGGGGGAGGCATCTCAAGGATAGCTTTTATTTTTGCGGGGTCTACTTCAATACCCCTAATGGAAATGATAAAACCTAAAAGTTTACCAGTGAGAATGCCAAACACGCACTTAGATGGATTTAGACGAAGACAAAAGCGAATAAGCCTCTCAAAGAGAGGTGCAAGAATGAAAAGATGATCCTGATGACGTTTGGATTTACCGAGGAGATCGTCGACGTAATCTTCCACAGTTTTGTGTAAGAGATCATGGAAGATGTAGGTCATTGCTCGCTGATAGGTTGCTCCTGCATTCTTAAGACCGAAAGGCATGACACGATAACAGAAGGTCCCCCAAGGAGTTATGAAAGAAGTCTTATGTTGGTCTTCTGGTGCGATGAGAATTTGATTATATCCAGAGAAACCATCCATAAGCGAAAGCATCTCATGACCTGCAGTTAAATCCACGAGTTGGTCGATATTAGGTAGAGGAAAATCATCTTTTGGACAAGCAAGATTAAGATCCCGGAAGTCGGTACAAATTCAAATTTTCCCAGTAGCTTTAGTTACTGGTACTACATTGGAAACCCATTGTGGATAATCGATGGGTTGGATGAAGTTAGCCGAGAGCAAGCGCTGCAATTCTTCTTTAACAAGAAGGGCTACTCTAGGGTGCATTTTACGTAATTTTTGTTTAACTGGTTTGATGTTGGGAAGAGTAACGATATTGTGGACCACAATATCGGGATCGAGTCCTGGCATATCCTCATATGCCCAAGCAAAAGCTTGACGATGGTTGGAAAGAAAAGTGGTAAAGTCTCCTAATTCCTGTGGATTAAGGGATTGGCCGACCTTAATGATGCGAGGGTCTTTAGAAGTCCCTATATTAAGGTCGACAGTGGCTTCGTTGAGAAGCGTAGACGTGTCAGAAGGAATAGTTTTGGGAAGATAGGAATCCTCTGCCCCCAGATAGGTGAGGACAGAATCATCATCCGCACAGTGGATAGTGTTGATAGTAGGAGAGTCATCTCCAACTATTTCAGGGAAAATTAACGGTATGGAAGTGGACCTGTCATTAGTCTTATAGGCTAGTGGCCCTAAGGAAATGGTATTGATCAAAAAAAAAAGTTAGACGGGATGGAAATGGCGTCATCCACATCGAGTGATGCTTCTGACTTAGCGGGAGAAGATGGTTCCTCAATAGGAAGAGGCTCATCTAGAACAGTGACGGTGGCTTTTGAAAGAGGTTTAAATCCTAAACCAAATTTTTGATGTGGCTTGAGAGTTGGAATGGACGCGAGGTCATGCACACCTTGTTCATATTTACCTAAGCCAAAGCCCTTCCACGCGCATCGATATAAATAAGTTTTTGCAAACGTGGGATTCTGTAGACAATCAAACCCTGTTAGATAAGGTTTGGCCCTAGGAGGAGAATCCGGGTGATAGTGAGGTGTATCAAGACCACCGTAAATGAAGTTAGTCTGTTGATTGGGCAGACCAATGGTGACGATGTGACCAAGACTTGGCTAATATTCAGGTTGTTTGTCTGGTCTACCATACTCACTAGGTTTGAAATGGGTGTCAAAAGAAAGGAGAGGAAGCTCTCCTAGTGAGAAACGCTGCAATGTTTCTTCTAAATTTTGTACATCCGGTAGTTTGGTTGCAGGTATGGAAGAAGATGAGGCCCCGTCAGGAGAACAGGCATTTTCCTTTAGAGGGGCAGACCCTGTGGTCATGTCGCATTGCGCGGAAGGCAAAGGATCTCCTGGATGAGTATATATTTTGCCCTCATATTGATATTTTAAGCATCGATGGAGGGTGGATGGGACACAATGCATTGCGCGAATCCAGGAGCGTCCGAGGATCATATTATAGTGGAATTTCCCTTCAACAATGTAAAAGAGTTCGTGAAGCAACTTCTTACCTACTCGAATGGGTAGGACCACGGTTCTAAAGTGAGCGCTTTAGGCTGATCGTTAAATGATCGAAGAGCGAAAGGCGGGGTGAAACTACGTTCTTTGGTAACTTAAGTTTCTTGAATGTGTGTGAGGAGATGACGTTGAGTGCAGCACCACTGTCGATCATAATGCATTTTAATGTAGTGTTGTCGATTTGGACTGTGATAAAGAGGGGAGCCTCCAAATCCTCGGAAGAAAGAGAAGGAATTTCTGAATCTTCAAAAGAAATGGTGGTTGATGGTCTATTCAATCCAACAACCATCTCGAAAGGTTGGGGCTCATCTGAATTCACTGCGATGCGACGCAGATTATCAATCAGAGCCTGGCGATGTTGCGGAGAGGATTGAATGAGGTCAAAAAGAGACATTTTGACCGGAGCCTGGGTGAGTTGTTTCATAACACTCTCCTCAACTGACACGGGAATTTGAGCCCGAGGTGCAACACAAATAGAGACCCGAGGTCGTGGGGCTAATGAGGAAGGAGGAACTCCTTGAGGGTGCAGAAATGACAACTTTGTGGTCGAGATCTTTGTAGATGAGGATGGATTATCATCTTTGTTGGGTTCTAGTGGCGATATGGATTGTGTCGATTTGAGAAGGTGGAAGATCATTTGGCGTGGGATCACTAGAAGTAGAGGCCTGAGTAGATCGTTGAGGCTCAGATGGAGCTAAGATGACAGGAGGTGCTTGTTTCTCCTCCTCCAGCAAAAGATCACTTTCTTCCAAAAGGCTGTTGATGACAGATTGAAGAGCTTTACATCCCTCAGTATCATGACCCGGGGTACGGTGGTAAGCACAAATCAAATCAGAGTTAAACCAGGCCGGTTTAACTCCTTTAGGGTTATAGGGTTTAATCGGAGGAAGA
Organism: Taxus wallichiana var. yunnanensis; assembly: GCA_018340775.1. NCBI lineage: Eukaryota > Viridiplantae > Streptophyta > Pinopsida > Cupressales > Taxaceae > Taxus > Taxus wallichiana. The sequence goes on from CM031242.1 coordinate 789,652,754, forward strand.
GATATGGATGAAGATTGGATAAGTTGGCGAAGGATTTCAGTATAGAACCCGGTAGACAAGGATGAGGACAGAGATGATGAAGGCACCTCTTTTACTTTAACAGACTGCCGAGGTAAAAGAACCTGCATGTTTGGTTTGACAGTCTTTTTAGGGATCATCTTATTTTTTTGGACATCTGGAGGGCAGCCTTGGGCACTTGAGATGGAAGTAAGTGAGACATGATTGATTTTGGTGGAGGGGGAGCCCCTAAAATAGATTTTGAAGATGATGGAGATGTGACAAGTGTTGTGGTCTTCAGAGATAAGGGAGGCTGTTTGGTCGAAACTAATGATGATTTAGATGATGTCGATTTAGATGAGGAGAAGCTTCCAAAGTAGGTATAATTGGAGGGACAGAGGGTGCCCTGGTTTTTGGTAATGAAGATGATGATTCTGATGAAAGAGGTGACGTCTCTTTAGTAGGTAAGTCCACTTTTCGAGGTGCTGGTGAAGAATGTGTTGTAGAAGAAGATGATGGTTTTGATAAGTGTGTAGAAGAAGACGCCTTCTCAGCAGACAAATCCAATCTTTTATGAGGCGCAGAGAGAGATTTTTGCGGAAAAGCACCAAGAGTCTTGATGGTTCGAAATATGGGCTTTCCTTTTTCAGGGATGGTGACAATTTCAACCGCATAAGGTGATTGCAACCTTTTTGGGGAAGCAAATGGGGTGGTACTGATGACGCAACGTTAGATTTCGGTTGTCTCGGTCTAAGTTCAGGAACCGAGCGTATAGGTGTTGGTGCTACTTCTTTAGATTTCCCTTAATAGGCAAAGTAGCATTTGTGATGGAAGAAGTGAGTGATGAAGAAGCAGTTCCTTGCGAGGGAACTACTTCTGGTACAGTAATTGTGGGTGAAACTACTATAGGAAAGGAAACAGGAAGAGTCAAAATCGAAGACGCTTCCGTCGAAGTCGGCACAACTATAGGTACGTTCACCAATGGCATAGTCACAGCCAAAATGGGAGAAACAGAAGTAGATGTATCCGTGGTGGAAACTCGAAGGGATGTAATTGCCTCGAGCATTGAAAGAATGTCTGACGATGAGACAGATGAGGATGACACTGTCTCGGGTATGGACGGAAGATCAGACAAAGAAGCAGAGGGAGGTGAATCCGTATCTGACAATGTTGGAATATTCAAAGACGGACTATCTGAAGATGGTGGAATCCCAACGATTAACGAAGCGGAAGGAGGTTCTGATTCGGTCGATGTGTTCGTAGATGGCTTAGTTTTAGAAGAAGATTCTTCAGTAGAGATGAAGCTGATAGTATGAGTGTTTGGTTTTTGAGACTCTGAAGCATCATGGTTCGGGGAATGATTAGGAAAAGGTTGTTTAAAGACATCCAGCGCTTGATTTGGGGGAGCATTTGGGTTATCCAGAATGAGCTCGCCTTTATCAATGAATTTCTGGACAAGATTTTTGAAGGTCTGACATCGTTCGATGTCATGACCTTTGGTTCTATGATAATGACAGAAGTCATTTTCCCTATACCAGAATGGACGTTCTTGGCTTTCGTCAATATTCCTAATGGGAGGAAGTTCGATCATGTGGACTTCCAACATTTTTTTCAGGATAGAAGCATATGATTCCCCCAACGAAGTGTAAGATCGAGATGACGAGGACCCTTTTCGAGAAGATGAGGAGTCTCTTCGTGGTGTTTGATTAGAAGTGGTATCGGCTCGTGATGTTTTTAATATGATAGCGTTGGTGGATCCCTGATTCTTGTCTTTAGAAGTGGAAGGATTTGATTTGGTAAACCGAGAAAAATCCGGTTTAGATTTGGAGCGAAGTTTTAACTTCCCTTGTTCAATGGTGCGAGACTCAAGTTTGCGTGCCATCGTAAAGGCTTCTTCAAATGTATGAAAAGTCTGGATCCTTAAAGTGGAAGAAATATGATTAGCACAAGATCGAGTAAACAACTCGATCTGTTGGGATTGAGGAAGGGAGAAAGACAATTGGTTGATTATCCCTCTCCAACGAGCGACAAAGTCTGCAATAGACTCATCATCGAATTGACGAATGTTATAAAGATCTGTAATCGAGATCTTATGCGTGATATTTATTGAAAAGTTTTCAACAAACATCTGAGCCAATTGAGAGAAAGAAAACAAGGAATGTTGAGGAATGTTATTGTACCAGTCTAAAGCAGGACCTGCTAGAGACATAGGAAAAGTACGGAGCATAAGCTCCTGATCCTGGACTATGAGGTAGCAAGCATGTTTGAATGCTCGCAAATGCTGTTGAGGGTCCTCCCGACTATGAAATTTTGAAAATTTAGGAAGTTCCCATTGGGGAGGATAAGGCTTAAAAGCCACTGAGGGGTGAATGGGTTCATTACACACTTCTTCAAAAGAGTATGAAGGACGAGCCCCTTTGGTGGAGGCTTCCAAGTCTGCAATTTTCTTGAAAAGAATTTGAACCACGTCGGATTGAGGAGGAGGCAGACTGGCATGTCCTACATAAGAAGTAAATGGTGGATGTTGTTGAGGTGTCAATGGGGGATTCATCTGTTGATTGATAGGATGATAAGAGGAGTAACCAGGCATTCTGGGTGACGCCTGGTGGGGTATTTGTTGTGAAGGAGCCTGTGTATAGGCAGGCTGTGGGATAATAAGTGGTTGAGAAAATGAAGGTTGGATGATGGACGGAGCCTGTGATTGGTGGACTCCTATGCTTGTTGACTGAATCGGAACAGATAGAGGAACATGGGTGCCGATTTGATTGGACGGAGCCTGTGATTGGTGGACTCCTATGCTTGTTGACTGAATCGGAATAGATTGAGGATCATGGGTGCCGATTTGATTGGACATGGTGGGGAACAAGACCTGAAAGAGGATTTTTACTGCCGGATTAGTTATTAAGGGCGCCGATACTAGAGGATGGGCGAAGGTCACTGTTGCTGGAACATTGGAAGAAAAACCCACTGGAGGACGAGAAGCAGGAACCAAGTGACTAGTCGAAGGGGGTTGACTCATAAAGGGGTACTGACCCTGGGATACAATGGATGGCATAGATGAGTTAACAGCAATATGCGGGTGCGCAGATGCACTCATTATAGCCAGAGAAGAGGACCTCTCAGAAGTAGGTTGTGGAATAGTCGAGGTAACTGCGGCGTTAGGAATAGGTAAGACTATTTGAGAACTAGTCGATATGGTCGGTGGAAGAGAAAAAGGAGGCACAGGTGTGCCACCCTCCTCCGTGGCTCGAGGCGAGAAAGATGATGCTAGCTGTTCTACAAAAGCCTGGGGTGGTTCACGAGGATAATCGTACACTTGCTGGATTGGTGGTCCCTGATCAGATATTTGAATAGACTTGTGTACTATGTAGTCCATGAGGGCTACCGGATTGCGATCGAGGAGCGCCTGAAATTCAGGATCCCCGTGAGGAACATACTCTGAGTCAGAAGCAGATGATATTTCTGAAGGACTAGGGGAAGCTGGACGTGATGGGGTTGCTTTGGCTTGATAGAAAGGATTATATGACCAGGATGGGGAACCAACTAACAGCGGTCCCGAGGAAGACCTGGGGGGTGCCGAAACATCCACACTAGTGGTGATCTCGGAGGAAGAAGGGGCTAATTGAGCCATTCTTCTAGATTGTAACCGAGTGATGACCGTCATAAACAAGCAGAAAAGAAGATTGACCTAACTAATGCACAGACAATTCAAGCAGCGTAGGTGATTATCTCTTTTAAATTTTTATGCTTTTAAGAAAGAAAATATTAGGGAAGGCCTTTTAGAACAGGAACTACTCAGATAGCCAAACTAAGGATGGTTTGGGGATGTTTTGGTGAGGAGTCCCGAAGGCACTTCAGTAAAATACCGGTACGTGGCTTGATATAGGGGCCTACCCCCGCACTTCACACACCGCTGCGATAAGGGAGTCGGGTGCTTTGCCAATATATACCAGAACTTCCATGAATTTATAGCGCGGCCCGAGTACCGCGTAGGCTCTTCCTCTTGGATGTCACTTCCAAGTAGGCGAGGCCAGGGAAAGAATTTTTGTTTAAATGCTTTATACCTAGTGATTTTGGCTTTGTGTGCAAGGGTGAAAAATAAAAATCAAATAGTGTCACTACCGATTTTGATCAATTTTCCAGCCTAATTAAAACTAGATGAAAAACATACAGCAGAGATGACAAAGAAAGAGTTCTTTTTTTTTTTTTTAAGCACTTAAAAATGAAGTGTTTGATTTCGATGAAGACAAGTCAAACAGATTCTTTCCCAAATGTGATTAAATTCTTTTTAAGCACCAAAAATTGAAATGTTCGAATGTGATGGACAACAAACAAAGAACTTTTTTTTTTTTTTTTTTTTTTTTAATAGTTCCTAAAAAGGAGAAAACACCGTAAAAGAGAAATACCTGTAGATTTAGCTCTCCAAGGTGTGTGGACTTCAAAAAGCGCGTTGTTGAGCTCTTCCCCTCGAACAATCCCACGAACAAGCAAAGTGCTCCGCAAGAAGAGGTTAAGCAAACACCAAACAAAATCCAGAAAGATATATCCAGATAATGGTGAAACGGAAATTTCTATTTCAAGGAACTAGAAAAATTTCAAGGAAATAACAATTTCACATAAAGAGCAAGATTAAAACGATGAAAGGAAATGCTCAAGCAGAACTGATAAAAATCAGTGAAGAAAAAGAACAAAGCTCAAAACTAAAAAGAGATGAACTTACCAATAAGGGACTTTGGTTAGGTCCCACCGGGCGTGCCAGAATGTAGATCAAGAATTTTGCGCTTGTTACCTGTCCAAGTTAATGCACCAAACTAAACACAAAAACCCTGAAAAACTCCAATGAAATTGATACCTGATGGACAAGATCCGAAGATGTAGACGGATGAGGAAGCCGATGTAGATAAGACGGGCGCACACGAGCAATTCTGCACAATAGATCCAAGTAACCTGCGAGACACCGATGCTTGACAGAAAAAGACCACGTTAAAAGATATTTAGGTGGACTGCCCGAGAAGCGGGTCCGGGAAGCGATGAGCTCCCTCGGCGGATGTCAGTCCACGTTTTCAATTAAGTAAAGAAGCATACATGATAAAAGATGTACGTACAAGACTAGATTTTCTGATCAAGGTAATAAACAGAATCTAAACAGTAGGTAGAAAGCAACAGAAGATAGGGAACTGTGAAAACAAAGCTAGATTTGTGTTACCTGTGTCCTTTTACCTGTCTGCAGGATGATCGGCGTCGATTATGTAGAATCGGCGTCGACTGATGTGATCGGCGTCGATTATGAAGAATCGGCATCGACTGAATAAGATCGGCGTCGACTGAAAGTAGATCGGTCGATCGGGGACAGTGCGAGAAGATTTGGAAATCAGAAAGTGAAGGCCAGATCGTCAACGTCTGCTGGATATGCCGAAGCCGGTGAGATACTGGAACAGAGTCACCAGAAGATCAATGGATACGTGCGATGTTGATGTGATAAGAACAGAGTAACGGTGCTCCTCTCAGGGATTGATTTGGACAAGATCCGTTCTCATTTGATAGATAATGTTGACACTAGATGCGCAAAGATCTCTCGTTCTCTCTCTTTCACGGTCTGTGTTTCTTTCGCGATCTGTCTCTGTCTGTCCTTCGTGTTCGTGCGTGTCTTTTTCATCCCCAGAACTGAGTTCTGGGCTTCTATTTATAATCGGCGCCGCTCCTAAAAATCGGCGTCGACCGTACCGGTCGGCGCCGATCGCGGAACAGACTCCCGAGATGGCCAAAATGAACGATTTCTAGAAAGATAAGAGTTATCCCTCCACCTCAAATATGGGAAATATCCCGCTGCTTGATTGTGAGGAGGAGAAATAGGAGGGACACATGGATAGGATAGATATGGGGTAAATAAGTGGTTAGGATACATGTGAAAAGGTGTAATTAAATAGTTAATATTTAATTACTCATGGGTAAAACATAAAGGGGTGAATTAAACTTAGGATAGGTGTTTAAAATGCAAATTGAATAATATCCCAAGGGGATAGTGGTGATATAAACGTGCCCCAGGTTACCTGAGAGAGCAAACGCGCACGAGGGACACTAAATTGGATAATCAATTTCAGGTGTCTACACCAAAAACTTTAAGAAAAGAAATATCTACCTCTTTTCCGGTCCAAGCTTCCTCTAGTATTCATCCATCTAGTGAACTTGAAGGACCACGGTTAATCAAATAAACTATTTTATCAACTACTTCCTCCCAAAACTATAAGGGCAGTCTAAAATGTATTCTCATACTTCTAGCACGTTCCATGATTTTCTTTTCGAGACTTTCTACAACACCATTCTCCTATGGAGTTCTTGGAACCATTCTTTCTCTATGTATTCCATTCACTTTGAAAAATAGCCATTGAAAGCCTTGCTATAGTATTCACCACCATTTTCAGATCTAAGGTACTTTAACTTAGAATTTGATTCCTTCTCAACAAGGATTTTCCATCTTTTAAAAGTATCAAAAAAATCATATTTACGTTTAATACAATAAACCCTTACCTTTCGTGTAGCATCATCGATGAAAGTAACATAATCACAGGATCCTCCATGAGAAGCTACCCGAGGTGGTCCCCACACATATGAGTGTACAAGATCCAATTTTTACACCTTAGTTTCCCCAACTTTGATAAATCACACTCTCTTTTGCTTTCCAAAGATACAATGATCATAGAAATAAAGATCTAAATCTTTCAAATCGACAAATTACCCTTAGCCTTTAATATCTACATTCTTTTTTGACTCATATGACCTAACCAATTATGCCACATGCATGCATCTAAATCTGAAGTAGATAATGCGAAAAGGAATAAGTAATACAAGTAGATAAATATAACGTTCCTACATTCTTTCTTCTTACCACAACAAAATCACCCTTGGTGAATTTCCAAGATTCTCTGTAAAAGTAACCATGCAACCAGATTCACCTAGTTGCCTGCAGAGATAAGATTCCTCCTTAGGCTTGCACATGCCACACATCTTTCAATACCCATGTATTTCCATTACGCAATTTGAGATGAACTTCCCTTTACTAGTAATACTGAAAAGTTCATCATCACCCAAATAAACATGCCCAAAATTTCCCTGGACATAATTTCTGGAATAACCCTTACTAGGGGTTGTATGAAAAGAAGCTCATGAATCTAAAACTTGTGATTTAATTCTATTATCTAAAGAAAGAATAAGAGCATCTTATATTATCTCTGATGCAACAATATTTGCTTCTTTACCTTTATCTGGTTGTTGGTTCTCTTTATCCTTTGACCAACAATATTTATTTGCATGTCCTTTCTTTCCACATTTCCAACAAGTAATTCTCTTACTTCTAGATTTAGATTTGTTGTCCCTTGACTTTGATTTCCCATTACTCTTACTCTTGGATCTCTCCTTCTACCTGCCCTTGCTTTCTACATTCAAAGCATTTCCAGATGATGATTCCTCTGTACTCTTCCTATGAATTTCTTCATTCAATATTATACTAACCACATCATCAAAATTCAAAATATTATTAGCAGATGTTGTATTACTAACAACCATTACCAAGTTATCCCAACTATTAGGCAAAGAACATAAGAATAAAATTTCTTTTACTTCATCATCAAATGGTATAACAACCAATTTTAATTGATTTACAATAGATTGGAAATAATTCAAATGACTAGATGCAAATCCACCTTCATGCATCTTAGAACTAAATAGTTTCTTCATCAAATGAAATTTATTTGAAGCACTACGTTTTTCATATAAATTAGCAAGATATTTCATTAAATCTATCGTAGAAGTTTCTTTTGTAATATTGGAAGCCATGGATGCTTTGCCGAGGCTCAATCTTATAGATCCCAAAGCCTTTCACAAGAATCTTCCATTCTTCATTAGTCATCTTCGTAGGTCTAGACTTCTCATCCAATGGTGAATATAGATCTTTTTATACGGTAATCCTCAATCTACATATTCCATAATTGATAATTACAACCGTCACATTTCTATACCTTGTATTTATTTTCTTCTGCGCCATTGTTGTAGCTCTCACTCAATCGAGAAAACCCTCTGTGAGTAAATTTGTCAACACACACAAAACCCTCAAACAAAGCTCGATACCGGTTTTGGGGTTAGCACATCGATTATACGAGATAATATATCATATCTAAGCATACATGCAAATAAAAGTGGATATTCTACCGGAAGAAATATACAAAACAAGAGACATAAATCAACACCAAATTGAGCGTGGTTCACCCAAAGGTGGGCTACGTCCAAAAATAAACACAATCCAATCTATTATCAAAAGATTTGACAAGATGTACAATGAAGATTTACAATCTTCCACACCTCTCGATGTATAGTAGTTTCTTTCTCTCAAGATTTTCTTCATCACCAAGAATTCTCTCTCACCAAATTTTGCAAGTTCTTTCTAATTCTTTTAATCATCTTCTTATTACTTCTAAACCATACCTTTTATGTTTATATAGTCATTTATAGACTTAGGTAACTTAGTCATGTAATTATAATCATAGAAATACTTTAATGCTAAAAATTTATCTAATTCTGAGAGTTAATTAAAACATCCTTGCACATGTAATTGACCTTTGGTTAGACCTAAATGTTGTTATTTCCTCCCTTGCATGACCGATGCCGGTCATACCTGACTCATGCCAGTCCTGGGTGACCGATGTCGGTTCCCTCCTAACCGATGATGGTTACTGTATTTTCAGCAAGTTCCATTGCATCCTAAACTAAAGTAATTGAGCTCTAAAACTCAACAAATTTCTCTTAAGAGAAATCTAGGCGAGAATCAGCGAGAGATCTGAGACAGAGATAGAGAATCATCTCTAGTATTCTTCTCTCTTGGCACATCTTCAATGGAGAAATAATCAAGAAACTCAATGGAATCCCAGACAAGGTTTCTATATGTTTCAATCTCATGTTCTTCACTTGAAAAAAATCTCTGACTTGTTTCACAATCAACTCTGCATCACCACGAGCACAAAGATTCTTCACTCCCATTTCTTTTTCCATCTTCAATCCAAGTATGAGTGCCTTATATTCAGTTGTATTATTTGTATTTTCAAAGCAAATCTTGAATGAAAAAGGATGAATCTTCCCTTCTAGAGAGATTAACACCACTCCAGCTCTAGAACCAGTTGAAGAATAGCTTCCATCAAACTCCAGAGTCCAAATTCCATTAGGATCATGAATCACTCCCTTAGGAAGTTTTTCCTCATCTTCTGACATGATCATATAGTTACCATGCCTTATATCTTCATAGAGTATCGGTGCTTTTGGATCATTAGTCTTTTGCACAATGTATTCGAGTATGTTTCTCGGAGTAGTAGCTTCTTCATTTTCCATTGGTAGGGATCAAAGCATGTGACCAATCCATCCAATTTCACCTCCAACCTCCATACAAAAATTTCTACTCAAAGAACATCCCATATGAGGGAGGAATATCAATAACCAAAATACTAGCTAAGACCCTTTTCTCTGGCAAAGCGGTAAAAGCTACTTGTGCATCTTTGATTCTTTCAACCAAAGGCACTTTTCTATTCTCTATGGAATAGCGGAACCAAATGCACATGTTAGATTTAGGCCCAAAGCATGAGCTAATTTTACAGGCATTACATTTTTGATGCTCCTAAGTCTATAACACAATTCTGAGTTTATGGCCGGATATGAGGAGAGTCACATAGAATGGTTCAATTTTCTCATTAGGGGAAGTGACTGTAGCCACAAGGCTTTGTTTAAATGAGGAAGAGGGATTGGGAAAAATACCTTTACAAGTATTGTATAAAGCTTTAGATTTGGAATTGAAAAATTTTACCATTTTAGCAAAGGATTTTGGATGTGTTTGATAAAACTTTGCCTCTGAAATTTGGATTTTTTTCTTTTTGAGGTGATTAATGATATCAAAAGATCTAGAGGTGGATGGGGCATCACTACTAGGAACATGAGAAAATTTTTATTTATCATCTTTAGGATTTGAAGGAAAAGAAGTTTTGGAAATATAAGTAGAAGAAGGAGGATTAGCATTACTCACCTTTTGTGTGGAGGCAGTGGGAATAGGAGCTCCTCTTCTTGCAACCACTAGAATAGTTATAGGAAACTCTTTGGATTTCTTAGCAAGATGCACCAATTTTTCTTTTCTATTCATTTTCTCTCGAAGTCATGATAGCATATGGCTCACTATTCATATATGCCACTCTTTCATCATATTCATCTTCATCATCCATACCTTCATTGGTAAGAAATGAACTTGACATCCACCAATCTCCTCCTCCAGTTCTTCATCAACCTCTTCTTCTATTTCTTCACGAGTTCATTAAACTCCCCATCATCAAGTTCCTAAACTTCACAAGTTGCATTGACTAGAACCTTGATGGGTGGGCCTTCAATAGCCAATCTAGTCTAAGAAGAAGGAAAATGGTTCTTGGGCTGAAAATTCTTCCTTGGAATATCTTGGTAAGGAGTATGTTGAGCCAATTTTTTCTTGATAGCAATGAGATCATTTGCAAGCTTCTGTACTAACTGATCAAAATTGGCTCCAGGGGAAGAGGAAGAAGAAGATGCTTTATATTTGGAGGATTCTCTTTTCATTTTACCAGACATGATTAAATCATCCTCAAAACTAATAGCCAAACATTGATCAACATCCAGAGTTGCAAGGTTAGCTCTCCTATGTGCATATCTTACTTCAGGTAACTAAGCATTGAGGAAGAAGCACTTTTGGATCTGATCCATTGGATGAGTGTTCTATGGAATTTTATGAATGAGCTTGTTGAATTTGGCCACAAATTCTCTCATGGGCTTGAATGGTTCCTTCTTGATATGAGATATTTGAGCTAATAGAGCATGCACATATTTAGCAGGTTTGAAACATTTCTCAAACTGAGTTGTCATGGTATTCCAATTAGTGATCAACCCAATAAGAAGATGATAAAACCAATCAGCAACATTGTCCTACAATGTCTCCACAAAAATCCTGACAGAGACATCTTCATGTTCAACCCCAAGAATCCCACATGCAATAATGAAGGCTGCAATGTGTTCATCTGGATGAACCTTCCCATCACCCCGGAATTTGGGAAAACTTTTCTGTTACCCCTAGGTAACTCATGTAATGGCTAAGGAAGAGCAAGAGGCCCAACCTATTGTCCCCAAGGCAAAGGGGCTGCCATCTTTGGAAAAATTAACTGAAGGGGAACTGAAACACCAACAAGTATCAAAGCACGAAAATTAGAACTGAGTTACTCTTAAGGAATGCTATTCTTGGAATTTCTATCTTTAACAGGAGGTGTGCTTATAGAACAAGTTCCTCTGTTCCTTCTTGCTAGAAGAAGAGAAAGTTTTGTTGTTCCAGAAGTTGAAAATGGGAATCCTCTACCCCGAGATCTTTCTTCCCACGTGTATACCATAGAGTTGCCAGACCAAAAATGATCTTGAAGTTGTTCTTTTATAAATGGATCCATTTGAAATGAAATCCCCAGTGGAGTCACCAAAAATAGTTGGGTTTTAAATGGTACTTTAACAAACCACAATCAGGGGACAACAAGTCCCTCCTCTTTAATGGGAGAGGTTCCTTATTGAAAGCAAGCAAAAAAACTTATATACAAATGTACAACTTTCAAAGTGTGGATTCCTGATATTTTGAAACATTTTATGCCCAAAGATCATCAATATGAAATAATAGAAGAACTAAGGAGATGAGAGAGGAAGAACATAACAATAATTTTCAAGAAATATAGATAGCAGAGTATAACCTTATATGTATTGATTAAAGGAGATGCAGAATGGAATCATTCACGTTTATAACAGATATAATTTCACAGACACAAAGTTCCTAAAATCATATTAATAAGAACACAAAGTTTCTTATCATGCAAAGATGGATGATTCACAAATTATAACAAGGAAAGGAGGAATAGCAAATGAATAAAAGGAAAACTTCTTTATTGATTACTTTCGAATCTATTACAATTTCAAGAATGCCAGGATCTAACCTTGAACAATGGCGTAGATAACCCGCTAAATAGCTTCCAAAAAAAAGGTTACATTTGGTTACAAAAATATGAAACTGATTCAAGAAATCGATATTTGAACTTCTATAATGCCTCGATCATTTCAATGCACAGGTGGAAAAAATAAACACATTGAATCGCAGCTATTAACATGTTTTTACAACTTTAAAAATGGGTTATCCATGTGGAAGAGATTTGTTGAAGTGGGCCTGGGGATGCCCTTTGAATTTTATGATTTTTATAGAGATTGTGCATTTTAGAAATTTTGGTCCACCCATTTTCTTGATATAGGCTTGACACATGGCTTTACTTGAGTGGCGACGGAGTCACGGCTCACTTTTACAATTTTAACTCTTTTCAAAGAAAAGCTCAAAAACTCAAAGTTCTCTTCTAAGCCGCCTTCCCATTTTGACTTTTGATGTGGGATCAACATTTGAATTTATCCCTTGCCATGAGCGGGCCGCGGGTCACTTTATAACTTTAAACCCTTTATGAAAACAAATCCAAAATTCCCAAATTGCTCTAATGGACTACCTCCGCACTTTGAATTTTCAACGAAAGAGTCACGACTTACTTTATACTTTATACCTTTTCCAAACAAAGTTGAAATATTCAAATTGATCCAACAACCCACCCGTTGTTGTAGACTCACAACACCCACGGATGCGAATCGAGGCTTCTAGGTTGATCACTCTAGCATCCAGTGTGATTGCACAACATGGAAACCTCTCTCTAAGTGTGGGGACTTGTGAAACTGAGAGAGGAATCTCCAGATTAGAGGTTGTTTCCTCAAACTCCTCTGATTTAGATCTATATTTTGTAAAACTACAGAGGTTCAAATCCTAATCCTACTCTAAACTGCAAGGAGACAGGGATAGAAATGCAAAAAATATGAAACTAACTAAAGGTGGTGATGCACCAAAAGGAGTGGTGAAACATTTCTGTCAAGAAAATAGACACAGACCAAGGTTTACAACATAAAACATACACAAACTGATAAGATATAATTTAGGATTTGAAATGAAGCAAATAATACAAACAAAGGACTGAAAACCATTCACAAAGCTTGCATTATCATTTCCAGTGTCAAAATCACTGTATTACAACCTCAGAGAGGTAAAAACTATTACAATCCTTTGAGAGGTCTGATTCTTGTATCAATCACTTACTAGAGGTGAAAGAAGAACTCTACTATGCCCAAAAATGTTCCCTGTTTGAAATGAGCCAAATCTAGCTTTACGGTGCAAGGTAAGGGGTCAAGCCGGGGACAAAAACATACGAAACATGAGAGCCCATCCCTCCTCATTGTAGATGCATTAAAATAGCATTGGGGACCTTACAAACCCATACCCTATCACTTTTACTGAATTACAGGAGGATGCGACCCATTCTGCATTAAATCTAGTCGCTGAAATGTCACTTCGGCCATGAACACGCGTCGAGCTGTTTCTCAATTTTCTCTCTCGAATGTACTAAAATTCAATATTAACCCTATAATCACATAGAGAATTTCATAATCTTTCCATTGATATAAATAACATGCAAATTTGAGCTCTAGATCGAAAGATATGTCAATCACGAAGATTTAGGGCACAAAACAGTGAAAACGTGTTTTGAAAATCTTTCCCGCTCTCCCTTTGGATGACACGTGTCAAGCACGATTGGATGCATAATTCTCTCTCCTTCCCATCTTCATTGGAAATGTGTCTTCTTTTTATTGGCTTGGGTCGATGCTTGAAACATCACCCTTTGACTTTTGGACTTTCTCCTTGTGACACGTGTTGTGATTTGATTGGTCCGTGGTCTGCGATTTTCACGCCCTTCGGCGTCTTCATGTCCCGGATGTCCCAAATGTTTAGGACAAAAACTCGATCCACCCGAAATGGGATTCCTTGTCCCTCATTTGGCCGATGACATGTGGCGTTGCTTGATTGGCTTTTAGCTCCTTCGGCTATCTGCGTCCCATGCGTCCCTTTGTCCCAACCGTCCTAGTCTTTGAAGTTCCCCATTTCGGCCGAATCGGATGATTCACGTCCTTCACGTACATTTGTTCCAACTATCCTGACTTTCTGGGACAAATTCTTTTGAACCACCCGAAATGGGCTTCCCTTGCTCTCGGTCGCTTCGCCTTTTCGCGTCCTTCACATCCTCGCGGCCCAGATGTCCCAACTGCTTAGTGCGAAAGTTCTCCTTTTCGGCCAAACCGGCCGGTTCGCGTCCTTCACGTCTTCATGTCCCAAATGTCCCAGAGCAATTAGTCAATTTTCTTCTCCTTCAGCCAAACCGTCTTTCCACGTCCCACATGTCTCGATCGCCGGGATGTTCCTTTGCCTGCAGATGCTGCGGCCTTTTGGCCGATTTGCACCTAGACGTCCCTCATGTCCTGACTGCTGTGAGGACTAGGACTTAGCCAATTTTCACAATTTTTTCTGGCCCAAGCTTGTTTTTTTTTGCAGCCTTTTCATCTTTTCTCATAATTTTCTCTTTTCAACCTGGACAGGAGAGTTAGAAAAAATTCTGAGGGGACCTTAGAAACATGATTTTTTCCCTGAATCCATCCATTTTCCTAGGACTTGAGAATTCTGATGTATGTTATCAAATCAACCCTGGGGGTGAATTTGGATAACAATTTGGTGACTCAACGGGGATACCTGCCTGCTAGGTAGAAGATACCAGTTGCCTTAAGCAGTCCATTGGGCATGGAGTCATCAAATATTCTGTTTAGAACCTCAACTGACTCAGAATGTGTAAGGAGGAAGATGGAATATCACCTGATGAAAGCAAGGACTACTAAACATCTCCATGGACAGCAAGTTGTGCCAAAGCACTTAGGGAAAACAAAACTAACCTACAACAAAACAATGTGCACAAGCACTTGGAGGAAAGAAAATATAATCTAATATTTACAGAGGTAGTGAACTTTCCTCTAGAAGCAACGCTTGAGATAGATTCCATTGACTGGAATCTGTAGTTCTTCACCATCCAATGAGGCCAATTGGAAAGCATTGTTGTTCTTGCACTTTGTGACCACGTATGGGCCACTCCAAATGGCATCAAATTTTGAATGTCTTCCCGGTTTTGCTCTGTCCACATCCCATTTCAACACTAGATCTCCAACTTGAAAAGATCTATCCTTGGCCTTTCTATCAAAGGTCTTCTTGATCAAAGCTTGATCCTTTTCCATTGCTTGGGATGCTTGATTTCTGATCTCTTGCAGCTCCATCAACTCTGCATACCTCACCTCCATGGGCTCAAATTCAAGCAACTCCAACTACTTCATGAGTTCCAACGTTGGCAACTCAAGTGACATGGGCAAGATTGCCTCTCTTCCATAGACAAGCCTGAATGGAGAGTTACCAGTGGATCTTTTGGGAGTGATCCTATCAGCGCATAAGGCTGATTTCAGCTTGGTATGCCAAGACCTCTGATTCTAATCAAGATTCCTCCTAATGATCCTCAACAAGTTCTTGTTTGTAGACTCGGCCTGGCCATTACCCTGAGGGTAATAGTTCGATGAAGTGCTTAGGTAAATACCATTCTTGACAGCCCACTCAGTCACTTTAGATCCAATGAATGCCAATGCATTATCAGAGATTATTGTAGCAGGTACACCGAATCTAGTTGTTATCCCCTCATAAAAGTCTAAGATGCTAGACTCATTCGCCTCTTTGAGTGCTACTGCTTCTCTCCATTTGGTGAAGTAGTCTGTGGCTGTCAAAATCCATTTGTGCCCTTGGCTTGAATTGGGATTAATGACTCCAATGAATTCCAAACCCCATTGCATGAATGGCTGGTCAACTAAGATTAGATGCAATGGAAGGGCAGCAAACTTCTCTTTTCCTGTGAAGAATGCACAATTCTTACACCTCTTGATCCATGCATAACAATCACTGAATATTTTAGGCCAATAATAACCAGCCTTCATGATTTTTAGAGTTGTCACTCTTGGTGCAAAATGGCCACCAGCTGGTCCATCATGGAACTCTTCTAATACCCTTTGAATCTGACTGTGCTAATGCATCTCAAAGAAAGCCTCCATTTACATCTTTCTTGAACAAAACTCCATCAACAATGGCATACGGGACAGCCTACAATCTGAAATGTCTCCTTTGGGTCTTGTTCATCTCTGGAGGGCATAGGCCTATGCCTAGGAAGTGCATAATACCTTGGGTCCAGCAAGGAGTGGGGAAGCATTGTCTTCTTCTTGATTGCCACTTGGCTCATGGCTGTCCTGGACTGTCAAAACAGTTTCTTCTTTGTTGCATACTTCTTTTTGCTTCCCCAAAACCAGCTACTCACACAGTCCTTTCCCTCTTACCAGCTTGGTGATCTTGATCTCAATGTCATACTCCATGACACGGGTGATCCAACCTTCCCTTTTCTCATTCAAATCCTTGTTGAGGAGGAAATCCTTAACTCCAACATGTGAGACCAGCAACTGGACTTTTTGTTTGAGATTAAATGCTTGAATTTATTCAAGCTTCGATTCATGCTATGCAAGCACATGCTTCTCAATAAAAGAGTACCTCACCTCATAGTCATCTAGGCTTTGGCTGAAGAAGGCAACCGGCTGCTCATCATTATCTTTGTTCTGTTGTACTAGAATGGCAAAAATAGTGTCATCACCTCCAAATGCATAGAGGATGAAATCCTTGGAGAAGTCTAGGTTGATGAGAGTTGGTGCTTGAGAGATAGCTTCTTTGATTGCTTCAAAATCTCCTTGCCTTCTGCTGTCCACTTAAAAGCCATGCTCTTCTTTAACATTTTGGTGATGGGCTTGACAAGGGCTACAAAATCTGGGACAAACCTGCGGACAAAATTGATCCTTCCCAAGAAGCTTTGAAGAGCCTTCTTGTGACTTGGCAATGGTAGTGCTCTTATGGCTTCAACCCTCTCTGGATCAATTGCCAGTCCCTCTTTCGAGACAATATGGCCTAGGAGCTTTCCTTCATGTGCAAGAAAGATGCACTTCTTGGGATTCAAAGACACTCCGAACTTTCTACACCTCTGAAACACTTGCCTGAGGTGAAAGAGATGGTCTGCTGCATTCTTTGAGAAGACAGTGATATCATCTAGGTATACCAGCACTATCTTGTTGATCAAGCCTTTGAATGCCATGTCCATTGCCCTTTGAAAGGTAGCACCAACGTTGGACAGCCCAAATGGCATCTTCTTGTAAGCATATGTGCCCCATTTAGTTGTGAAGGCTGTCTTGAATTGGTCTTCTCCCTTCACCATAATCTGATTATAGCCTGAGTAGCCATCAAGTAGTGAAAACCTTTCTGAACCAACTACCACCTGCAATATTTGCTCCATGGAAGGGAGTGGATAATGATCCTTGAGAGAGGCTCTATTCAAATCTCTAAAGTCGACACACAACCTAATCTCTCCATTCTTCTTCCTGACTGGGACTAAGTTGGCGACCCAACTTGAGTGTTTGATGGGGAAGATGATACTGGCCTCAATAAGCTTGCTTAACTCTTTTCTCATGAGAGGTTCAATATGGGGATTCACTGGCCTTTGCTTTTACCTGACAGGCTTGGATTCTGGATCCATCTCAATAGTATGTTGTGACAACTTTGGGTTAAAACCTCTTAGATCTTTGTAAGTCCAAGCAAAAACATCTGGGAATTCTTGACAAAGCTGAACAAAATCAGATTTCTCTTGTGAGGTACTTACTTTGCCAATCTGCAATGTTTTGCCTTCTTCCACTAAAATAGGCTCTGAATCTTCACCATTTACTTGAATGTTAGCTTTCTCCTTCCGGAACTAATCATTCGGGTTGAAGATTGACTCTAAGGTTATGAGGCCTTTTGGTAACTTGTTAGTTCTCAGCTGCACCACTTGGTCACCATACTACTGATGCAGCTTGTCTTGATTCCTGGCGGAGAACTCAGCTTCTTCTTGTAGGAAATTAACAATTTGCTGATCATTCTCAAACACCTGCCAGCTTATTTTATTATCTGGAACTGCTGGCCTCACAATCACATGGATATGTGGTTGTGTTTTTTCCCTTTTGATGTTTTCAACCACATCAAATGTTGCTCCAACTGCTGCGAGCCTATCCGCGGCTTCATTTTTCTTCCTGGGTATGGACACGATGTTGAAAGCTTCAAAATCCTCAATGAGGTCCCATACCCTATTCTTGTAGTTCTTCACCAGGTCATTCTTTGTAGCATGTTGTCCCCTGACTTGATTGACGATCAACTCACTATCCCCGAACACCTGCAAGTTATTTATGCCCTTTTTCCTAGCCCAATGAAGTCCATGAATCAAGGCCTCATATTCAATTGTGTTGTTTGAACAAGAAAACTGGAAATGAAAAGTCAATAATATTTGATGCCTTGAGGTGAAACAATCATAGCTCCTCCTCCTGCACCTTGCCTACTCCTTGATCCATCGAAAAATAATTTCCATACCTCATTTTCATCCTTATGGTTTGGTTTGGTGATGCTAGGAATAGGCTGGTTTTCTTCATGTATACAATAGACTCCTAGTTCAGATTCTTCTACTTCTTGGTAGGGATCAAAAGCATGTATCTTGTTTGCCCATTCATCAAGAGTTAGATCCAGGATGCTTCCAATCTTGGTGTCAGCCTCATCAGTGCTAGGGTGATCTTCTTGATCAAATGCTGAGAAATTGGCATTAATCGACTTAGAGTGGGCTCAATATGGAAGTTTGCAATAGGTTCGGATCTGATTGTGGCCTTAGTTCCATATCTTGTTCTGAATAGCATGTGTGACCAATCAGCAGATAAATACCCTCCAATCTTGGCTATGAAGTCCCTTGACAAACATAGGGCAAAGAGTGGTGGAAGGTCTATGACTAATACATCTTGTAAGACAACAACATTTGGACATGAATGCAAGGTAAGACTCAAGTTTTTAACTCAACTGTTGCTATTGCTGTCCCATCTAGCTGCACTACCCCCTTTGGATGTTGTTTCATCTTTGGAGCCCTAGTTGATCAGCTATTTGTTTAGGCATTACTTGAGTTACTTGCCCCGGAATCAATCATGCAATTGTGTACTAGCTGATTTCCAATGATCAACGAAACATAGAAAGGAGGGGGCTTCAAAACTTTACCTTGTTGTCCTCCATGATTCCCTTCTGGATGAGCAGCATTTGTGAGGACATTCTCTTGCATAGGGACCTGCTGGTTCAAAGTTGACCAATTCTTCATGGCAGCTTGCAGCAGATCTCTTTGTCCTAGGATGGATAGGGATTCCCACATTGATATATTGACGTTAGTCTTCTTCATCTGTTCAATGATACTGAATGGGGATGAAGTATCCTTTTGTTGTCCCTTGGTTTGCACATTTACTCCTTGCACGTGGGCAGCAACAACTGGCATTTGAGTTGGCCTAGGGGCTGTTCTTGGCTGCCCTTGTGCATTTGAAACTGGACTTTGCTTGCCAATCATTTGTGGAGCCATGGAAGGTTGTGGATTGGCTGGGGCTAATGGTTGTTCTTCACCCAAATTTCTCCTCTTTGACCTTGTGTTGGCTGCAACACCTTGAGAAACTACTTGATTCATGCCACAGAAATCCTCTGCTTGCCAGTTTACCAATGTGGTGTCATTTGGGGTTGATTGTTGTTGGAATGTTTCTGTTGTTGGCTATTTCCTTGACTTGCCCTCACCCTCCACACCAGTAGTTGTCACCATCAATGCTTGATTGAGAGCACCATTGAAGCACATGGATTGGTTATGAGGCTCATTGCATGGAAAACACCAATCATATTCCTGAGCAATGTTGTTCTGTGTTGGCACTAATGCCTTAGAGGTAGATATGGCATTTGGATTATAGGGCTGGAATGGTCTATTGGCAGGAGGCCTTGTTTGATTCATATTTGCAGCTAGATTAGGTGGTCTTTGTGGTTGGTATTGCTGCCTATTAGGCTGAGCTTGGGGTTGATAAGAAGGTCTGAAACCTTAGGCTTGTTGCCTCTTGAGAGTAACTAGCTCATTGCCTAGGTTTTCAGTTGTTTCATGACCTCTTGGAGTTCATTTGAAGCACTAGAGGATGAAGTAGAAGTTTCACTTGAACTTTGATTTCTAGGGGTGGGAACAGAGAGCCAAAGTGGGTGCTTGACTAGTGCTTGGATTTTCTAAGTTTGGATATAAGGGCATGGGAGGCATAGGAGCCGGTTTACCGGCTTGAATAAGACAGGTTTCGGCTCTAATGGCAATGCTATAAGCGGCGGTAAGGTTGTGCCTCCCATAGATTGAATTAACATAGAAATATCGAATTCAAAACTTTAAGGTAATATAGAAAAGCACCTTCTACTGTTGGCCTGACTGCCACTGGAATCCTATCCCAAGACCTTTGAAATCTGAAGTTGAAGTCAGTCAGCTGCTCGTTGGGGGCTCTCTTGATAGTTATCAGCTACTCTAAAAGAGACAAGTTTTCTCCCTTCTCTCCAAATTGCTAGTGAAGTGCAATACACGAAATGATTCCGGTTTTGTAACGTCCTCATTTTATACCTTAGAACAAGTGAATTTTTTTTTTTTTTGAAAATTACATCTTGGTTCTAAATACATAATTTAGAACTCACAAATCAAATAACCATTCTTATAACAGACAACCATATGCAGCTGTAATGACTCGGAGTACCTCCGATCTATTCATTCCATGACTCGGTAATCTACCGATCTATTCATGAGTAATAAGAGTTGGCGTTTTTATTTAACACTTCACTCTTGCGGTTCTCTTCCCTATTCTAGGATTCAGAATGCTCTGTCCAAGGAACCTAACTGAATAATTGTTACCATTATTCATCGGCATCTCATCCCTTAGACTAGGTGAATTAGGACAACGCAATCAGCAGCTTGCGATACTTTGGCCAAAGATTTGAAACATACTATTTATGTCTCGTATTCCTTAACGGCATACTCGTCAATCTGGAATACGCCCTTCACCCCATTCTTATGTTATGTAGAATGTCTTATACCGACTTCTGTCAGTCCTTCCTATCTCAACTTAATCACTCGGAGACAGATTAACAAGGTGATAATGTTATATGGATGCCCACGAGGATTAGGGATATGATGACATACTGGTTCAATCCTAGTTAAACCAGTGTGTCAAGATACCCCGAATCTCCTAGGCAGCCTTATAACGTGACCACATTCCTAATCGGTCCCTGAGTAACTCGTTCGAGATCAAAGTGTAAATCTTAGCGATCAATGCAAAGGGTGTCGTCATAAGTCACCTGCATTGTTGTAACTTCGAGAAGATCCTAATCTTCTCGGAGGTACAACCCTATGCTTGACTTGTGCCGTCAACCTTTAAATCCGCCTCGAAAAGATCTACTTATTAATATGCGTTACGCACATTGAGTTTAAATTACATTAAAGACGTTCCCCTAAGGTTAGCCTTTCCCGATCCCTGGATTCTTCGTCTAAGGATGGCCTTCCTCAATAAAACCCATTACATGGTGGAGATATTAAGGCCAAGGTCTCATCAAGGAGTTCTTAGAATATACATGATTCTAAAACAACAGAATTGAACAATAACTCATAACCTTCACATGAGATTGCCATCTGAACCCCATTAGATTTATATCAGTTCTCCTAACTGAATTTATATCATACTTATTAGTATCAAGATATCAATGATTAAGAATCCAATTTAATGTTGTCCTGTCATAATCAAGACTAGGGATTAGTAATTTAATTCAGCCTGATTAGCGTTCTGCTTAGGTTCATTTTAACCCTATCTTTTAGAAAGACAAAGATTTAAAATTCAATTTTTGCTTTCGATAGAACAAATTAGAACTACTAAACACTCATAAGAATTCAATCTCATATTCTTGTAACTTTCATTGACAATCACAAAGTCTCCAATTTATACAATGATAACAATGCCCCTCCGGTATATAAACCGAAGAAGGTCAACAATCAGAATAAGAATACAACACATAAGTAGCAAATACTTATTTCCATTCTTTTCAGATCTATACAGATACATTTTGTACAATCAGCATACTTAATACAATGCTCAACGGAAAAAGGACATCTTTCCTCATATAATACATTTTAGAGAATCTATCTGAAATTCTACTTAAAATCAAATTTAATCAATCTGATTATCCTATCAGATCTGCATGCTTTTACCACTTACGGCAACCATCTGCAAAAATAGTCAACATGAGTCAGTTCGATGAACTGAGCATGATAAGCACTAACTTTTAAAACAATTGCAATCCATCAATTGTTTTCATTAAACACCCTGTTTAAATGATATAAAATCACCAATCAAATAAACATGACTCAGACTATACGTTAAGAATATATCATGTCTATAACGTGTAACAATAATTTTCGTTACGGAGTAGTCCTATATACTTCTCAAATATTTCATCAAAATATTAGGGATCAAGAAGAACAAAAGTGTCCTAAGCAATTATTCATTGTAAATCCCAAGTTGAACAAACATCAGACAATCATTATATTCAACTTAAAAAGAGGAATATCATATCAATCCAGTTACCGTCATTATGTAAAATCAATTACAGATGTTAGTTAAACAATTATATCAACTTATAATTTACAACAGAAGAGAAATAAACAAATTGTACATGTTTCCCTCTGAACTAGCTCATGTCTATACCATCTTTCCAAAAGCAAGGCATTCACTTAATACACATGCTAATAAATCAGTTGAGTCCATCATCAACACCACCGTTTTATTAAAACTTACAATAAAGCAACTACAGTACAGTAGCCTTCTTGCCAAACAACGGCGTCTATCTACCAAGCGGACTCAGTATGACCTTACGCAAAAGCGACAGATAAGAAGATTAGCACTGAAAGGCTTTTAGACACAAGGTCGAAATCAAAGAACTCCTTTGCTATAGCAGTCAACCAAAGACTCATGATCATTTAAGCAATGACATTTCCCTACGACTATGCGAAGGGATTTTTAAACGAAATCCAAGCAGCATGCACAGCCACATCAAACTGGAATGTAATCAGAAGGAAAACATACACAGAATATCGTAATCACCCCTGAACGAAATCAGAGTTGAAAGTATGGTATTCGCGACCTACTTAAAAGGCCATAATTCATGTTATCAAGCTTAATTAAAGAAAACCAACAAAGCCAAGAACATTACATGTTCATACTCAGGCTTATACGGAAAACAGTGACATAGATTACCATTCGAGGAATTAAAACTAAGTCCATAAACAGTATTCACAGTTTAGCTTTTCCAGAAGCCGACATACAAGATATCTTCCCATACTCACAGAACCCAACAAGTCAAAAACAAAGTAAACCCAACAGTTATAATTTGAAGCAGTTACACTGTTTATCTATCAAGAATTCAACTGAGTCCCAACAACAGTAAACAAAATACATAGAAGATAATGATTCCATCCGTGCCAACATTGGCAAGCCTTTAAAATCAGGTTTATACAAAAGCTATATAATGATTTAGTAACAAGAAATCCAACGGAGCCCGTATAACTATATTTGCTCCAAGCTTACATAGAGTGGAATACCTATTTAAATGCCCAACTGAGTCTGAACCACAAATTCCTTGTAAAACGAAAGTATTCATTACCAAATAACAGAAGTCACCTTACCTGTTACTCCAACAAGACTCAGACAAAGCAATTTCCAACATTCAAATATATATATATATATATATATATATAGCTTCCACAGTGGCCCAATTTATACGAATCATTTAATGGACTCTACAGAGTCGTTCAAATAAAATACATATATCCATATTGTATACTGTCAACGGGTTGAATCCCATTACCACAATAAAAAGGAAAAACAACTTCCACAGGGTCGTAATGACTACTGTAACACAGTAGTTACCTCTTCCCAAACAACTTTAAAAGACAAAACGAAACCCAACAAGTATCAATAACCACCCCATCAATAACCACGACAGAGCTTACAAGGTTCTTTTAAAACTGAATAATCAAACAAATGTCCAGCAGTTTCCCTTCCAACAAGTATTCACAACATGCATCGATGACAAAATCGACAAGCATAACAGTGGCCTGTACCCATCACAAGAATAATTTATGGGCTCTCGCCGAGCAGGCCGAGCATACATTCCTTTCATATATTTCGCATATTTAAGCCAGAATGCAAAACACAAAGAAATAAAGCCACAGTTCGAATTTAATAAACACCCATCAAGGGATAAATGAAAAATCGAACCAGCATGAAGATACAGTGTCAAAATCACACAAGACATCCAAAGAAAATCCTCTATTACCATAAATCATTTGAACAGAGTTGTTCTAATGAAATCACTTGAAAGACAACAAGATTTTTAAAGGTTAGGGCCTAACATGCCTGGATTTTTGCTCAAAATTCCGAAGCAGACCACTGAAAGAGCTCGGACTTCCTTTTCCTTTTCCAAGTTAGAGCGACCAACAAAATTTTTCTATCTCCATGACATATATATTTTCCTTGCCAGAGAAAAGAGCTAGATACGCTCATACTCGCCATGCAACACAAAGAAGACTGGTGCGAAGAACCAGTGAACAGGCAGAAGGAAAACCGAAATTCGCGATAAGCCAAACAAAACAACAACTTTCCAATTTGCATGCCTTCTCGCGAATTCTGAGCTCGACTACCGAGCTCATTAATTGCATTTACTCCAAATTTCCCGCTCAAACTCCACTGCCACCGACCGCCAAAGTTGGCGATAGACAAATAGAATTTCAAGACCATTTTCAGTTTTGGCGACCTGCCACGTCGGCTCAGTTAGCCGTTTCTAAAACCTCCACCAATACCTGTCCTTCATACTTATCCTTTGCATTAAATAACATAGAAACTGCCGCCCATGGTTCGCATCCCCTCCATAGGTCCCCATAATCCTTGCCCAATAGTTAGGTTAGTAACTTAGGTTAGAATTTAGGATAACACCTAGTCTAACTTCATAGAACATAGATACTAACTTAGGACATTAGTTCTTAGCCTAGGTCTAGGTTAGATTAACACTAATCTAACCCCTAGGTTAGGTTTAGTTTTAGGTTACTAACATTAATAATTCCAGTTAGGTCTACATTCCGTACACTCAGAAAAAGACCTACAACATGCATTCTTGAACAGGGTTAGCTCCTGTTCTGCCTTTAGGCTACAAAATTGTATGAAACCGAATTATTACCTGGTCCACGATCGAGACCTTCCAGATATACTTCGATATCGGGAACCAATCCATTTCACATGATCAACCTGAGTTATACTCCGGACTAGCTTATTCAATGCTTCTAGACCTTGCAACCTGTTCAAGGTCTGTAATTTTAATTCATCACGAACAAACTTAAAGCAATACTTGGATCAATTCCACTGATCCAAGGCTAGGTCTTATAGATGGATAACTCTATGATTCATTCCGAGATCAGATTAAACTCAGATACAAAATGAAAGAAATAAAAGAGTCCAATCATATTCCGACTCAGTCAAAGATCTGCAATCTGCAAAGAAGATACAGTACATATCAAGCATGATTTCTCAATCAAGGAACACATCCTTTTCACAAAGAAATCACATATCAACACTTGTATGCTCAGGAGGAAGTAACAACAGTTCAGGGTGTTACAAGTTTGTGATAGAACCAGCTCCAAGGCTCCTAAACCATTGTAATGATTTACCCTTGAAGGAAGATGCCATAACTTGGAACACCACTTGCATTTCATTGATTTCATGAATTGCACAAAGGTTAGCAATATCTTTAACATGATCACCTGGAGTAGTCTGATTTTCTCCAGTGAAGTAGGGAATGTTCTTCAAGGCTGCAATAGGAACTGGATGTTGTGCATTGAGAGCAAGTGGGCTGCTACCTATGAAGTTGACGTAGGGATTGTTCTGAGCCATTCTAATTGGTCTTAAAACCCTTGTTGACTGAATGAAAGGCCTATCAGGTGGAGGAGTTGAGAGAGTTCTGTTTGGTGGAGATGGAGACCTTTGAATCCTTCTTCCTCTTTGCCTTCTTCTTGGAGATAATTGCAGGTATTCAAACAGCACTTCTTCTTCTCTAACTCTTGACCTTGTGGTGATTCTTCTCATGAGTTTTCAAGCCTGCACTTGGAACCAGTTGGTTCTTCCCCTTGGAGTCACCAGATATGCAAATAATAGCTCTTTTTAAGCAAGAAAAATGCAGCAGATGCACATCAACCTTGCTGCAATAAAAATGAGACCTCTAAGTCCCACCGAGCGTGCCAAAACTATTATTCTGGACTCACGGACCCCTGGATGCGGATCGGGCTTCTAGGTTGATCACTCTAGCATCCAGTGTGATTGCACAACATGGAAACCTCTCTCTAAGTGTGGGGACTTGTGAAACTCAGAGAGGAATCTCCGTTAGAGGTGGTTCCTCAAAATCCTCTAATTTAGATCTATATTTTACAAAACTACGAGAGGTTCGAGATCCTAATCCTACTCTAAACCGCAAGGAGACAGGGATAGAAATACAAAAATATGAAACTAACTAAAGGTGGTGATGCACCAAAAGGAGTGGGTCAAGAAAATAGACACGAGACCAAGGTTTACAACATAAAACATACACAGATCGATAATATATAATTTAGGATTTGAAATGAAGCAAATAATACAAACAAAGGACTGGAAAACCATTCACAAAGCTTGCATTATCATTTCCAGTGTCAAAATCACTGCATTACAACCTCAGAGAGGCAAAAACTATTACAATCCTTTGGAGAGGTCTGATTCTTGTATCAATCACTTCTTTGGAGGTGAAAGAAGAAATCTGCTATGCCCAAAAATGTTCCCGTTTGAAATGAGCCAAATCGCTTTTACAAGGTCTGGTCAAGCCTGGGGATAGAAAACGTCTGGAAACATGAGAGCCCATCCCTTCTCAACTGTAGATGCATTAAAATGGCATGGGGGACCTTACAAACCCATACCCTGTCACTTTGATCAATTATAGGAGGATGCAACCCATTCTGCATTAAATCAGTCATTTGAAATGTCGCTTCTAGCCATGAACACGTGTCAGAGCCATTTCTCAATTTTCTCTCTCTAGACTACACTAAAATTCAAGATTAACCCCAGAATCACATAGAGAATTTCATAAGATTTCTGTTGATATAAAGAACGTGCAAATCTGAGCTCTGGATCGAAAGATATGTCGATCTGAAGATTTAGGGCACAAAATAGGCAAAAACGTGTTTTGAAAATCTTTCCCGCGCTCTACCACCTGGATGACACGTGTCAAGCGCTGATTGGATGCATAATTCTCTCTCCTTCCCTACTTCATTGGACACGTGTCTTCTTTTTATTGGCTCAGGTCAGTGCTTGAAACCTCACCCTTTGACTTTTGGACTTTCTCCCTTGTGACACATGTCGTGATTTGATTGGTCCGCAGTTCTGCCGGCTTTTTGCGCCCTTCGTGTCTTCATGTCTCGGATGTCCCAAACTATTTGGGACAAAAAATCCCAATCTGCCCGAAATGGGCTTCCTTGTCCCTCATTCGGCCGATGACACGTGGTGTTGCTTGATTGGCTTTTGGCTCCTTCAGCTATCCACGTCCCATGCATCCCTTTGTCCCAACTGTCCCTAGTCTTTGAAGTTCCCGTTTCAGCCGAACCGGCTAGCCAAGGCGTCCTTCGCGTACATTTGTTCCAACTATCCTAGACTGTCTGGGACAAATTCTTCCGAACCACTCGAAATGGGCTTCCCTTTCTCTCGGCCACTTCGCCTTTTCACGTCCTTCGCGTCCTCGTGGCCCAGATGTCCCAACTGCTTAGTGCGAAAGTTCTCCTTTTCAGCCGAACCAGGCGGTTCGCGCCCTTCGCGTCTTCATGTCCCAAATGTCCCAGAGCAGTTAGTCGATTTTCTTCTCCTTCGGCCGAACCGGCTTTCCACGTCCCACGCGTCCCGATGGCCCGAGATGTTCCTTTGCCCTGTAGACTACCTGGCGGCCTTTCGGCCGATTCGCGCCCAGATATCCCTCATGTCCTGACTGTTGTGAGGACTAGGACTTAGCCAATTTTCACAATTTTTTCTGGCCCAAACTTGTTTTTTTGCAGCCTTTTCACCTTTTCTCAGAACTTGCTCTTTTCAACCTGGATAGGAGAGTTAGAAAAAATTCTAAGGGGACCCTAGAAACATGATTTTTGCCCTGAATCCATCCATTTGCCTAGGACTTGAGAATTCTGATGTATGTTATCAAATCAACCCTGGGGGTGAATTTGGATAACACCACCTTCCTGCTTTGACCTAAAATATGGCCATGTGTCCCTTTGCGTGTGTTTGTTATGTATTTTTGTGTTTTGACTAAGTCCCTCTATTTGGCAAAGGCTTTATGTCTGACCCAGGACACGTGGAGGCTTCCCGCTCATTTGGAGACTCTGTTTGGACCTGACCTTCAGAGGTGCACCGATTGGACACGTGGAGAGATGACACATGTTTAGGACCTGCTTTTGGATTCGCCCCCTGAAAGAGCGCCGAAGGGACACGTGGGGCTTTCCACTAGTTCTCCTTTCCTTAGCTGATTAAATGGTTGGTTATGCCCCTTTTGACTTCTGTGAGACCCTAGACACATGGAGAGTTGGCACTTATTTGGGAAACCACCTTTGGTTTTGACCCTTGAAGGTGCGGTGATGAGACATGTGGCATCGTCCGCTGGCCTTAGACTTTTCAACTGCCGAATTAAATTTTTTGAGGCTCTGATCACGTGGAGGGTTGGTGCTCATTTGGGGTCTATCCCTTGGGTCTCACTTCTAAATTTGTGTTGATAAGACACGTGGAGGATTTCGTTAACCCTCTTATACTTAGTTGATTAAATGGTCGGCTCTGTCCCTTTTCTGGACCTTGGACATATAGAGGGTTGATGCAAGTTTGGGCTCTCTCTTTAGTCCGTGCCTTTAGAATTTTTGTTGATGAGGCATGTGGCACCTTCCATGGATCCATTGCTTTACCCCGAGTCGACTCGCATGCAAAGTCTGAAAACTTCGAGCCCTTTCTTCAATATTCTCCTACGTGCTCTAATCTCCTTTGATGTTGTTGGCCTCCTTCACCAACCTTTGCCTCCCCTTCATTGTTGGATTTGGAATGTGGGCTCATATGACTAAACCACCCTTTCCAATTTTCTTTTGTGCGGGGTCATGTTTGATCAATTTTTTTGGGGGAAAATTTGGGATAACAAGCACAAACTCAAATTTTTCGAAACTTGACTTGAAAAATGAGGGGAATTTTGAGGGTGACAACAGGTCTTTGTGCCTTGTAAAAATGCCTTAGACCAGCAAGCTTCCTAATCACCCAAAATCAACCCAAAATTCACCAAATCTTACCCAAACCCCGTCTATAACCCTTAGACAACCTACCCAACCTACAACCTGACCCGAGACCTTCACCAGTGTAGTTATCAAAAATTTAATTGGATTGACATAGACAGTAGTATGAGAAACCTAAATCAGAACACTAACATTAGATTCTTTTATTTGCATGTTTAGTTATTTTATATTGAGTTATATATCAGTAGATTGACAACCATCGAGGAAGTATCACACTTCTTGGATCTAGCTCACGCTAGGAAGTCCACTAACTTTTGTTATTAATTGTATCTTATGGTCTTGCTTTGTATTACAAGTAGTTATTCCTAGCCAAAATAAGCTCTTCAAGGTGAACTGGATTAGAAATCGAAACACGTGCACTCAAATTTTGACCAACGTAATAACGGTATTCCTCCATGACCTTTTTACCTTATCTATTTTATCAAACTACAATTTGGTGAAATAATTAAATTCCTATAAATAGGACTCTCACGGTGTTAGTGTCAACTCTAAACTCACTTTGGCATTCGTTTCTAATTGCCTCTTGCTTCATCCATTCAACGAGGATGACGTGGCTGTCAAGGAGTTATTTATTTACCCTGTCCATTGAGTCAATTTGTTTAAATAAATGGATAGGTGCCACATCCTAGACTCTTTGCTCTAGGTGGAGGAGGCGGGTGCTTAGGTGAATGACATCGGGAGCAGGAATATTTTCTTGGCAAGCGATATAGGGAGCTTCTACTCTATGCAGAGGTTGTTCACATTCTATTTTGGCATGGTGGTTTGAACCCTAGTAGAAAACCTCCTCTGGATCTCACCGATGCTTTCTCACCTATCGACTCGACCATTGACCACCTCAATGACTTTTGGGATAATTCCAAGGAGGTCTTTCTTCTTCTACTAGGTAAGGCCAAGCGGTGGAAGGTAGCGTTTTCTAACGAAATTGTTGGGGTGTGGTAGGAGGTAGGGGAGATGCGACGAATGTGGTGCTCGGTGCTATGGAGGGGGTAGAAAGTGGGTCTCTAGTTTCAAAATTCAAGGGTGGTGGTTATTTCGGATGAGGATTAATTCTCTTTTCTAGCTTTTTTTTTGGTTTTGTGGCCATGTGTATTCATTGTCTTGAAGCCACTTATGTTTGTTCAAATGGTCTTTCCTTCTTCTCCGTGTGGGCCATTCAATGTGGCCTTTATGTTTGGTTTTTTGCTTCGAGTATAGTTGTAAGGGTGGGGTCCCTTAACCCTCCAATTCATATCTCTCGGTAAAAAGTGTTTAAACATCTATACACACACACACACACATTATATATATCTGTGTGTGTGTGTGTGTATTCGCTTTATGTTCGCTTTTGTTCGGAGTATTATTATACTAGCAATCGCATGTGTACAATGCAATGTGAATGCCAAACAATATATGTTATTTGATTTATAGGGATAGTTATTACTTTTGTAGTTGAAGTTGATAAGGGGTGTGATTGATTTTGTAAGTGTAGGATTATAGATGAAGCATTACATTTAAAGGTATCATCTCTACATTTCAAACTTGTTACCATTTCACTCAGTCATTTGAAACAAAGCAAATGATATTTATTTTCAGATGTAATTTGTAAAATTAGTCTACTGCAACACTTTCACTAATCTTATTAGGGGTTCATTTTCTGGACCAAACATGATTAGATAAGTTGACATTTTTTAACCACCAAATGTAAGTAGTAGTATCCAAATAACTCATCTTTTGGATAGTGTAATAGGTCAGCACTGTGTGTGAACAGTGACCAGGAAAATGGTCATAATTGTAGCCCATGTATAGATCCTGAATGTATGTGAAAACATAAATGATTTATTGAAACTTTGTATACTGTAAATAATTATTGTGGCAGATTTAGACCATGTACATCAATGTTTGATCATGAATTGTAAGTTTGTAACTAAGCTATCAAGTTGTAAGACAAATTATCCACAATCACAAACCTTTGGATAATGCTAACAACCCACTCAGAACCTACACAAAGCTCATCGTACTATGGATTTCATGCAGACTAACTGCTTAGAGACGAGTATTTAAAGGGCTATTGCTCCCAATTAGAGACTAGTTTTTAAAATAGAGAAAAGTATTAAGGGCTATTGCTTCAAATAGCCAATTGAAATCAACAAAAATACAAAATTGAAAATCCCTAACTTGCGTGACAAGATTCTTCCAATTAAATACAAGAAGCATTACGGAAAACCTAAACCCTTGAATATTAATTTCCATCTTTAAAATGCCAGGCTATTCCATGCAGATTATATTTGCATTAGGAGGACACAATTTACTGAAGAAAAACCTGTACATAACCTTATAAGTAGAACAAAAAATAGTGTCCCTAAACTGCAAACAAGCAAATTTGTTTATTCTGGTAAAGAGTGATCCTAGGAAAATTTAATATGTAAATAATAAACATGACTTATATTATTATATTGTTCATAGAATTATTATATTATTTATAGATATAATATATATATATATATATATATATATATATATATATATATATATATATATATATATATATATATATATATACACACACACACACACACACACACACACACACACACACATTAATTTAAAGTTTTCAATAAATTAAAAAGCTATCACAAGTTCAATTTTCAAAATACAAAACCAAATATCCATAGATGAGAATAGATCAAAGGAAGTCTTTCTAAAGAAAATGAATATGAATAAAATCAAATGTTGCTTAATATTATTTACTATTTGAATTGAAATAACTAACAAAAATGTTGTTTTTAAATAGAATTCAGAATTGTTGATGTCATTACTGATGAAATATAGTGTTTTCACATTTATATAGTGTTTACATTATTGATTTCTTAAATTAGATTCTTTCTTTCTTAAATTAATTTAAAGTTTTCAATAAATTAAAAATCTATCACCCCCACTTTTGCCCATGCCATGCAGATGAATTAATATAATTTAAATACATTATATATATATATATATATATATATATATATATATATATATATTACTATTTTTTTAATTAAAGCGGGTTGAAGGGTCCCATTCCCTTTACAAAAGAGAGAGGCCGAACCTTAGATACAACATGAAGATGCAAAAAAATTCGTCAATCATGACTGCAAGGTATATCGAGAAAAATCCATCCAAAAGGAAGGAAGACTATAGCTATACTATACTATAGACATTACAACATATATTTAGATCGAGGATTAATCCCCTGAATTAGAAGACAAAAAAATTACAACTGGAGATCCCTACCTCTCAACCACACCCTCCTCACAGTCTTGAGAAACAATTTCATTGGCCCAACTATGCCAAAGATGATTATAAGCTTCCCCTACAGTTTCACGGATTTCCATCCACCAAAGTGGCACTGGCTCGATGGGAGAATTGAGGGAAGCCAAATTAGGGAGTTTGAAGCGCGTCCTTCCAGCATTCTTGTCACGGCGGTACACAGTCAACTTCTCTATGAAGGCCATCATCTCCCCATGGCGATATTCTAGTTCCCTTAAGATTCCCAAATCCACAGCACCCCAGAGCTTTACCTCCTCCCCCACTTCCCAAAAAGAAACATTACACTTTTTCACTTCTGCAACCAAATTTCTATAGAAAGATGATCAAACCCAGTGGAGAGCAAGGTTGACCACATCAAGCTTCAATGGCTCAATTATCAAAATATTTTCCACAAAACCAAGGCCACACTATTATTAACCCTACACCATCCATCCTCAAACATATATTTTCCCCCAAAACCAATTTAATTTCCTCCAGATCACTACCATTACCAATTTTGAAGATCCATCGTAGATGATTATCGGATATAGACGACCTGAAAGCCATTTCCCTTTTATTGCAAAATAAAGACAACATGGGAACTCGAGGGGAATCCATAGGTGCTCACCGACAAAAAATATGAAAATGAAAAAATTGACCCACAATAAATAGGCAAAAAACAAGGCCCTTCACACGCTCGAAAAGATTGGCGACAACATATATTTAAGGCCCTTCCATATTTAATTTAGAATTGTTGATGTCATTACTGATGAAATATAGTGTTTTCAAATTTATTATTAGATGTTATATATTTCGTAATTTTGACCTTTTTCATATTTATTTTATTCAAATTAATCAGATATATATTGAAAGAAAATTAACATTTTCATTTTTTTGTTGAAGGGTAATGTGGTTTCTAATATCTCATTTACGATGGGTAAAGCTTTACCTAGCCATCAAATTAAATTATGGGGATCCCTTCAAATTTGATCATTGAATGTAATGATGGTTTTTTCAAAATATTTTACAGGTAAGTGCCCTTTTCATAAAGCTTGGTAACTTTTCAATATACATATTTATTAAATATTTCGCTTTTATGAAATAAGTATTTTACATATTTTTAAATGAAATAATTTTTTTCCGTATTTAATAAATATCTTGTTTCTGGACCTTTATGCTAGAAAATATAATGTCACCAAGAATTAAAATTGATAAGACATTTATTAACCATATGAGGGTATTGTTGGCATAAGGTTACGTAGCATTTCTTTTATATAATTAGGCTGAGAAAATTAGATAGTATCACATTTTTCTCACACAGTTTGTAACCTCTCCTTTGTTTTTGGGGAATGTAGTTATTTTTCCTTCCTATAAATAATGTACATGCTTCTGAATAAATATATTGAGAGAGAGATATCATATCTCTATTTGTTCTCCTCAATTAGCTCCTCACAATCTGGTAACAGAGTGATCATATACTCTGGCATGTGCATTTGAAGGAGATAAATTTATCTGGAGCAAACATATATCCCAATTTTCTTTACTTATGCTATTGCATGGTGATCTGTAGATTTATAGATATTTTTTTTGTTTGTTGCGTGGAAAGGAGATTGTTGAATTTGTTTCTTGTAAAAGCATGGACGCATGTATTTTTGACCAGCGTGGGAGAATCACTCTTTGATCAGTGTGGGAGAAGTGTACACGGCTCTGCAGGGTGTCAGAAGATCCCTGCATGAATACTGCCATTGGCTATGTCAAAAGAAACAAAAAAATAGTCTTTATCTTCTAAACCACGTGAAAAAAGCCTAGACAGGGAGAAGATGTGCCACCAGTAGAAAAGGCTTTAGTTCTTCTTGGCTAGACGTGGAGGAGCAAATAGTTGTGTGGAAAGTTTGAGAATAATTCTAAAAAAGGGACAAATCTCTTTCCTGCTGCATGAGCCTAGAATGACGTGATTGAAAGAAATTCCAGCAAGCTACATCTATCTTGCATAACAACTTGTTTTACTTCTTCCTAGATGTGTGGAGGGTGTTTTTTATTAGCACAATCATGAAGTATAAGAGTTGTGTGGAAATTAGATGTTATCTCTTAATTTATTCAGATTGCTCTAGAAAATACCCACGTGAAGATCTCTAATCAAGCTCCTGCGTGAAAGAAAAAGGCAACACGTGGAGAGGATAATTGGCTGCGTGAAGCCTGAAAGTCACCTACATAATTAAAAAAAAGGTACCATTAATTTCCTAGAGAAGAAGCCTCTACCAAGGCAACATGGAGTCTCTCAAAGCCACGCCAAATGACAAGCCTAAATGACACGATCGATACTACTAAAAGCCGCAAAAATGACTCGCAAGCTAAAGAACATCATCCAACAACTCCTAAAATATTTGGGTTCTACTTTGCACTACTCAATGAGCTACGCAACACCGATAATCTTGTCTTTGACGAATTGGTTCACAAAGGACTCTTGGATTATTTCCTTTTTGACATCATCTACCAAGAAAAGTGAGTTTGAGAAGAATTAGAATTCGGGTACGATGTCGATTGCGAAGACGAAGTAGAATGCCCCACAAAGCGTCATTGTCTCTCAACATAGTATCGAGAGCATCTACAAGATGGTTCTTCTCATTAGTGAGTAAAGTTGTAATATCTCTTGAAATCAATAAATAAATTAAAAATATATATTTTAATTTTATTACAATGTTTGCACCAAAACTTCTACTCTCGGATGCTCAGTTACTTAAAGGGCCAAATTTTGTGGCCTAGAAAACAAATATGCAAATGATCCTTCAATTTGAAGGATTATGGGGCATCGTCATAGGGTCAATGAAGTTCCCATAGCCACTAATGAACTCATGAAATATGAGATGGCTAGTGCCAAAGCTCTAATGTTGATTATGCTAAGTGTTAGTGATGATGTGCAACCGCATATCCAAAATGTGGAGAAGCTAAAGGAATCCTGGGATAAATTAGAAACCATCTATGAAGCCAAAAATTAGACTAATATCCTCCATCTTCAGTCAAAGCTGCACACCCTTTCTATGGGGTCAGATGATAAATTTGAGGAGTTCTTACATCATGTGGCTGAGTTGTGATTAGAGTTATTAGCGCTCAATGAAATGGTGGAAGACAAACTTCTCATTCCAATCACCTTGAGAGCACTCCCTTCTCAATTCCAAGTGTTCGTTATGACATTGAATGTATATAAACAAATAGTGGCATTTGAAGAACTCGTGAACTTTCTGTAGCAAGAAGAGGCCATCAATTTAGTCTAAGATGAGGCCTAGGATAAAGCCCTTTTCTCAAAGCCACATCGTGGCTAGAAGTATCGAAAAGGTCCCCAAAAAAGAAAACACAAGCACATCAGCATCAAGGGCAGCAAGCTCAAAATTCCAAGAGGTGGTGTCAAATATGCAAAACCAATACTCATGACACTGATCACTACTAGTACAATGGCTTGAAATAGGGGTCTTTGAGTCAAAAAAAAAAAGCACATCGTATGCGCGAATATTTTCAAAATTCCAAAAGATGTCCCCACTGACAAAAGTAGAAGGGACATCTTGCAACCCAACATGATGATGAATCTAATGAGGAGTCATCAAAAGGAGCTAATTGTGGTAAGAACCTCGTACTAGTCTCTCAGACTTCACAACCCACGAAGAGAGTCTAGTTGATAGACTCGGGTGCCAGTAAGCATATGTTAGGTGACAAGAAGTTGTTTGATTCACTAAATAAACAACCCACTGGAGATCAAGTTTGGATAGAAGATGACAAAGAGTATGTTGCAAAAGGAATAGGCCAAGTTACCATTCCTCTGGGACCAGGAAAATGTATTCTTATAAAGGTACTATATGTTCATGGATTGACTAACAACCTCTTATCAATAAGTTAGCTCCTCCCGAGTCAAAAAAGCACATCGGGCGCGAATATTTTCAAAATTCCAAATGATGTCCCCGCTGTGAAAGCGAGAGGGATATCTCATAGCCCAACATGATGATGAATCTGAGGAGGAGTCATCAGAAGGAGCTAATTGTTGTAATAACCTTGTACTGGTCTCTCAGATTTCACAACCACAAAGAGAGTCTGGTTGATAGACTCGGGTGCCAGTAAGCATATGTTAGGTGACAAGAAGTTGTTTGATTCACTAATTAAACAAGCCACTAGAGATCGAGTTAGGATATAAAATGACAAAGAGTATGTTGCAAAAGGAATAGGCCAAGTTACCATTCCTTTGGGACCATGAAAATGTATTCTTATAAAGGTACTATATGTTCCTGGATTGACTAACAACCTCTTGTCAGTAAGTCAGCTCCTCCCGAGTCAAAAAAGCACATAAGGGCATGAAGATTTTCAAAATTCCAAATGACGTCCCCACCAAAAATCAAAATGAATATCTCGTAGCTCAACATGATGATGAATCTGATGAGGAGTCATCAGAAGGAGCTAATTATGGTAAGAACCTCGTACTAGTCTCTCAGACTTCACAACCCACAAAGAGAGTCTGGTTGATAGACTCAAGTGCCAATAAGCATATGTCAAGTGACAAGAAGCTATTTGATTCACTAAATGAACAACCCACTGGAGATCGGGTTTGGATAGCAAATGAAAAAGAGTACATTGCAAAAGGAATAGGCCAAGTTACCATTCCTCTAGGACCACGAAAATGTATGCTTACAAAGGTATTATATGTTCTTGGATTGACTAACAACCTCTTGTCACCATTCAGTTCCTGAATCATCATCTAAAGGTATAATTTCTTGTTCAAAATGGCATCAAATCATGCTTGATCTCAAGACAAGGTACGGTTATTTCTAGAGCATTTCTAAAAGATAAGTTATTTGCTTTAGATATTGTCTCATCTTTTGCAGTAGCTTTATCTACCTTAACAATAGAATCTACTACCCTCTAGCATTTTAGATATGGTCACTTGTTAGTTAGTTCATTATGTCAGATGAGTTCAAAAGAAATGGTACATGGACTTCCCAAATTTTCTAGTTCCTTTCCTATTTTCCTTGGCCATCTTGCAGAAAACAACATAGGGATCTGTTTAAGGTGAGCACATTCCATGCCAAGAAACATCTAGAGGTAGTTCATACCGATCTGAATGGACCATTTCCTACTTTATTTTCAGGATACAAGTACTTCCAATTGTTCATGGATGACCACTCTCGAAAGATGTGGGTGTTTTTCCTAAAGAACAAGAGTGAGGCTCTTCACCATTTTTAGAATTTCTATCAACATGTTGTGAAAGAGACTAGAAAACCACTTCTTCTACTCCACTCAAATCGAGGGAGGAATTCACATCAAAGAAGTTATTTTTCTTCATGAACCAACAAGGCATTAAGAAAAACCTGACTGCTCCCTACACACCTCAGAAAAATGACATTGTAGAGCGATGCAATCACACAGTGATGGAGATGGCTCACTGCATGCTAATAACAACAAAGATGGAGGATTGATATTGGGCTGAAGAAGTACAGAGATAGTTGTTTATCTTCTCAATAGGGCACTGACAAATATTCTACAAAATAAAATGTTAGAAGAGGTATGGAGTGGTAAAATCCATCAATTTCTCATTTATGAGTATTTGGTTACACAACATACATGCATGTCCTAGCTCAGAAGAGAAATAAATTCGAGCCGAAGACACTCTCGTGCATACTACTTGGCTATAGCACTACCTCAAAGGCATAAAGTCTCATGGAACTGAGACAAAGAAAATATACAAAATTTGAGACATGGTTTGTGACGAGTCATCCTTTGAATCAATAGTGACAATAGAAGAACCATTACCAACCACCTCTCACCGAATAGTCTCTGAATCAGATGATCAGCCAGAGGAGACTACTTAGAGAAAAGATGTGCTGTAAGGGGAGATATATGTTGACCTTAGAGAACTGGAGAATGTTACTCTGCATCCATCCTCATGTCAATGCAACAATTCTTCACAAAAGAAGCCGAGTTCTCATCCAAAGTGGGTACAAATCACCATCAAAGACTCTCATTTACAACTTCCAAATACTTCATTCGAGTCCAAATGAGAATTCAAACAAGAAATTAGGTAAATTTTGCACTCATGAGTTCAATGATTAATAGCTCTGAGCTTTGATAATGTTCGTGAAGCACTCAGTCAACCTCAGTGGAAAGAAGCCATGGATGCAAAATATGACTCACTCATACAAAATCGGACATGGGAACTTATCGATCTACCTACGGAAAGAAACCCATAGGCTGTAAATGGGTTTTCAAGACAAAATATAAGGTAGATGGATCCATCGAAAAACATAAAGAATGACTTGTAGCAAAAGGATATGCTTAGAAAGAGGGAATTGACTATGAAGAAACATTTACACCCACTACAAAGATCAATACCATTAGAGTAGTTTGTGCACTTCTGACAAGAAAATGATAGAGACTTTAGTAGATGGACATCAATATTACTTTCCTAAATGGTGATCTAAAAGAATAAGTGTACATGAACCAACTGAAGTATTTGTTGATGAAGAGAATCCTAAGAAGGTATGTCATCTCATAAAATCACTGTATGGACTGAAACAAGCTCCAAGGGCATGGTATATCAAGATCGATGATCACCTTTTATAGCATGGGTTCACTCATAGCCCCTCATATTCAAATTTGTATATAAAGAAGGTAGGAAAAGAAATTTTCATTCTTTTTGTGTATGTAGATGATCTTGTGATCATTGGCAGTTCAGAAGATCAGGTTGATATTGTGAAGAATGATCTCAAAATAACCTTCGACATGATAGATTTGGGGCTACTACATTACTGTCTTGGCTTGGAGATATGGAAAAAGGAGCATCACATTTTTTATCCCCTAGATAAAGTATGCCAAGACACTCCTGAAAAGTACAAAATGTCCAACTATAAACCTATATCCACTCCCATGGAAAAAGGCTTGCAACTTTCAATATTCTAGGACTCACCTCAAGTAGATGTTACTCTTACAAGAAATTTGTTGGAGGGCTCATCCATTTAACATATACTGACTGATTTATCTTTGTGTTGTCACTATCTTTCCGCAGATTCATGTAGGAACCAAATAAATGTCACTAGACTAACAAATCATGTATTGAGATATGTCTGAGGAAAAACTAATTATGGTATGGAATATAAGAAGAATGATCAATTCTTCTTATAGGGATACGTCAAGTCGGACCATGTTGGGTCTATTGATGACAGGAATTCAACTAGAAGATACATTTTTCATCTTGGATCTGGACCTATCTCGTGGATAAGTAAAAATCATAATATTGTTTCTATTTCATCCACAGAGGTATAATATCATGCCACACAAGGAGTTATGTGCGAAGCGATATGGTTACATCACATTTTGGATGACCTAGGAATTCTTGAAAAATAGTCACCTATTCTCTATTATGATAATCAGAGTGTGTTGAAGCTCGTGTGTAATCCTATGTTTCATAAACAAATAAATAATATTGAAATTGATTTTCATTTCATTCGAGAGAACGTCTTGAACCATAACATTCAGCTCTAGTACTATCCTATAGAAGCACAAGTAGTTGATATTCTCACCAAATCCCTTGGAAAAGTGAAATTTGAACTTTTTAGGGGTTATATTTGCAAGAATAATGTAATAAAGGGGGATGTTGGCATAAGGTTACGTCATATATTTTATATAATTAGGTTGAGATGATTAGATAGTATCACATTTTTCTCACACAGTTTGTAACCTCTCCTTTGTTTTTGGGGAATATTGTTATTTTCCTTCTTATAAATAATGTATGTGCTTCTAAATAAATATATTGAGAGAGAGATATCCTATCTCTATTTATACTCCTCAATTAGCTCCTCATAGGTACTGATTAAATATTTGGTGATACACTTTACATGTGTAATGAATAGGTAAAATTGTAATTAATTTCAATTACCTAAAACTCAGGTCAAGGGTCGAGGGTAATAGCTATCGATAATTGCTCACCGACGTCACTATCATGATAAAAGGACATTTAAAAGGCAAGTGGAGGCATGTGGGATAGTGATGCCGGTTTCAATGCAAATTTTTCACCAAGATTTGCATTTAATAGTAACCGTCAATTCATACCGGGTTTGGTTGACACATGTAAAGGTCCAACTAGAGAACTCGCTTGGAAATTATAAATTCAAGGCCCATGGTCATTTTCTACAGTTGCTTTCTTTTGAAAAATCATGGGGGACCAAATTGAGCACATCAAACTAGTATCAAGAAAAATACGTCGTGGTTTCTTCTAGTTCCGATACGGACTCAGACAAGGTTATTGTTGGGAAATACTTTTCCCTCTCTACTTCTAGTTATCATCCTGATGGTGCTTCCACCCCTCCTCTCCTGGTCATTCGATTGCTACCATTTTCCCTCTTCATTCTCTTAAAAATTATTCTACAAGCTCCAACCGGATTCCCTATCTGAGCAACCGATTCTTGAAGTATTACTATAACTCTTTGTTGTTTATCCAGAATCCCCAAATCGAAACCTATGGATTCTCCACATGCTGCTATAAACAATGTGGATATGGAAATTGATGGAAATCAATCCCCGATGGTGACCCCTCAAATGGACAGTCAAGTCAAAATGGTGTCTTCCATCCTTGCAAGTCTGCAATGATCTTTTGAGGTGATTAAAACTTGGCAAAACTTAACAGACACCTACAGAGCTATTGTTGATAAAGAATGTGTCTTGATACTAACCCTAACTCGACACTCTAGCGGAGAAGATCGATACCGATGTAGTTAGGAAAGTGGCACAAGAACTAAGAAATATATTATGATATGTAATATTTATGTTATAATATAGTGGGCTTATAGCTTTTTTGGTATGCCTATGTTATGATATGTAATGTTTATGTAATGTAATGTTTATGTTTCAACAAATATATGAGATACTCTTATGGATACTCTTGTTTATGTTTCAACAAATATATTTTTCCTTATCAACACCTGTTCTTGTGGATACTCTTGCATTGCTACAATGTCACGCCTTTTGATTTGTATTCTCCTTCTTGAAACACCAGAATTTGTTCTTCATTCTAGGTTATTTCCAATGTAAGCACTGAAACCCTGCCTAGCCATTTAACCTACAACCCTTGAACCCCTTGCTCATATCATGTGCTTGTTGCATGCTTCCCTTTAACATCATCAATTGCCGCTGAATTTTCTTTGCCTTTTCTTTTCAGCTATCACCGAGAAAAGGAAAAAGAGAAATCCTGGAAATGGATGATGATTTAATGTCAAAGAATGAGGAGCAACATGGAAATTGTGTTCTATGGGATCATTCACTACCTCAAGATGTTTGGGAAAATGTATTGCTTTGGCTTTCATTAGAATCCATATGTAGGTTCTCTCTAGTTTCTAAGGAATGGAAAGCACTCATGTCTTCCACCAGATTCTTCAGTGTTACAGCAAAATAAGGAACAAACATCCATGGATACTTGTAAATCATGATAGTGGTCATCATTGGCTGAGATACAACTATTACAGTAGGACATGGAAAATTCTCAACTTTTTGTGGTTATCATGCTTTGATGGGGTACGGTTTGAAGATTCACATTGAGGGATAATATTATTTTGTTTGAGTGAATCGAGTCACATTTCAAGGGTATGTAATCCATTAAAGGCTGGAACCTCCTTCAAGATTCCTCGAATGTTATCAGCTAATGAATGGAACTTTTATATTTATGTGTGGGGCATTCTAGTTGTGGATGAAAACAAGGGGTATAAAATTGGTTCAAGAAGGTGCTAATAGATCTGGAGTTAATGCAGGAAATGGTACTATAGAAATTTATGATTCTTCTATGGGGACTTGGAGTATTGTGGTATGATTGAGAGATTGTTTCTTCTATGGACCCATTTTCTTTAGCAATAATTTTTTCTTCTTAATGTCATATGAACCTATGTTGGGTGTGAGAATTTATAACAATCAAGATTATGCTATTGTGCATTTTGTGTTGTTACCTGTAAGATATGGCAGATACCATTTCCCTCACTATATACCAAGGTTGGTTGTATCTAAAGAGAGGGTGATACTTGTAGCACTGATTGTAGATGGGGACCATTTGAAGGACATAAATTTTTTTAGCTCGATCTTGAGTTTGGAAGGAGGAGAGGAAATGTTTGGTCTTGGCAAGAAATTGCAAGGATTCCCACATAATTTTCAAGTGTATTTTTGTGAGGAAAAGGATATTATTATTTAGTTGTCATTCGGTGGAAGAGTTCTTGTGTTTCATAAATGTGTTTTCTAGAAAATCCTCATCCTTTCTTTTCATTTAAAGCAAGGGTCTTGGTCATGGCTGAAAAAATATATAAACACAACTGACATGTATTATAATGGTGGCATCACCTTTGAACCCGGGATGATTTAAGACAACTACAATTTGTTTCCTAAAAAAATTACAAATTTGTAGCAACTTTTCTTATTTTTACTTTGTTATGGTCTATCTTCTAAAATACAAGCATCCAAAAAATGGAACGTTCTATATTTAAGGAACGATTATTCTCTATTGGAAACAATTGTTTCTCTTTTAGTGGTGTTGGTCCGAAAAAATGTCGGTTAGGCAGGTCGTGGGGAAACAGGCTAACAGTGTGTAGGGCATAGCCCCTCTTTGAGACAACAAAGCAAAACTGGTTTATTGCTAATCTATCAAGCAAGAATCTATGCAAATCTACACTATTCTAACTTTAGGGGTTTGGGATCTCATCCCAGGATAGGCGATTCCAACAACAAACAAAAGGTAGGAGGGAAGGAACAGAGGAGGGTAGATCTGAAGGAAGAAAATAAATGAATTCCAAGATGGAAAGGTCAGAAGGTTTATGCTTTGGGCTGGTAGTAAATAGAGCCAAACTTACTTGCATAAACAATTAAAGCAATACTGATGAACATATGACAATAGTAGGAATGAATCCAACAGAATAAAAACATAGATCTAACTTAAGAAAGATCTGATGCAAATAACACACACATTAAGCACAAAGTCTAAATATATGTATTAATATTTCTTCTGTTACAAGAAAACACAAAGTCTTTCTCTCCTCACTTCTCTTTTCATACAAAAATGTCCACCTTGAATACAACAAGTATTCCAGTATTTATAGAAGGAGAAGAAGAAAGAAGACAAAAGAAAACCAACCACTATTTACAAAATATCTTACAAGATATTTACAAAATATCTAAAAAGTCAAAAGTTGACTTTGGGCAAGTTTTTGGATGACAACATCCCATGGTGCAACATGGATGAGGTCATCATAAATGCCAACATGCTTTTTAAATATTTTACAAAAATGATCAATGCATACAAAGAAGAAGAAACTACTCTTCATCATCTCTTTGCTCGAACTTGGTATCCTACTTTTGATCAAGAGAGTCGATGTGACACTGCACTCGATATTCCATAAACTTGTTGATCATTACTTGAAGTTGATCATGATCTAGACCTTTAAAATGGTCACCAATGACTTCATAAGTTTCTTTCTCATTCTTGAGCTTGTCAGGTAACTCGGTGAAAGTTTCACATGCATCGATCAAAAATCCAATGAAGTCATGGCAAGCCAAGAGGTTATTGATTGAATCTCGGTCAAAAGTGACCTCTAGTGCCAAACCTTGAGTGATGATAGTCTTGAAGCACTGGAATGTATCATCTACTTCTCTCAAGTTATACGATTCACTTGAGCATTTTGGAGCCATTTTTGTAACTGTCTTCTCCATGTTGTATCATGCATCCAGGGCTTCATCTTTGATTTTATCTATTCTCTCCAAGATATATTCCATTTGATCAACCCGGTAATCTAAAGTGATGAGAGATTTGTTATGTGCACGCGGGTGATCGATAACACCGACCTTCAATAGGTTGTCAATTGAGCAGTTAACCATGGTTTGGAACATTTCATGCTGCAACTGCATGTTATCCAACTCTTCGAGAGGGAACCTACTACTGCTTGTAGCTCCTTATTTTCTTGGGTTATATCTTGATAGAGCACTGTGAATTTCCCAATCATTTCTTGACCATCTCTGAGGATCTACTCAATCTAGGATGATACTATTGTGCCTTGTTCACCAATCTTAGCATATTCATTTATTTATCCTG
Organism: Taxus wallichiana var. yunnanensis; assembly: GCA_018340775.1. NCBI lineage: Eukaryota > Viridiplantae > Streptophyta > Pinopsida > Cupressales > Taxaceae > Taxus > Taxus wallichiana. The sequence goes on from CM031242.1 coordinate 789,697,439, forward strand.
ATTGAGAACTTGAATGGGTTCGGCGGCAGTCAGGAGGAGCATTGCCCATTTTCTGCAATGCTTGTAGGAGATGTTTGTTTTGTTCCTTGAGTATTCTCTTCTCCTCTTTTTATTCTTGGAGCTTCTTGCAAAGAGCATCTATTATAGACAAGGCTTCCCCTTGCAGGCTTTCAGATGAGGTCCCCATTGTGACTTGAGTCACTGTGAAGTCTGTGGGAGACAAATCTTCCTTTTTCTTGGTGGGGTCCGGGTAAGCTATCTCCATGAATCTCTCCCCCAAAGTGCTTTTAGAAAAGTGAGTTATCACTTTCTTCTTCTTGGTTCCCTTCTTGAAATGACAAAGAAATCCATGGCCGCAATGGGAACTTTCTTCTTATGTTGGCTCAGATGGTCAGAAATCCAACCAGGACTTATGGGAGTGGGAGTAGAGGAAATAGAAGAAGAAACGGGAGTGAGAGGGGAGAAACTGTAGAGGCCTTAGGGAAGTGTGTTGAAACACTCGGTGGTGGCATTGACAAGGAGTCCAACACACTGCTGCTTGTGGGGCTTGGAGTTACTACAGGAGAAGAGAAGGACATGGAAACAAGGGATCTACAATTGGATGGAGGGAATACTGGGTGATAGATCCGCGAGAGAGGAGAAGATGGAAGAGGTGGGAGATGGAAGGGAGGAAGGGAGAGGAGAAGACACATCCATAGGAATAGATGTTTCAATGACAAGAGGAGGAGAAGAAATGGAAGAAGGAACATTGGGTACCTCTACAGTTGTAGTTGTGATAACATCCTGAGTGGATGTATCTATTGAAACCTCTGTTGTTTCTTCTTTACCTGGAGACACCAGGTCGACTACTTGCTTCTCAGAAGTAGAAGGAAGGCCTTCGAGGAGTTCTTCTTGTTTTCTTGATTCACCCTCCTTGTCTTTTCCTTTTCCTTTTGGCACTTGGGCCGGTCTTGGAGGTGCTCTACCTGAAGGAGAAGTAGTGAAATCTACTCTGAGGTAGGTGAGACCATTCTATTTGCACCAATGTTCGGTGCATTGCAATGTGGGCTTAACCCTTTCCTGAATGGTTTTCGGTGCTTTGGCTCTGTCGATCTCTGTGAATGGCCAATCATCCCCATCTATGTCAAGGTAAACCTGATCAATTTCTTGATCAGTCTCTTGGAATTCCTTTGGGACAATAGCAATGCCATAGTGGATGATCTCCTCCAGAGCTAGTCGGAGTGATCCTTTCACCTGATGTCTATCTCATGTGTCAGGTCGATCCAAATTTCCTTGATCTTGGGAACATGGATGGGATCAATTTTTTCCTTTGGGAGGTAACTCCGGCAGTCGAAGGTCGGCCTTGTTGGGAAGTTGTGTTTCAAATTCAGCAACTCTAGCTTAGCATACATCTCCCATGCTTTGGCAAGTGTGGGGCAGGTGTATCGGCCAACTGTAAGGGGGAATGGGGTTCCTCCTTTCTTTCTCTTCATGCACTTCTCATGGTAAGTGATTAGTTGCCTTGACAATTCCAAGAGGATCAACTTTGGCCCTGCAAACCTTGGCAGCTTTGTTGGCTCTCCCTCGAAATTCATAGCTCTGAGGTATGTGAATGTGGGGAATTGTGTGAACAATGCTCCCCATTTCTTTGTAGCAGTAATCACACTCAAGCTGGTCTCGACCGTGTCTCATGTTTGGCCTTAGCAAGCAGATTACCTCATAGAAGAAGGCATCATTAATTTTGGAGAACTGGGAGATGTTGGCCTCAAGCTTTAGCTCTGGTAGAACTCATATATTTTGACTTGGGGCCATACCCCATTTCGAGCTAACCCCGTAAAATCTCATTCTGAATGTAGCAGCATGTATACAACGTAGGAATTCATGTAGAACTTCCCAATTGTTAGAACTTGTTGAAGCTGCTGGGAGATGGTGTCACTGATGATCTCACCCTAGCCAAAACATTGATCAGGCACATTCTTGCTCATGGTCTCCAGGTATCTCAACGCATCCACTTGTGAAATAATGGGCATCAAGGAGCCCAAATACTCTATTTAAGAAGGTGATTGTATCACTCAACTCTTCATTGAAGTCACTACGGTGGATGGTTTGTGGCCATCTGCTCACCAACTTCTTGTTCTTTAGATAAAGCTCATTCATCATCTGCATGCATTTATCCTCATTATCGTCCCAGGCCTTCTTGCAGTCTTCAATGCTTATTTCCACATATTGCCTATGATGAGGAATGCCTAGGATCATTTCAAAGTGATGAGTTGTGAGGTCGATGATCATCTTGTGCTCTTTGTCTTCGACACATCTAGTGTCCTTGTTATAACACCGAGCAACCAACATGATGAACTCATTATTTACGGCACTTACTGGAAGCCCATGGCAAACTACAAAGTGCAATCTGCTGCCCACTAATTTGTTCATCCATGGGCCACTACTTTCCTGGTTGGTCCTCACCTAGAAATCATCCATGTCAATATGTCCTAGCTCAGAGTCTCTGATGTCAAGTTGCATTCTGCATATGAGTCAGGCATTCTGACTTTCTGATACTTATACTTCATCTCTTGTTCTAATTGCTTAGCTTTAGCTGGTTTTTTGCTTGATGAAGACATTTTTGAGCTCGAGGATGGATTTTGTTGTTCGGATTTATAAAAGATGAAGAACAAACGTGGGGTCCATAATCTTAAAAAACAACGCGGGGTGATAAGGATGGTAAGGATGATGAAGGAGAAAACTTTTTTCACAATTTTCAATTCGTGAAAATGATAGGTGTCGAGCATATTTATAGAAAAAATGGCATTTATTATCTCACCAACCACCTTTGGCACACTTTTGGGAGTGTCAAACACGAAAAAGTGTGGCTTAGCACAACTTTGACGTTGACACAACATTTTCAGTGCCTTAAGAAAAATTCTTAGCACACATTTTATGATGCTAACATGATATTTTTAGTGCCAAAGGACCAAAGGGGCAAAATTGTGATGTTGGCATAATGATGAAAATTTCTCTGCCCTTAAAAGATTTAAGAGGGGGCACAAATTTTGGTGTGTCGACACAAGGAAAATTGCACCTAGTGCAAAAAAGGGCGCAACTTCAGTCATGTTGACATGAAGATGGGTACGCAGAAGGAAGAAGTAGAAAATGGCTAAGTCCCAAAACAATTTGATTTTTGAAAGGGAGTTTTGGGCCATTTTTGAATGTTATCAAACTTCCTTGGGGGCCAAAATGGAAATTTTGGTATAGTTACCTACAAATTGCCCTTATCAATTTTGCAGGATAACAACTGGCTCTTTCTAGGGACTATCTTTGAGTGAAACTTAAGGGTAGAGAATCCCATATTTTCATGTGCCTATCCATTGGGTTACAGAGAGTCAAAAACAAGGGCGACCAAAAAGGGAAAGAAAGGGAACACACAACAAACAGAAAGTAAACACACAAAAGAAAGCAAACACACGACGAAAGCAAAAGAAAACTATACAAAGAAGAGAGCAAGCTCTACTTCCTGAAGATCTTCAGGTGCTGCCCGTTATAGGGAAGCGGGAGCTTAGTTCCATCTAGATATGAGAGATAGAAACTATTCTCTCCATTGACTACTTGATCTTGTATGGCCCTCTCCAAAGAGAGTCAAACTTCCCATGCATACCTTTCGGTTCTCTTCGTTTGTCCCACAGAAGAACAAGATCTCCCACTTGGAAATCTCTCTGCTTAGCTTTCTTTTCGAATAGCCTCTTAACTTGATTCTGATGTTCAGTGATCTTGTCGACCACTTTCACTCACTTTTCTTCAAGTTCCGTCAGGTACATAATCCTCTTTTCAAGAGAATTCTAAAAGTTTCATCTTCAATTGCTCGAGCCAAGCGCAGAGAGCGAAAGTTCTGTGGAGATAGGGATTTCAACATCGATCCCATATAACACCTAGAAAGGTGACATGCCGAGAGACCTCTTTGGAGTGATACGATCTGCCCACAAAGCATCATACAATGATTTGTGCCAGGACCGCTGTTTTCATCAACTAGCTTCCGTATGATAGTCACCAAGTTCTTGTTGTTGGATTCTACCTGACCATTTCCTTAAGGATAATAATCAAAGCATGAGCCAAGGTTATTCCGTATCCATAACAAAAACCAATTACTTCCCATGAAGAGAAGTTAGAAGCGTTATCAAGCAACGATTTTGTGTGGAATGCCAAATCTCACAATAATATTCTCTTTGATGAAGTTGCAAACAACTTCAGAAGTGGCATGCTTGACAGGTATGGCCTCCACCCATTTTGTGAAGTAATCCATTGCTATTAGGATGTAACTATGTCCAGCACTCGATTGAGGATTGAGTGCTCCAATGAAATCAATTCCCCATTGTCTGAATGGTTCATCATGATGATGACAGGCTTGAGGGGAAATGCAGCCAGCTTTGGTTTGCCAATGAACTGTTGGCAAAGTTCACATTTTACTACCTAGGTGGCTGCATCTTGAAATAGCGTTGGCTAGTAGTACCTGGCCCGAATGATTTTATGTGTTGTCACTGATGAGGAGAAGTGACCACCACAGGCTGAGTCATGAAAACTCTCCAACAATTTTACTGCTGCGGCTTGTCAACACATCATAGAAAAATGTTGTCAATTCCACGTTTGTACAATCCATCATCCCATATGACATATCTTGCAGCTCTGAGCTTCACCATTTAATTTTCCTTTGTGGTTAGGTGAGTTGGGCACTTTCCATAGGTGAGAAATAACACGATGTCAGAATACCATTCGTCGTTGGTTGCGAAAAATAGAACCATGGGCAAAGAATCCACTTTCTCCAGTTCATTTTGTTCTCCATCAATGTGATCAACTTTCTCTTCAGGTACCTCTGAGTCTTTATTTTCAGCCATTAGCTGACACAGGCCTTTACCTCTTACCAACTTGGTTGGTTTGATGTCTAGGTCATATTCTTGGACCTTTGTGATCCAATTCCCTCATAAGCTCCCTAACTCTTGTTGAGTCAGGATAGACTTAACAGCCGTGTCTGGAACCAACACTACTGTATGAGAATTCAAAATATAGTAGCGAAAACTTTTGACTACTTTTACCATGGAAAAGGCATGCTTTTCCAATTGTGACATCTTTAGTTCATGAGGCTTAAGAGGAGAGCTCATGAAAGCAATCGGGATTCAATATCCTCGAGTTATTTTGCATCAAGATAGCTGATACAGTATGCAGATGCATAACTGTACATGATGAAGTCTTTGCTGAAGTCAGGACACACTAGAATAGGAGCATGAGCGACGGAGGTTTTTATGTCTTCGAATGATGTCCTACCTTCCTCACTCCATCGAAATGTTTGGGACCCTTTCATCATATTAGATATATGACGAGTCTTCTCAGCAAAATCAAGAACAAAGCGTCTAAGAAAATTTACCTTTCCAAAGAAAGAGTGAACACCAGTCTTGCTTGTAGGCAAAGTAAGGCTCTGAATAGCCTTGACCCTTTCACATCTATCTTAGTTCCTTCTCTGTTGATGACATGTCCTAGCAGCTTTCCTTCGGTGACCCCAAAAACTGACTTCTTGGGATTTAGTGAAATCCCATGCTCTCGACATCTGATCAAGACTTGTTCCAAATGATCGTAGTGATCACTTCATCTTTTGGAGAACACGGTCAGGTCATCTAGGTAAACTACGATGAATTTTCCCATCATACCTTTGAATGCAAATTCCATTTCTCATTGGAAGGTAGCACCGGCGTTGATCAAACCAAAACATTCTGTTGTAGGTGAAGGTACCCCAAGGAGTGGTGAATGTTGTTTTGAACTGATCTTCAGGCATGACTTGAATTTGATTGTAACCTGAAAAACCATCAAGCATAGACAACATTTCTGAACCGGTTACTGCCTGTAGTACTTGATCCATTATCGGCAGTGGATAGTTATCTTTTAAGGATGACTAGTTCAAGTTGTGAAAGTCCACGCATATGCGTATCTCGCCATTCTTCTTCCACACAGCACAATATTTGCAACCTAGGTACTGTGATGAATTGGAAAAATAATTCTTGCATCCAACATCTTTTGAATTTCAACTTAGATGGTACCTAAGATTTTGGGGTTGTAATGCCTTTGCTTTTGACGGAAAGGCTTGACATCGTCCTTGAGCGGAATGTCGTGCCAAATGTCCTTTGGCTTGAAAGACTTCAGATCAGCATAAGACCATGCTAACACATCCATGTACTTTTTCAGCAACTTAACAATTTTCACTTTTCCTCGGGCATACAACACTTCCCGATATTCACGGAACGAGGATGTTCCATAGTACCCAGATTGATGGATTCAATTTCGAGAAGAGGAAGGATCATCCTGTCACTTTTTCTTGACAAAATGGTCATGATTATCAAATAATCATTCTAAGGAAACCAAACCTTTAGAATCTTATTTCCTTTGAGTTGTATCACTGTTTCTTTTTCAGATTCATGTGCTTGACCGGTGAGAGACTCACGACACGTAGAAGTTGATCCATCAAAATGAAGTTCTTTGAAATTGTTAGCTTTCTCCAAAAAGTGATAAGTTGGTTGTCATCATTGAACACTTGCCAGTGTTGTGAATTATCTGGCACACTTGGGTGAAAAACCACCTCAATGGTATATGTATCTATTTTTAACCCTAGGTGAGGGAGCATGAGAGAGGCTGAGATGGCCAATGAATCAACCATGTCATTTTGGGCTCATGGAACTTGCTTTGATTGAGAAAGCATCAAACTCTTCAATGTTATCCCATACTGCATTGCGGTAGTGTCTGAGTCGGTCATTTTTACTTGATATATCCCTTTTACCTGATTGACAATTAGCTCAACATCACCTTGCACTCTTAGATTCTTGATTCCTTTCTCTTTTGCAGCTTGCATGCCAAGTAACAAGGATTCATACTCGTAGTATTATTCATATTGAAGAACTACAACTTGAAAGAAAAAGGGAAAATCTCCTCTTCAGGAGATATTAGAACAGCCCCAACACCGCATCCACTTGTTGCACAACTGCCATCAAACTGCAATGTCCATACTTTGTTGAGATCCTCCTTTTGGATGAGAACATCCATTTATCTGAGTTGGTGGACAAGAAATAATTTCCCATCCCTAATGATTTGAAAGAATCTAAGCCTTAGGGTCATCAGAGTTGGTGACTAGATATTTCTTTTGTGATCTGGTTCCAATGTCTGCATCACCCCTTTGACAGAATCTTGGCTTTGGACCAATCCATATGAATTTCCCCACCAAATTCTTTACAAAATCTCCTCCTAGCAATATCATGTATGTTGCTGGAATATCAGCTACGAGAATAGTCATTTTTACCCTTTTCTCAGAAATGCATGAATGCAAACTACGCATCCTTGATCTGACCAATCAATGGTACTTGTTTGGTTTCCATGGAGTAACATCTACCAAAAGGTTTAGTAAGTGTGAGGCCCAAAGCATGGGTGACCTTTGTTGGCATAACATTATCAGAAGCTCCAGAATCAATTATACAATTACTTAGTTTATGACCATTGATCAGGAGAGATAGGTAAAAAGGTTCAATTTTCCTCGATGTGGAAGTCGAGGCAACATTTACATGAGACGTAGGAGGAGTGGGAAGAATTCCTTTTGGGGAAATGGGAGGAGGGACGATAACCTGGCTTTGGATATACTTAGTTAATCTTATAAGACTTTGGGTTGGACTGAAGGTACTCAGCTTCAGACATCTAGATCTTGGTCTTTTTAGCATGATCAATTATATCGAATGTGACCAAGGGTTGCACTAACTAATGAAGGAATGAGTCCTTCATTTCACGTTTGTGGAGGAGGATTATTGGTCTTTATGGGACTAGAGGAAGGCTGATTTGGAGGAGAAATAGGAGGAAAATATTTCTTTACAAAAGGTTTAATAGGAGGTTGAGTAGGAAGGGGATTACCTCTTTTAGCGATCATTGGAGGAGGAGTTACCACAACCTTTTCCTTTTGTTTTTCAGCAGCAACCTTTTCTTCTTTTCCTTGTGAGCGAGTGAAAACTGCGTATGATTGTCCACTCACATACCCTTGGGTACCCTCTTCTTCATCAAATTCCTCGTCTTCAAATTCCATATACCCAATAGTAGAGTCGCCAGTCGGTTCACTGACATCTTGATCATCTTCACCTTGTGACAAAGGTTCTTCGTAATTTGGATCATCTTCTTCGATTTCAACCAAAGCATTAACTAGAGGGGCTTCAATTGCTAACCTTGGAGAAGCAATAGGTAAACACAACCTTTGGGGGCATTGTTGGGAGTGAAGTTCCTCCATGGGATATCTCGGTACAGAGTAGTAGATGATGTTTGAGCCAATTGCTTCTTTAATGAGAGCAAGTCATTTGCCATCTTCTGGAATGCTAGATCTGATGAGGTAGCCTAGAGAAGAAGTTGAAGCCTTTGATTTTGATGGCTCTCATCTTAACTCACTAGATATAAGAAGGTTGTCTTCTATCCGAATGGCCATAGCTTGAGCAAGGACCAAGGTGGGTATTTGTTCTTGTAAAAGTAAGAAACTTACTTTTGAACTCATGGCGTTTAAGAAGAAACACTTTTGATTCTCTAATGTCGGCATCATGGCAAGCGGCACATGGTTGATTAGTGAATTGAATTGGGTGATAAAATCATGCATGGTTTCATTGGTCTCCTTCTTCATGTGAGTGATTTGTGATAATAATGTAAATGCATCTTCTGAAGGTTTGTATCTATCTTCAAATGCAGTCCGTAATGTGTTCCAATTGGTGATGGATCCAACTGGTAAATGCTGGAACCATTTTGCTGCAGGCCCTTGCAAGGTCTCTAGAAAGAGACGTATCGATACATCCTCATGAGTCACGTCCAGAATGTTGCATGACATAATAAATGCAGCTATATGTGCGTCCATGCTTTGATTTCCACTCCCATCAAATTTCAGGAAATTTTTGTGATTTTCATGAGGGAGGGGTTGACTGGATGCGGCAGTGCTAGAGGACCCATGGCATTTCCCCATGGTATAGGTAGATTTACTGCCATTTGAAAAGTAGGAAAAAGAACGTGAGCAGGGAGTGTGGTTCCACTTAGCAAAAGAGCACTGCAAGTTGATGTCGAGGCACCTTGTGAAATCCGACTCTTTCATGGAGGTGAGGCACTTCTTGTTGATCAATCCATTGAGCTTAGTGATGCGAATCATGTTGGAGTGATACTGAAATTGTGCCTTCGAAGTAGATAAAAAATTGGATCAACTTCTCCATGAGCTCTTCTGCTGCGAGTAAATGGTTCACCCACCAACAGATACCCATTCAGATCTGCAACAATTAAGAGCAGATTTACAACAAACTTTTTGTTTATACTTGCTGATTTTTTGATTTTTCTGCAAAAATCAGCAGCATGTACTTTTTCAATATTTAATTTTATCCTCTTTTTAATAACAACCGATTGTGGTTTTTTGACAAAGATTAATAAGGATAAAAAGTGGGTCAATTTAGAAAGCTGATTTTCGGATCTTTGACCTGAATTTTGCAAGGTTTTGAAAATAACATAAATGTCAAAATCTCAGATCTACTGAAATATACAAGTTTTTGTAAAAACTCAGCGAACTAAAAGTTTCTATCTGGTCCCGATCTATGGATTTGTATAAGGAAATTTTCAGTTTTGATCACTTATGCAAAAAAATTGATTTTTAACAAAGAGTTAAAATTTGCAATCTGGTAGTGATTTTTACAGTTTTTTAGTTATTTCCTTAGTTTGATCCCTAGTAGAGTCACCAAAAATTGTTGGTTTGAAAAACTGTCGGTTAGGTAGGTCATGGGGAAATAGGCCAATAGTGTGTAGGGCATAGCCCCTCTTTGAGACAACAAAGTGAAACTGGTTTATTGCTAATCTATCAAGCAGGAATCTATGTAAATCTACACTATTCTAACTTCAGGGGTTTGGGATCTCATCCCAATAGAGGTAGTTCCAACAACGAACAAAAAGGTAGGAGGGAAGGAATGGAGGAGGATAGATCTGAAGGAAGAAAAGAAATGAATTCCAAGATGGAAAGGTCAGAAGGTTTATGCTTTGGGATGGTAGTAAACAGAGCCAAACTTACTTGCATAAAAATTAAAGCAATACTTGATGAACATATGACAATAATAGGAATGAATCCAATAGAATAAAAACATAGATCTAACTTAAGAAAGATCTTATGCAAATAACACACACATTAAGCACAAAGTCTAAATATATGTATTAATATTTCTTTTGTTACAAGAAAACACAAAGTCTTTCTCTCCTCACTTCTCTTTTCATACAAAAATGTCCACCTTTGAATACAACAAGTATTCCAATATTTATAGAAGGAGAAGAAGAAAGAAGACAAAAGAAAACCAACCACTATTTAAAAATATCTTACAAGATATTTACAAAATATCTAAAAAGTCAAAAGTTGACTTTGGGAAAGTTTTTGGATGACAACATCCCATGGTGCAACATGGATGAGGTCATCATAAATGCCAACATGCTTTTTAAATATTTTACAAAAATGATCAATGGATCCCAAGAAGAAGAAACTACTCTTCATCATCTCTCTGCTCGAACTTGGTATCCTGCTTTTGATCAGGAGAGTCGATGTGACACTGCGCTCGATATTCCATAAACTTGTTGATCATTGCTTGAAGTTGATCATGATCTAGACCTTTAAAATGGTCGCCAATGACTTCACAAGTTTCTTTCTCATTCTTGAGCTTGTCAGGTAACTCGTGAAAGTTTCCACAAGCATCGATAAAAAAGCCAATGAAATCATGGCAAGCCAAGAGGTTATTGATTGACTCTCGGTTGAAAGTGACCTTTGGTGCCAAACCTTGAGTGACGATAGTCTTGAAGCATTGGAATGTATCATCTAGCTTCTCTCAAGCTATATGACTCACTGAGCATTTCAGAGCCATTTTTGTAACTGTTTGCTCCATGTTGTATCGTGCGTCGAGGGATTCATCTTTGATTTTATCTATTTTCTCTAGGATATATTCCATTTGATTTAGATATCATTTGGTTGCTTGGGAGGAAGTTTGTATTCCTAAGCGGCTGGGGGGCTTGGGTATTTTGAATCTTAAATATTTCAATGCTGCTTTGCTGGCCAAGATGGGGTGGAGATTCATTAAAAATAATCAACCTTGGTATGCGATCTTCTTAGAGCAAAATATCATGGAACAATCAGCCTCAAAGCTTCCTCTCTCAACAGCCCCTCCCTTATGGCTCCATCTTTTGGAATAATTTGCTTGATACTAGGAGCCTGTTGATTAAAGGCACTAAGTGGAATCTAGGTAACGGAGCCAATATTAGTTTCTGGCAGAACAACTGGAGTAATCTGGATTTGGAAAATGATTTTATTCAGATCAAAGACCCCCTCATCCAAAAATATGGTTGCCTAGTGAAGGATTACATAGAAAATATAGATGGTGAGAAAAGATGGAAAATGTTGAAGGCTGCCGGGTTATAATAATCAAGCTACTCTTTCCTCCTTTCAAGGCAGGCTAAACCTTATTCCTCTGGATCAGAATGATATTGCTGATGAGCTGGTTTGGAAAGATTCCACTGAAGGTGACTATACTGTTAAAGCTGGTTATAATTCCTTTTTCCTGTCTATTAGCAGAAATTTTGATTGGAATAGGATTTGGATGAAAGAGCTATCGCCAAGAATAAATCACTTCATGTGGCTAGTTTTAAAAGGTAAAATCCTCACTATTGATAATCTTATCAAAAGGGGTTTCATTATGCCCAATGGATGCTGCATCTGTAAAGGAGATGATGAAAATATTAATCATCTTCTCCTCCACTGTGATTTTGCTAGAAACATCTGGAGCCGGGTCATTTCTAATTTAAATGTCACTTGGACCTTTCCGGATAATGTTGTTTCAGCTTGGAATCAATGGCTTCCTCCTTTCAAAAACTTCATTTTATGTAGGCTTTGGCTTTTAATTTTTCCTCATGTTCTTTGGAGTATTTGGAAAGCTCGGAACAACATTATTTTTAGAGATATCAGAACTTCTGGGGAGAGCTTAATTAAGGACTTAATTTCTGCTGTGAAAGACAATGCTGAATCTATCAAGCCTCCAAAAAATAAGAATTACAGCAAGGATGAAAATTTCATTCTCCAAAATTGGAATTTGAATCTGGATGATTCAGTCTATAGAAGCTCTAAAGTGGATAGATCTACTGTTAAATGGATCCCCCTCACGGCTGGTTCAAGCTGAATTTTGATGGTGCTTCGAAAGGTAACCCAGGACTGCGGGGCGGGGGCATTATCGAAAATCATCAATAAGTTATTATGGCCTATGCGGGAAAAATGGGGTCTCGAACAAATCATTATGCGGAAGCTTTGGCTGCTCTCTGGGGGATTCGCCTTGCTAAGCGGATGAATATTGATAAGCTTATTGTGGAAGGGGACTCCTTAAATATTATTAACACCCTCAGAGGTAAGCAGCCTCCCAGTTGGACCATTCGCGACTTTTCCTTGAATCTATGAAGATTAGTGAATGCTTTCGAATGCTATTTTCTTCATACATACGGGAAGGAAATAGAAGCTCACATTTTGGCTAATGTAGGGGTTGTTAATGATCATTCAAACCTTACCACTTGGAATGATCGAGCACCCCTTCCCCCAGCGTTCATAATTGCCTTATCAATGATCGACTTGCGTTCCTAGTATTGATGAGACTACCGTTAATGAAGCCCTTGAGTGCGGAGTTCTAAGTGGGTCAATCAAAAGTATTTACCTCTTGCGCTGCATTGGAAAATTCACAGTACTGTTATCAGCTGGCACGCTTTCTGGGTGTCTAAAAACATTGCACATGCGCTTGTTCGGTGGCGGCAGGTCGCAGGCGGAGTCTTGGGGAAATATCAAGCTTTCGCGAGTCCCTGAGCATAACAATGGGTGGTGCCCCGAAGCAAACTGAGCCCACCTGTGATCCCCTCTGGAAACAGGATGAGGTTCTCTGGAACCTGCTGAAAATTGGGGGGGTTAGCAACTTTATTGAGCGCATCGGTGGTTATATGATCGCGCATTTCATAAATTCGCGCGCTTTGTGGAAGGGCGGCTCCATCACCTTGAGAGGGGTTAGCTATCTTTGTGAATGAAGAGCTGATTGCGTTAATTCTTGGTCTTGATATGGATGGAGTTAAATTTTTGAGTAAGAGGATAGACAGGAAGGTGGAGGAAGCTAAGTTTGTCGAAGAGGGGGATGACTTAATCTTCACCACTGGCGGTATCCTCGTCTCATCCATCCCTCCTCCTTTCGAGAGAAATTGCCCGCATGATGGTGCGCTACATCACGTTGGAGGTAGGTTTATCAACATTTCTGTTTCGCCATTTAATTTTTCGAATCATTTTCGCGAGAGGCTTGAGGTTTGTTTCCCACACTTCATCCTAAAATCTTTAGAAGCTTCTATCATTCTGCATTAAGCATTGCTCGTGGCTCTCTTCCCCTCCACCAGGGGGTTATCCTCCTCCTTCATCAGGGTCCTGCACTCCCCCACGTCATTCTATTTCTACCCACATCGTCGCCGCTCTGTTCCTTGGCACCCCTCCCATTGTCCCAGCCCCGCCCACTCCTCCATGCCGTCTCCCTCTTCTCATCACTGCCTTCCCCTCCATGTCGTCACCCTCCCTCACCCGACCCTTCCGGTGTTCCGGCTCCCTCCCCCGCCATTGTTCCTTCCCACCTTTGCCCACTTCTTCCTCCGTTGTACCTTCCCACCCCTTGTTCCCTCCACGGCTTTTGTGCCTCCCCCTGCGTCCCCTGGTCCCTATTCCCTCGGGCGCATCTGCTTGTATGAAAAGGGCTGAACTTCGAGTGGCTCAAGACCTCCTCACCATGCACCATGAGTCTCTGCCTTGGACTCTTCTCCTCCCGATGCCCCTGTTCACTCCCTGTGATAGCTAGCTCCAGGTCCCTCCTGGATGATCTCTCCAAGGATGTTGCTGCGCTTAAGACTCTCACTTGAAATTTTTCCAAGTCGATTAGGCAAGCGCAAAGTGCGGGATCGGGAAGACTTACGAGCCAAACAGAGTGGAAGAGATTTACAAGAAACTCTTCTCCTTGGATAGCAGTTGTGCCTCTCATCTCGGGCACGGCATGGCAATGAGGGCGATTCTCACCTTTCACGAAACACAAATCAAAAATATATGCAATCATTCCTCCCTCAAGGCCGTGGATACATGGCATTAAAAAGACATTGTGTTCAAAGAGGCGGAGACAAGAATGATCTGCGCAAATCTCGGCTCTTGGCCTCATCTCGTTTCTCACTTTGAAGGCGGGCATGGAGAAAACCATAACCAATTGACTTTTTCTGTTTAGTTGCTGCTCCTTATTGCGTTCTTTGTTTCTGGCTTGTTCCTTTGCTTTGGTTTTTTCCGTTTGCATTTCTTTTTGTTTTGGGTTGTAAATTTGAGGCCCATTTGGTGTTCATCTTTTCTATCTTTGGTTTTTGGCTCCTTTTGGTGACTACTTTCCATCTCGGCTTTTTGAAGCCTTTTTGTTCGAGGTATAGGCCCTCTCAAAAAACTATTTACCATTAATAAAAAAATCTAAAGTAATGAGAGATTTGTTATGTGTACACGGGTGATCGATAACATCGACCTTGATAGGTCATCGGTGAGAAATTAACCATGGTTTAGAACATTTCATGCTGCACCTACCGTTATCCAACTCTTGAGAGAGGAAACTGCTCTTTTGTTTGTAGCTCCTTATTTGCTTGGGTAATATCTTGATAAAGTACTGTGAATTTCCCAATCATTTCTTGACCATCTCTGAGGATCCACTCGATCCAGGATGATACTGTTGCACCTTGTTCACCAATCTTAGCATATTCATTTATTTTATCTTGACTGAGAACTTGAATGGGTTCGGCGGCAGTTACAGGGAGCATTGCCCATTTTCTGTAATGCTTGTAGGAGATGTTTGTTTTGTTCCTTGAGTATTCTCTTCTCCTCTTTTGCTTCTTGGAGCTTCTTGCAAAGAGCATCTATTGCAGATAAGGCTTCCCCTTGTAGGCTTTCAGATGAGGTCCCCATTGTGACTTGAGTCACTGTGAAGTATGTGGGAGATGGATCTTCCTTTTTCTTGGTGGGGTCCGGGTAAGTTATCTCCATGACTCTCTCCCAAGAAAAACGAGTTATCACTTTCTACTTCTTGGTTCCCTTCTTGAAAAGACAAAGGAATCCATGGCCACAATGGGAAATTTCTTCTTATCTTTGGCTCGGATGGTGGAAATCCAACCAGGACTTATGGGAGTGAGAGTAGAGGAAATAGAAGAAGAAATGGGAGTGAGAGGGGAGTAACTATAGAGGCCTCGGGAAGCTGTGTTGAAATTCTCGGTGGTGGCATTTGACAAGGAGTCTAATGCACCGCTGCTTGTGGGGCTGGAGTTCTATAGGAGAAGAGAAGGACATGGAAACATAAGGGGTCCGCAGTGGATGGAGGGAATACTAGGTTACGAGATCCGCGAGAGAGGAGAAGATGGAAAGGTGGAAGATGAAAGGGAGGAAGGGAGAGGAGAAGACACATCCACGGGAATAGATGTTTCAATGACAAGAGGATGAGAAGAAATGGAAGAAGGAACATTGGGTACCTCTACAGTTGTAGTTGTGATAACATCCTGAGTGGATGTATCCGTTGAAACCTCTATTGTTTCTTCTTTACCTAGAGACACCAGGTCAACTAATTGTTTTTCAGAAGTAGAAGGAAGGCCTTCAGGAGTTTCTTCTTGTCTGCTTGATTCTTCCTCCTTGTCTTTTCCTTTTCCTTTTAGCACTAGGTCGGCCTTGGAGGTGCTCTACCTAAAGGAGAAGTAGTGAAATATACTCCAAGGTAGGTGAGACCATTCTGTTTGCACCAATGTTTAATGCGTTGCAATGTGGGCTTAACCCTTTCTTGAATGGTTTTCAGCGCTTTGGCTCTGTCGATCTCCGTGAATGGCCAATCATCCCCATCTGTGTCAAGGTAAACTTGATCAATTTCTTGATCAGTCTCTTGGAATTCCTTTGGGACAATGGCAATGCCATAGTGGATGATCTCCTCCAAAGCTAGTCGGGAGTGATCCTTTTGCTTGATGTCTATCTCATGTGTCAGGTTGATCCAAATGTCCTCGATCTCGGGAACATGGATGGGATCAATTTTTGCCTTTGGGAGGCAACTCCGGTAGTCGAAGGTCGGCCTTGCTGGGAAGTTGTGTTTCAAATTCAGCAACTCAAGCTCAGCATACATCTCCCATGCTTTAGCAAATGTGGGGCAAGTGTGTCATCGGCCAACCTGTAAGGGGGATTAGGGTTCCTTTTTCCTTTCTCTTCATGCACTTCTCATGGTAAGTGATTAGTTGCCTTGACAATTCTAATAGGATCAGCTTTGACCTGTAAACTTTGGCAGGCTTCGTAGGCTCTCCCTCGAAATTCACAGCTCGAGGTATGTGAATGTGGGGAATGTGTGAACAACGCTCCCCTTTTCTGTTTAGTAAAAATCACACTCGGGTTGGTCCGATTGTGTCTCATGTTTGGCCTCGGCAATCAGTTACCTTATAGAATAAGACATCATTAATTTTGGAGAACTGGGAGATGCTGGCTTCGAGCTTTAGCTTTGGGTAGAACTTGTATATTTTGACTTAGGGACATAACCCATTTCGAGCTAAACCCGTAAAATCCCATTCGACACACAAAGAAACATACACAACGTAGGAATTCATGTAGAACTTCCCAGTTGTTAGAACTTGTTGAAGCTGCTGGGAGATGGTGTCATTGATGATCTCACCCCAACCAAAATGTTGATTAGGTGCATTCTTGCTCATGGTCTCCAGGTATCTCAGCATCCACTTGTGGAAATAATGGGCATCAGGGAGCCCAAATACTCTATTTAAGAAGGTGATTGTATCACTCAACTCTTCATTGAAGTCACTACGGTGGATGGTTTGTGGCCATCTACTCACCAGCTTCTTGTTCTTTAGATAAAGCTCATTCATCATCTGCATGCATTTATCCTCATTATCGTCCCAGGTCTTCTTGCAGTATTCGAGTGCTTATTTCCACATATTTCTGTGATGAGGGATGCCTAGGATTAGTTCAAAGTGACGAGCTATGAGGTCGATGATCATCTTGTGCTCTTTTTCTTCGACACATCTAGTGTCCTTGTTATAACACTAAGCAACCAACATGATGAACTCGTTATTTACGACACTTACTGGAAGCCTAGCTACAAAGTGCAATCCATTGCCCACTAATTTGTTCATCCACGGGCCACTACTTTCCTGGTTGGTCCTCGCCCAAAAATCATCCATGTCAATATGTCCTAGCTCAGAGTCTCTGATGTCAAGGCTGCATTCTACATATGAGTCAAGCATTCTGACTCTCTGATACTTATACTTCATCTCTTGTTCTGATTGCTTAGCTTTAGCTGGTTTTTGCTTGATGAAGACATATGTTAGCCCAAGGATGTATGTTGTTGTTCCAAATTTATAAAAGACGAAGAATGACGTGGGGTCCACAAGCTAGGAAAATGGCATGCGAGGGTGACAAGGATGGCTAACAGGCACAGAGAAAATACTTTTGCAATTTTCAATTTGTGAAAATGATAGGTGTCGGGTGCATATTTATAGAAAAACTGGCATTTATTATCTCACCAACCACCTTTGGTGTGCTTTTGGGAGTGTCGACACAAAGAAAAATGTGCCTTAGCGTAACCTTACCGACATTGACACAACATTTTCAGCACTAAGAAAAGTTTAGCGCACATTTTATGATGTTGACATGATATTTTCAGCGCCAAAGGACCAAAGGGGTGCAACTTTAGTGATGTTGGCATAACAATGAGTGCACCAAAGGATTTAAGAGGGGGCACAGATTTTGGTGTGTCGACACAAGGAAAATTGTGCCTAGTGCAAAAAGGGGTGCAACTTTAGTCATGTCGACATGAAGATGGGTGCGCTGAAGGATAAGTAGAAAAATGGCTAAGTCCTGAAATGATTTGATTTTTGAAAGGGAGTTTTGGGCTTCTTAAAATGTTGTCAAACTTCCTTGGTGGCCAAAACAGAAATTTTGGTATAGTTCTTGGCAAATTGCCCTTGTCAATTTCGCAGGATAACAAGTGCCATGATTTTCGTTCATGTGTTTTTGGCATGTTTTTAGAATTTCTGAATTCTATTGCTTTCCATAGTTGCATGTAGAGGCATACTCGGCACTCATCTTTATCCCTATTCCCACTATGTGACACTAATTGTGCATTCGAATATGACCTTTTGGCATCATTATTCAATTTTATCATGTGATTTTTAATTTTAGACATAGTTATTACGCCCCCATACTATTTTTCATTATTTATCAAAAGACAATAGCTTCAGCAGGATTTTCCATATCATGGCCTTGTTAAAAAAACACATTCTTATTGATGCACATACCCAACATAAAAAATTAATAGAAACCAACAAAATATCCTTGATTATTAAATATAAGTTATTTTTTCCTTATTATTAAAGTTATTAATCCTTCCTTGTTCATTAGACATGTGGTAGGATTTCGGGCATCCCCAAGTCAAAGGCATTCCTTGGACCGAATAAACCAATTCAATAAAGTTTCGGGTCTATGGTGTCATTGAGGCAAAGTAGAGTGGCAATGAGTAATCAAAAGATACCATGTGTCATTTTCTTGTTCCTCCAAGTGGCCAAATGTCACACATTCTAGGAACTTGAGCGTAAAGGTAAGGCATGCAAAATAAATGAAAATTTTTGGGCCTTATTACAGTCAAATTCGACAGAGGGTACTCACCAAACAATTTATAGGATATTGTTAGAATTATTAATTTCTATAATCTTGAGCCCCACAAATCTGTTGTTACCAACCACCAACTACATACAAGCTGAATTTAGTGTTATTTGGCCATTGAATTAATACTTTTTCCCGTTAAAAGTAAATTAATAGTTTTGCTCGTTGAAATTTGAATAAACCCCTGAAAACGTTTATTCCATGTGGAGACATTTCAGGCTTTCCACTCCTTTCTTCTTGTTAGCATATGAATTTGCATGCATGCAAATGACATGCAACATTGTGGGAACGAAGTCCCTCCTCAATGAAGGTGAGGCTGCCTTTATTGAAAACCAAAACTGTATTTACATCTGTACATTCAAAATTGTCTGTGGGGGGTGTTTTGGAACATCAATGGAAAGAAAAGTGAATGAAGGAGATGGAATGGAAAGAAGGAAAGAGATTGAAATGGAAAGAACTGAAAGAATAGGCAAGAGTTAGGTAAAAATAGAGCCTAATATTGCATGAAAATGAAAGATGAATAACTAACACAAATAAAATGGAGTTTGAGTTAGCCAAACAAGAACGTGTAAAGGGAACACACATGAGCAAGTAGATAATCAGAGCTTGATCACTGTGAACTAGAACAACCAATTAATAATTTTGACAATAAGATCAAAGATAATATTTACATGCAAGATTCAAACACCTAACATCTAATGAACATAAGAACATCAAATGTTACAAGAGACAATGAATGAGACACAAAGTTCGTATTTCATTAACTCCAAAATGTTTTTCACAAAAGAACACAAAGTTTCTTCTTTGAAAAAAGCTTGCAAAAAAGTATTTTCTTCTCCTCTCTCAAAGTCACCCTTTACAAATGAGCCCCTCACTTCCTTTTATAACCCAAAATTTGGTTACAAAGTAGTTAGGGTTTTACATGATCATTAAATAAGGAACTTAAGTGACCTTTGAATTTTTCAACAACCTTATTAAAGACAACCCAAAAATAGAAATTACTTAAAATATCCATTGTTTCCCAAAAACAAATAACAACACCTTTTAAAATATACAATAATAACCAGTTCCTTATCCATTGAAATGGGGTTTTCCTATCTCAAGCGTATGAGAAATGGACTCTCCCACTTCGTTAGATACCAAGAAAATCAACTCCCTGCACCGCCGGTGAAATTAGGATCTTCCGCTTTCTCTACAACTCCAACCACCATCCCTACTTTTCCTTCCCCTATCTCGGCCATTTGGTGGCCTAGGAAAACGGCTTGGAGGTCCACCCATGGGATTGTTGATATTATAGCCAATATATCATCAAAGGAAACAAGCACAAATTCCTTTAAGTACTCACCAAAGATGAGGTCCATGCATGACTGGAAAATAGTAGAAACTGAAAATTACTCTAGAAAGACTGAGAATATGCAACCAGTTGTTATATCCACTCTTAAATATGTAGAAATGGAACAATATTCCTTTGCACATGTGTGAACATAATTGCTCCAATGACTATGTTTCATTCTTTCTTCATTCTGTATCCTTGTTCCTGAACACCGCGCTGCTTCCAATCCTCACAACTACTAACAACATACATTGATTCCATCATGGACATGTCTAAACATCTGAACTGTATAATGCCCATTTGTTTCCAATAATCAAGTATTGGTTTAGCATATTGAGGTTTCTCATCATAAATCCACAATCTTTGTTTTGATCGGGTAATAGCAACATATAAATGTTTCACTTCACTGCATAGAAGATTATGCTTGATATCGTCAAACTTAGGGTATTGCTTTTGCTCGCAGCTGTCAAAACCTTTCTGATTCATGAAATCATATATTACCCTCCATTTCATGCCCAATGGAGAGCTGGTAAAGAAATTATACAGCAGTACATCCTGAAACTCAAGACCTTTGCATTCCAGTATTGTCAACACAAGACATTGCTTCCCCACTTGCTTCAGGACCAGTGCCTTCTGATCATCATCTCATACTAAAATCACTTGTTCAGCCCCAAATTCATACTCTTCTTTTCATCCTTTGATCATCAATGTACCAGCTCTATGGAATCTTTGCATAAGGCTCCTTAGGTGTTGTGTATGGTCTTTGTTTCACTTTATTCATGGGGATGATTATGGAACCATCACAATGAGCCTAACTGATTTTCCACTGTATTGGTGTTCATTTTTTCATCGTAGATCCATTTCTTTCTTATCAAAGTAGGATAGTGCATCTCATTTGTTTTCATTTCAATCATTTCGAAGTTTCCTCATAGACTTAGCTCTCCAACTATGACTTCAACATCGTCAAATCTTCCAATTGGATCTACTCGGCCATAGTTTGCAAGACTGAGCATGACCGGACTATAGCTCAACATGGGTTTCTCAATGGCTTCCCATGTTGAGCGTGGCATCATATTCACTGTGCTACCAAAATCAAAGATGGTGTTTGAAATCACATACCCTGTGAGAATGATGTCCACTCTTGCATCTACATCTCATGGTCTCTTTGTCTTCACATACCGCACCATTTTATCCATTTTATCATCCCTTGGTTGTGCTCTCTAGTAGATTTTTTTGAAGGTTTGTAATGTTCTGCAATATGTCTTCATTTCATAGGTAATTTATAATATTTAACAAGTTGGTGAGAACCATCACAACTCCGTCTTGCTGGAGAATACACATAATTTGACCATAAACTTGTGCTTTAGTGTTCATAGCATTAGGTGTTCCCATATCCTTAGTCTTCATGGATTTCATCAATTCAGTAGCTTCATTAATCAGCATCTTATCATGCTTTGGATCCGGATATTTTTCACTCTTGAACTTTACAGATCTGAGGTTCCGCTTGCATTTTCAATGGACCCTTTCTCTCTACATTGCATTCTTCTCACCACATGTATGTGCGCAGGTTCTTTAGACTAAGAGTTCACAATATTGACTTGCGGACATGTTTATCTTTTCTCTTCTTTTCTGGTGCTGGGTAATCCTTTGTACTGTGTTTTCATGAGATGCTTCAGTTCACACAATATGTCTCTCTTTGTGGACTGTGTGGGAAGTTTCTTGCAATGTGATTAATTTTACTGCATATATCACAAACAATCAATCGCCACTATAGTATTGGTACTTTTATGAGAGATTGGTAGCCTCCTCTTTCTTTTTTATTTAAAAATTGTTTTGTTCCCTTTCTTTCCTGCACATTTCTTGTATTTTCTAAGGCGTCTCCTTTAAAAAGAATGTGTGTTTTTTTATTTCACTTGGGCAAAGGCGTTTGAACTTACTCTCACTGTGTTGGGCACGACCTGCTTTCCACGTGCAATTTTGAGTTGTTTTAACAGTGTGTGGGAGCTCCTTGGACAACTCCACCTCTCCTCTGCCCAATGCGTGAATACTGTGCTTTAATTTTTGCTTTATACTTGGCGCCTCCTTCAGGCTAAATGGTCGAGCTCAAAACAAATTACTCCTTTTCTAAAAATGTGGTGATTTTCCTCTACTGCACTCTTTCTCTCTCTAAGGCGTCTTAATACATGGTTTCTCTGGAGAATACATGGCCTGATTCTTGGCTTTAGCGTGGGAATTGCTCTAATCTTCTAGCAAATGTATTGAAATTTCTTTTTAAAACCTACATGAAATCCAATCTTTCCTTGTTTGTTGCATGTAAAGAGACTCCTTGGATGGGCACAACTTTGTTGTCCTTCCTCTGGCTGGTGGCCTCCTCTTTCTTTATTCTTTTGAAAACTGTTCTTTTTCCTTTTAGTGGGGCATAGTGTGTGGACATGTGCGTGGGATCTATTTTTCTCCCACATGTGGTCTCCTTATGCCTTAAAACTTTATTCTATCTTTTCCATGCATGGAGAATGCGTTGAAGGCTGTTTTTTAATTTCTGGGTGCCTCCTTTACTTGTTGCGTGGAAATTTGTGTTTAAACACTATTCCTCTCTCCACCTTCATGTGTTGTCCTCCTTGCCACCGCTTGGATTGGTATTCTTTTCTTGAGAAATTTTGGATTCATGCGTGGATTTTCCTTTTGACTTTTTGAATGTGCGAACTATTATTTTCCTTGATCCGTGTGTCGTATTGTGGGATATGACAAAATATTATGTTCTTCAGAGGAAATAAGAAGAAAATATTTGCACAATTTTTTCCAATGGGTTTGATAGAGGAAGTTATGGGGATTAATCCAACTTCCCTTCTTCCCGAGTAGTGGGCTTAAGTGCCAGGGAAATGGGGAAAGCAACAAACAATTGCCAATGGGAATGGAAAAATGGCTTAGCAATCCCGTTCAATTTCCCCATGTGGGAAATTTGGGAATTTCCTACCAGTTACCCAATCCATGATTTGGCAATTGGCGAGAAGATCCCATGTGCGGGAAATTTGAAGAAGATTGCCAAGGAAAGGGGAAATTCGGGTTCGGGAAGCTAGATTAGTATTCCCGTAGTTGGAAGCATAAGCTTACTTCCCCGACATTAAAATTTATCGAACGAACTTTTAATTTATATTTATTTAATTAAATACTCTCAAGTGATTCAAAAATTAATTAAATCAAAAAGGAGCAATTGATTAATTAAATATTAATTAATTAATTTTAATGTATTTTAATGCATTTTAAAGCCTTTGTGGAAGAGTTCTTGCCGAAAAGGATGAAACGAAGACCAAAATGATCACAAAAATAAGATGATCGTGACGAGAGCAATGAACCATGTAAATTAACAATTTTCAAATTTTCAAATTTTTCATTTTTATTATTTTTAAACAATTTTGCGAAGTCAAAATTGGTCGATAACACTTCTCCCAATAGACTTCTAAGTCTTGAAATGCATTGTTTCACATAATATTTCGGTACATTTTATTTTATATAGTTTTCGTGGATTTTTATATCGAGCCCAATATATTTTAATATATGTGATACAATATATATTATTTCGGGTAAAAAAATTTGGGGCTTTATTTTGTGCAGCAAAAGTAAATAGAGAGAGAAGAGAGAAGAGAGCAACATCTTGGAGTAAAAAAATATAGAGAAGAAGAATACAGAAAGAGGGAGAAATTTGTGTAGTAGCATAGTAAAGAAGAAAAGGGAAAATACAGAGAGAAAGAAAAGGAGAGAAAAGTGTAGCAACACAATGAAGAAGAAATAGAAATAGAGGAGAAAATACAAAGGGGAAATTTTTGCAAACAGAAATGTGCAACAAGAAAGAGTAATTTTTGTAAGAAAAAGAAAAGAAGATTTGGACACAAGAAGAGAAACAATTGAAAAACAGAGCAAGAACTCTAAGATTGTAAAATTTCTCAAATTAATTTAATATTATTGTGTGTGTTTTATTTATATTTCTAGTTGTGTCTTTCCCTTACTGGTAACGTTTGGCACTAAATTTTGCCAACAGAGATTCGCCATTCAATTTCCAACTATTTTTAATATTTTTACCATTTTCTCCGAAAGAACGAAATAGGTTAAAGGGATATTCGCCAAAACCATGAAATCTGGTTACAAATATATTCGCCAAAACCACGAAATTGGTTACAGGTATATTTGCCATGATTTCTATAAGTTTTTTCCATGGGGGTTCCTTAAAATTTTCCCTATTCATGTGTAGCATTTGCTTGTAGGAACTATTTGCTACCATGGTTGTCTAATACACTTTGCATTCTCTTGTCTTCTATTGTATGCCATTATTTTTGGGTTATGCCCTATATATTTATTGTTCATTGCTTGTATGCTTTTGGCTACTTGCCTTGATTGCCTTTCGAGCAATGTCCCATGTTTGAAACCCACTTTTCTTGGTCTACATTGTCTTCTTGATTGGTAGATTACACATTGTCTGCTATATGTGTATTTGTCTTGATTGCACTTACACATGTTTCTATCCACTTTATTTGCATGAGCCTTAGTTTCTACCATGCACATTACCCCCCCTGCAGTATCAATTAAAAGCATATTCGGTCCTCTCCTTTAGGTCCCATCATCCTAGTGACGTTGCATGCACCCCAAATGAGGGGGCATACATTGGGTGAATCAATCATCCAATAAATCAGCTCGATCTTTAATACGGACCTACATAGTACAAGAACAAAATAGTTTACAAATGAGAAAACACTCCAAATTCGACTTAGGTCCTCGGTTCAAAGATAGACACTAGCGCCTAGGAACTCTTGACCTTTCTTAGGCGCCTATGACCAGGGAATTTATAGTTACTTTCTTATATCATAATAGTTCATGGAATTTCACATATCAGTCCTCTAGCAATCGAATGCATTCTATCTTATTTTTATACTTGGATCAAACTAGATCAAATATGGAACAAAGAAAAATTACACCATCTGCGTGGTGAATGAATTTTAGGAAACAATCAAGGATGGAGAATAACACTAGATCTTTCTCCTGAAACTCTTTTTCTATGGCACGAGATTGCCCAAAAACTCACTCTTGGCGTGAGATCACCCAAAAAACTCACTCTTCTACAATAGTTAAGGACACTTTCTATCCTTTTCACTCGTCATGGATCAGGTGCACACATGTTCCTTTTACTACTTTTTCACATTTTTATATACTTTTACATGATTTTTACAGAGTTTTCATAACACATGACTTTGATTACTCTTTCGCTATTCTTTTACACGTTCGTCCTTAATACGCAACAAAAAATCCCTACATCAATAAAGCAAAAAAACAAAAATAGGTACAACATGGTACAACTCATACGCTTCACCCCAAGGGTCACTTCCTCTTCCTTATATTCCATGTTTTATTTTTATCACTTAATGATTTTTATTCTCTCTTTAGCATGCTTTCACCATCGATCTACATGGTTATCAGGTACACATCTCTTATCTACTTTATGTTATCGAGTATTTACTCAAAGCAATATAAAGTGGGGGAAAATGTAGACACAAAATCATGCACTTGGGTACATTTCTAAGTCCTAATAACATACTACTATTCATATGATTCTTAAGCAAGAAAACTAGTAATTAACATCTATCTTTGGCCTCTTTTTTATCTTTCTGGTTTCCTCTTTGGTCTTATACACCCCATAGCCTAGTTTGATCTTCATTTCTTTATCTTTATTGAATCTAGACACCAGTGCCTAGTCAAGATGCTAGCACTTAGGTGCCATCATCCCCTCCGAGTTCCCCTAACCTCTTTGTATCTTACTCGCCTCTTTTGGGCCTCTTTTATCTTTTGGGCATCTTGTTTTCTTATGGGTTGGCCTTTTAGTTGTCAATTACAAATTCAAACAAGTGAATCATATAAATACAAAGCTATGTGACCATAATAAGGGACCAAGCTCTAAACATATATTATCACCACCTAAGGTTACATCCAAAGGCATTCTAAGAGCATCAAGGCATCCATCTAGCACTCACTCAAGGGACAAGGGATGCATTTTTGCATACATGCATAGGAGGGGAAGTTAATTTTTCCATCCACACATCTATTTACATTACTACATCTAGTTATCACTCATTATCAAGTACATCTTGAGCAAGAGCCTTCCTAGGGCATGATTTCCACACACACTTCACAATAACTACATGGAGTCTGAGATGTAGTGCAACACTCGGTCATAAGTTCACTCTATCAGGTGACTACCAGGTTCATTTTGAATCCCCATTTGTATCTTTTTCTTTTTGGGATTTGATGTGTTTTGGGGTTTTGTAGGTTATCTCTTTCTTTGTAGGTTATAGGAGAATACAACGATCATCCAGTGACACACAAGTGACCAACAAAAAAGGTTAGTGACATAGGAAAATTTGGATTCTAACCATTTTCACAGTCTTGGGTGCTCAACGAGAGGTTTCCAGTGCCTAGGTGCCCTTGACCAAGTCCAAGTACCCTTTTCCAGGCTTGATCGGTAGTTATATGAATTTTTGTGCTCAATTACTATAGTTTCCTCCTCTCGTTCATCAGTCTTTTATTCTAGAATAATTCAAGAGTTATTGTGAAATCATCTAAGTCTTTTATTCCCTCTCTTGCACCTAGGGTTTTAATTTTCACTAGCTTATTGTTTGCGTAAAATTTTAATTACCGTTTATTTATTCTACATTACTCTGCAAATAGGGTTTAACATGTTTCCATATTTGTTAAATTAGAAATAACATATGATATATAAAAACCTAGAAAGACATACAAGAAAGGTGCATCTTAATGGAATGACACATGATAAATGTGAAAACTATATTTCTTTATGCTCATTTTTAGTTAAGACTATATTTTTCTACAATATAATTACTCTTAAACACTTTAGATAAATAAAAATTTAGATAACATACATTGGCCACAACATAATATATGAAACATTTGAAATAAATCAAACTATTGACCCTCCCAAATAAATGAGAGAATGAGTGAGAAAATCTATGTAGATACATATCTTCTACGAATCTTCAAAGCTACAAAATAAAAGAAAAACTAGTGAAGACAACATGATATACATTAGGTAATGTTGATAAAAGAAACATTGGTAATTAGAGAATTATCATGAAATTGAAACTACAATTTTTACTTTGGGAATAATCCTTTTAATTTGGGGATAGAATGTGTGGAACATTTAAAATATTCTAATGAAAAATATGTTGGCATACGTAGCATAGTTTATATTTTTAGGTGTGTTTGTTTTATATTATCCCTTTATTCTCTCTTAATTGTTGTATTCCATTATTCTCTCATCTTCATTTATATCTTCCTCCTCTAGTTTAGGGGAATGTTGTTTATTGTTTCTCCTATAAATTATACGTGCTTCTCCATAATAATACAAGGTGTAGAGAGATATTTACTCTCCATTCTTCTACTAATCTATTCATTTCCCACATTCTGGTATGAGAGCACTAACATAAGCCCTTTGGTGTTTGGAAAAGAGAGGTAGCAATCGTGAATCTTGAGAAGTCTGAGATACGTCCATTCAAAGACAAACCAATCTCTTGAATGGGCATGGCAGAGATCTGGGAGGACGTGAAGAAGTGTAGAATCTTTCCCCTGAGTTGTTTTCTCTTGCTACTGCGTGAAGGAGCCTGTGTGTTGGATTAGCATGGAGGAGCATACCATCCAAACCTGCGTTGAATTCATTTGAATCTCATATTACTGTCAAAACATGAAGTAGAGGAAAAACAAAAATTTCTAGCGTAGAAACTCTTGGCAGCGATTGGGTGTAAAAGCGGGACATGAAAGGAGGTTGTATGGATCTTTGGGACGTGAGGAAGGAAGCAAATCTTGAAATTTTGGTATCCATTCAAACCAGCATGAGAAATTGGAGACAATCACTGCGTGGAAGAAACCATCAATTGCAGTGACTTGTTTCTCTGCATGAAAATGTGGCAGAAGAGTAATCAATTATCATTCACCTGGTGGAGTGACTGCATGGAGAGTTTACTTTCTGCTATACGTGGATGTTTACATTCTTCACTCACCCAAAAACATAGTTCCCAACGTAAACATTTCGTCTTCCTCCTTCTAAGTACCTGCACATGCCAACCGTGAAAGAGGATAAGACCAACGTGAAGCAAGAGATTAAGTGCGTAAAGTAAGAGAAAGACTATTCATGTCTGCATAAAGAGTTAGAGTGGCACGAGGAGAGAAGATTTGGCTGCATAAATCTTGAATGTCTCCTACTATAATTTTAAAAAAAAGGACCATATATTTCTGGCGCAGAAGCCTTTACTACAACATCGAGGGTCTCTCAAAGTGACGTTGAATGTCAAGAGTAAACGAAATGATCAATCTGTGCTTAAAGCTGCAATGTCCACTCGCAAGCTAGTAAACACCATGAAGAATCTCTGAGAGCTCCAGGTTCTACTTTGCATTGCTCAATGAGCTTCGAAACACCGACAATCTAGTCTTCAACGAGCTAGTTCGAAGAGGAATTCTTGAATATTTCCTTTTCGACGTCAGCTGCCAAGCAAAGTGAGTACGGGAAGAATTAGAAGCTAGGTATGACACTAACTATGAAGACAAATAATAATGCCCCACAAAGCATTGCCGACTCACAAAGACATGAGTATCGAGAGCATCTATGAGCCAATACTTCTCATCAGTGAGTAAAAGTTGTAATAACTCTTGAATAAATAAATAATTTTTTTATTACAATGTCTGCTCCGAAGTTGCTTCTCTCGATGCTCAGTTGCTCAAAGGGCCCAATTTTGTGGCTTGGAAAACAAAAATGAGGACAATCCTTCAGTTTGAAGGATTATGGGGCATTGTGACTGGATCTGTGACCGCTCCCACAGCCCTTGATGAATTAATAAAGTATGAAATGGCTAGTGCCAAATCCTTGATGCTGATAATGCTCAGTATCAGTGATGATGTGCAAACACATGTTTAGAATGCGGAGAAACCAAAGGAGGCTTGGGACAAGTTGGCAACAATTTATGAAGCCAAAAATCATACTAAGATCCTCCATCTTCAGTCAAATTTGCACACCCTCTCTATGGGTTCAAATGAGAAATTGAGGAGTTCTTATGTCACGTGGCTGAGCTACAATCGATCAGATTTATTAGCACTCGGTGAAATAGTGGATGAAAAAAATTTGTACCAATCACCTTGAGAGAACTCCTTCTCAATTCTGAGTGTTCGTTACGACACTGAATGTATCTAAACAAACAATGGCATTCAAAGAACTTGTGAATTTTCTGCAGCAGGAAGAGGCCATCAATTCATCCCAAGAGGAGTCTTAAGATAAAGCCCTGTTCTCAAAGCCATACCATGGCTAGAAGAATTGAAAGGGTCCCCTAGAGAAGACAAATCAAGCGCAACCAAAACAATAAAGCAAAAAGATCAAAATTCAAAGAGGTGGTGTCACATTTGCCAACACTCACGAAACATATCACTATTGGTACAATAGCTTGAAACAAGGGTCTTCAAGTCAAACAAGCACATTAGGGCACGAAGATTTTCAAAAGTCCAAACGACATCCCCTGCTAGAGAAAGCACAAGGGGCATCTCGCAACCCAACAAGATAATGAGTCTGATGAAGAGACATCAGAAGGAGCACATTCTAGTAAGAATCTTGTACTTGTCTCTTAGACTTCACTACCCACGAAGAGATTTTGGTTGATAGACTCCAGGTGTAAGTAAGCACATGTCAGGTGACAAGGAGCTGTTTGATTCACTAGATGAACAACCCACTGGTGATCGGGTTCGGATAGCCAATGACAAAGAGTATGTTACAGAAGGAATAGGAAGAGTCACCATTCCTCTAGGACCATGAAAATGTATGCTTACAAAGGTACTATATGTTCCTAGATTGACTAAAGAACCTCCTGTTAGTGACTCAGCTATTGAATCATCACCTGAAGGTAGAATTTCTTGTCCAAAATGGCATCAAATCATGTTTGATCTTGTGAAAAGGTAAGATTATTGCTAGAGCATTTCTGAAAGATAAGTTATTTTCTTTAGATATTGTTTCATCTTCTGCAATAGCTTTATCTGCATCAACAGTACAATCTACTGCACTCTGGCATTTTAGATATGGACACTTGTCAGCTAGTTCATTGCATCAGATGAGTTCAAAATAAATGGTTCATGGACTACCCAAATTGTCCATTTCATTGCATCGATGAGTTCAAAAGAAATGGTTCATGGACTACCCAAATTGTCTAGTTCCTTGCCTCTTTTCCTTGGTTGTCTTGCAGAAAAACAACACAGGGATCCGTTTCAGAAAGCACCTTCCATGCCAAGAAGTGTCTGGAGGTAGTTCATACTAATCTGAACGGCCCTCTGCCTACTTCATTTTCAGGATACAAGTACTTTCAACTATTCATGGATGACCACTCCTACAAGATGTGGGTGTTTTTCCTGAAGAAGAAAAGTGAGGCTCTTCAACATTTCCAGAACTTCTATCATCATGTTGTGAAAGAGACCGGCCAACCTCTTCTTCTACTTCACTCAGATCGAGGGGGAATTCACATCAAACAAGTTCTTGGCATTCCTGAACCAACAAGGCATAAAGCAGAACCTGACTACTCCCTACACGCCCTAGCAAAATGGCATTATTGAGTGATGCAATCACACAGTGATGGAGATGGCTTGCTGCATGCTAACAACAACAAAGCTAGAGGAACGCTATTGGGCTGAAGCAATATAGACAACTATATATCTTCTCAATAGGGAACTGACAAATATTCTACAAAATAAAATGCCAGAAGAGGTATGGAGTGGTAGAAAGCCATCAATTTCTCATTTGTGAGTATTTGGCTACACATCATACATGCATGTCCCAACTCAGAAGAGAAAGAAGTTTGATCCAAAGACACTCCCATGTATCCTACTTGGCTACAACACTACCTCGAAGGAATATCATCTCATGGATCTTGAGACAAAGAAAATATATGAGATTCGGGACGTGGTTTGTGACAAGTCATCCTTTGACTCTGTAGTGACATCAGAAGAACCATTACCAACCACCTCTCACCAACTAGTCTCTGAATCAAATGAACAACTAGAGGAGACTACTTAGAGAAAAGAAATGCTACCAGAGAGCTATTTGTTGACCTTGGAGAACTGGAGAATGTGACTCCACATCAATCCACATGGCAACGACATAGTTCTTCTCAAAAGCAACCAAGTTCTCGTCTAAAGTGGGTACAAAGCACCATCAAGGACTCACATTTACAACAACTCCCAGATACATCATCCGAGTCAAAACAAGGAATCAAACAAGAAATGAGGTAAAATTTGCACTCATTTGTTCACTGATTAATAGCTCTGAGCCAGAAAATGTTTGTGAAGCACTCAGTCATTCTCAATGGAAGGAATCCATGGATACAAAATATGACTCACTTATGAAAAATCAGACATGGGAACTTGTCATCACTTACAAGAAAGAAACCCATAGGCTACAAATGGTTTTTCAAGAAAAAATATAAGGAAAACAAATCCATCGACAAACATAAAGCACGCATTATAGCAAAAGGATATGCTCAAAAAGAGGGCATCGAATATGAAGAAACCTTTCAGACCCACCGTAAAGATGAAGACCATCGAGTATTTTTCGCACTTACTGACATAGAAAGGATGGAAACTCCGGTAGATGGACATCAAGAGTTTTTCTTAAATGGTGGTTTGAAAGAAGAAGTATACATGACCCAACCTAAAGGATTTGTTAATGAAGAGCATCCTAAGAAGGTATGTCATCTCATCAAATCACTTTGTATGGACTGAAACAAGCTCCAAGGGCATGGTATATCAAGATCAATGATCACCTTTTGTAGCATGGGTTCACTCATAGCCCCTCAGATTCCAATTTGTATATAAAGAAGGTAGGCAAAGAAATTGTCATTATTTTGGTGTATATAGATGATCTTGTGATCACTGAAAGTTCAGAAGATCAGGTTGATATTGTAAAGAATGGTCTTAAAAGAACCTTTGACATGACAAATTTGGGGCTACTACATTATTGTCTTGGCTTGGAAATATGGTAAAATGAGCATCACATTTTTGTCTCCCAAATAAAGTATGCCAAGACACTCCTGAAAAAATATAGAATGTCAAACTGTAAACCTATATCCACTCCCATGGAGAAAGGCTTGCAACTTTCAAGATTCCAGGATTCACCTCAAGTAGATGCTACTCTCTACAGCAATTTGTTGGAGGGCTCATCTATTTGACATATACCAGACCATATCTATGCTATGCTATCACTATCTTTCCAGGTTCATGCAAGAGCTGAAGAAATGTCACTGAATGCAAAAAAGCATGTTTTGAGATATGTCCGAGGAACAACTGATTATGGTCTAGAATATAAGAAGAATGATCAATTCTTCTTACAGGGATACATCGACTTGGACCACGTCGGATCTATTGATGATAGGAATTCAACCACATGATACATTTTTCATCTTGGATCTGGACCTATCTCGTGGATAAGCAAGAAGAAGAATGTTGTTTCTATCTCATCCATAGAGGTAGAATATCACACTACATGAGGACATGTGTGTGAAGTGATATGGTTAATTCACATTTTGGATGTGTTGTCCACTCAAAATTCCCCGCTCTGATAAGAGTAAAATTTTCAAAATTTTGAGTTTAAGTGTTTTTCTCTGAAATGCCTAAGTCGTGAAATAAAAAAATCTGTGTTTTGGGTCATTTTGTGTGATTTTCGGGCCTGTCGGAACTTTTTGTCCCATCTGTCCCAAGTACGAAAGTGCATTATATTACCCGACCGAAATCCCCGAAGCTGTCCCATTTTCGGGCCCGTCGGAGAGTTTTGTCCCAAGTGTCCCAAAACTTATTTTGCATGTTGTTCCAATTTCGGCCGAATCATCCTTCCCGCGTACTTCGCACTTTCCTGTCCCAAATGTCCCAAAGTTAAAAAGTGCGAGCTTTCCCATTTTCGGCCGATTTTCCCGAACCGCGTCCTTCGCGCAATTTTGTCCCAACTGCCCCATTTTAAAAAGTGCGAGCTTTCCCAATTTCGGCCGAGCCAGTCAAGTCGCGTACTTCGGAACTTTTTGTCCCGAATGTCCCAAGTCCAAACGGGCCCTTTGTTCCAATTTCGGCCGAAACACCCGAATCACGTACTTCGCACATTTTCATCCCATTTGTCCCAAATGCATTTGTGCGTCCTCTCCCTGTTTCACCCGAACCGGCCGAGCCGTGTGTTTCGCGCATTCGCGTCTCACATGTCCCAAGCGTACCAAGTGTCATTCACACTTAGTTTTTCCCGCTCACTCCGAGTATGATGCTTTTCAAATTGGTGGTTGTGTATTCAATGCGCATTAAAGTCATTCCTCTCTCCAAACGGCTATATAACGAGCATTCCCCTTTGCATTTTTCGCATTGCTTCCATGCTATCTTTTGCTCGAACCCTTGCAATTTGAAAACCTGCGCAATCCCCCTCCATTTGCAAATTCCTTCCAGAAGTCTAGGTTGCAGCTCCGAGATTATCAATATGAAGATCAAGTTCCAGGGACAGGAGCAAATTTCTCCGCTTGAGTCTGCTGTTAGCAATATAGGGGACAACGAAGCTCGTCATCTCGACTTCGGTGATTTTTGGGCAAGAATGACAGATGCAAACCCTACACAAATGGCACAGAGATGATTAATGATAGTGGTTTAGCTTTTGCTGGGAGGATTCCCAATCTCGATGCAGTGTCTTGTCGGTGCTTTCATGTGAGCTCACTTCAACCCGCTTGAGTGAATTGACAAATGTACATGGGAACTCATTGCCAAGCTGAGACGCTACCGCCATTGGTGCTGCCACGAGGATTCGGAGATGGACAATGCTATAGTCGTTTCCCAGGATCAAGCACGAGCCATGTTCGACCAAGACATGAAAATAAATATAAAGCTCGAGTGGCGAAGTCTTGATTAAAACCCTAAGAAAGGTGCTTCTCGCCTAACCAAAACCCTATTCGAGAAGATTTCAATGAAGAATTGTCGATTTTATAATCTTGCTTTGCTCGGGTTATGGGTTTTCCCTCCACCAATGAGTTCCATTTACGGATGTGCCCGCTCATCAGCATGGTGTGCGAGGGAACACAAAATATCAACTGGCCAGAGATCATCTGTATGAATTTGGCGGAGCAGCTATCCAACGTCAGCAAACAAAGAAGTTCTTTATGACTTCATATCTGATGTATACCCTAGCAGCATCAAGGCAGTGGTTTGGCTTCTCCTATATAGATGCACACAAGGATGATCCAGTGTATGCCTATTGCCCGCAGTTCACCCTGGAGACCAGCAATCGAATTTCAGAAGGGTCAATGATGCTTTCACCATGTACGTGGTCAGATTGCTCGAAGGTGATACTGCTAGAAGGTTTTCAGATGAAGCCATGAACTGATATCGCAGTATGGACCTATTTCATCCAATTCAGAAAATTTTCCTATATCAGGCTTGCTTTGGCTATGAGAGCACTCCTCTGCGGCTTCCCATGTTCTGCAATGACAAAATGGCCTTGATTGAAATATGCAGGCAACTAGACAAGTTGCACAGAACTTGCAGAGACAAGAAGATTTCTGGCTTGCACTTTCCCATCTCTCTGGGAAACTACACATGCAAAACAGCTCTGGATGCTCAGAACATAGAAAGAGCCCTGGTCCCTATCACTGTTCATTTCTTCAAGCCAAGAACCTGTTTTGACTTGAAGAAGTTCATTGAACAGAACATCAAGATAGTCTATCATCATAGGGCAGATACAGAAGACTACTGGGCTGACTGTGCAGATGATTTTGAAGCCAGAAGAAGGCATTGTGGCAGGTTCTCCCTGTAATTGATTCAAGAACTCGGTCTGTACCAAGTTCCTGAAGGTCTCCAGGATGACAATTCTGAACTATACTCGTATGAGTATGAAAATGTGATTAAGCACACCCCTCTGGAGGACCTGGATTGGAACAGGAAAGAGAGAGATGATCTGGCTGAGATTCTTGCTCCAGTCTTAATCAGGACTAGGGTGCAGTTCGATAAGAAGATCCAAGAATTTAAGAGGCACTCGGAGAATCTAGCTCGAGGATGATTCGACACCCATAAGAGAGGCATCAGTTCCAGAGTCTGGAACACCGGTGAAAACCCCTCCTGCCTCAGCAACTCAGGGACCTGTGGAATCTACTCCTTCTCCATCTACCCAGGTATACAAGAAGAAACTCAAAGAGGTAAAGAAGGAGCCTGCAGAGAATGACCCTCCAAGAAAACAGGCAGAGTTGCCTATAGGGCCAGAGAACATCATTGTTCTCAGTGAAAGTGAAGAAAGTGAGATGCCAACTCCTGCAAATGTTCCTGAAGATCCAGTAGATAAGGACAAAGAGGTCGAGCCTTTGAACTTCCGGGTGCTTATTGATTCTTCTCTTTGCCATTACCTCCGAGTGCTCTACTCACGTCTCGGCTTGAGTCAGTGGCTTGCATGAGACCACACTGAGTGTCATGAGCTCCCTGTCTCTTGGTCCCCTTGCCCCTCCTGCAGATTCTTCTTCCTCTTTTGCTTGGGTGCAACCTCTGGTTGACAAAAGGAAGAGGAAATCCTCCTCTCAAAGCTTGGGACCAAATTTTGATGCTGTAGCAGCCTTGTTGGGCACCACTCCTTCTCGTGCCAAGAAAGCCAGAACCACCTCCAGAATTGTGTCTGATGCCCAAGGTCAGCAATTCTTGGAGATTGCTAAGCCTACAGTAGACAAATCAGAATCAGACTTGCTGACATCTGACTTAGAGCTTTCAAGGATCCCTATGGGAGAGTCTACTCCTGAAGGTGAAATTCACAACCTCCAGGAAACAGTCACAAGAGTCATTGGAAGGGTAGAGAAAGGGCAGCAGACTATTGAACAGCTGGAAGAACAAGCCCAAGTTCTCACAAGTTTTATCAAGTCACTCTTGTCTAAGGACAAAGTTTTGGACCCTACCCCCTTGACTTCTCTACCGCCTCCTGTAATTCTAAGCCAAGATGAAGTGCAAAGTATTAAAGATATGCACAAGTATTCTATGGCGAGCTATTGAAGCCATGGTGGATGACATGCTTGTTGCTGGGCTAAACTTCATCGATGAAGCTTTTAAACTACATGGAAAGGTAGACAATTTGCAACAGAAGCTATCCTCTGCTATTGGGGTTATGGATAAAGAGCTTAAACTCTGGGCAGTTGCATTATAGACCTTTGCCTCATGGGACAGACAGATGAGAACATCTTACTGGCGAATAAGATTTTTCGATGATGCCAAAGACAATCTATCAAAATCCACGGGTCTACAACGTAGAGTGGAAAATCAAAGTCTGGAGGAAGGCTGTGGGAGAAATGAAGAGCAGTGGCGCGCGAAGGAGAAGCTTTCAAGACACTGGGCATTGTGCATTCTTTGCTTTCAAAGATATACATTGTCATCTTCAAGATGAAAACTCAGTGCTTCCTTGTCCTTGCGAAATCAAAGCTCGGTTGAGCTTTTGTCAAAGATCATCTATTCAAGAGAAAGCTCCATCTCTAAGGAAAGATGAAGAAATTTGTTCTCTTGATCTGCCATTGAAAGAAGCAAACAAAGATTATCATACTCACGTCGAGTTTGATAAAGAGATGGAGAAATGTCAGGGATTTTGGACTCGATGCTGCGCCAACACGTCGGTCCCTCGTGGCGAGAGATATAGGCTGAGTCATTGAAGAAATTCAAACAGCGGATTCTGAAGACAGTGGGCCCCTCCCATTAGTTGGCCACCTGTCTCCTTCTCCTTTCTTTTCTCTTCTTCCCATTCTTTTCGTATTCCTTGTAATTAGTTAAGGTATCATGATGGCGATCTTTAACTATTCTTTAGTTAAAAGAAACGGTTACGAAGAGTAACTGACTTGTAAGCTATATAATGGCCTTTCCACGCCATTTTGAAGGAGGAAGAACTTGGAATATTTGCTGAAAGTGTAAATAGATCTTAAAGAAATCAATACAAAAGGGCTTTTCATTCTTTGTCTATCTAATTCTTGTTATCTCTGTGTTTTCCTTTAATATTGTGGAGATCATTTTGTTCCTAACTCATTAGTCTCTCTGATTGCATACTGTTTAGTTTTGCAAATACAGTGATCTTGTACAACCAAGAAGGAACTTTGTGTCCTTGATTAATAAATCTGAAGAAGGTTATTTATGGAACTTTGTGTCTTTAAATTTAATCTCATTCAGCCAACGCAAATGATCTTGTCTTAAATTCTTTGAAGCTTCGCATACACGAAGAATTATTCTGCTATCTATAATTACAGATGTTGCTATTGTCTGCTCATCTCCTTATTCCCTTTCCTCGGTCCTTGTGTAATTGATGATCCTTGTGGAAAACACTTTCGTAATATCCAAGTTTGACCATAAAACAATGTTCTGTACATTTGTAAATAAGTTCATTTCTGAATAAGGGAACCTCTCCCATTAAAGAGGAGGGACTTCTTGTCCCCTGACTGTTGCTCTTCTAAAAAGTCCTATTTGACGACCAACAATTTTTGGTGACTCCGCTGGGGAAAATCGCATTCCAGTACTGTAATTTTTCGATCATCCTTTGATCTGGCGACTCCGCATTTCACTCGAGGGAGAAGGACCCTTGGTATCGAAGATTCTCAGTTTCAGCTTTTGGAGCAACAGGGTTTTCCTTTCCCTTCAAATAGAAGAACTCGTTCGACGAGCACTCCACCTGTTCAAGATAGAAGTCCTACGGGTGGTATTCCTTCAGAACCTGCTAGTCCCAATCTACGAGCTTTGATCCTAGCTGGTGCTACAGTTCCCTTCCAAGCCGTATTTCCAAGAATGGCGGCACAATTGCCATGGGGTCAACGTGTCGGGCCCCTGGCCCTTACTCAGCCTTTGCATGAGTTACCTAGAGGTAACCGAAAGAACTTCCCCAAGTTTAGAGGAGATGGCAAAGTACACCCTGATGAACACATTGCAGCCTTCATAGTTGCATGTGGAGTCTTGGGAGTTGAACATGAAGACGTCTCGATAAAGGCATGTTCATTGAGGCGTTACGGGATAATGCTTGGCTTTGGTTCTATCACCTTCCGGGTGGTGCCATCACCGACTGGAATACAATGAGAACTCAGTTCGAAAGCCGTTTCAAGCCGGCAGAAGATGTGCATGCCCTGCTTGCCCAAATTTCTCAGATAAAGAAAGATCCATCAGAACCCATGAGAGAATTTGTGGCTCGGTTCAATGACCGATCAACAAAATTCCTCTAAATACTCGACTGTTGATCAAATTCAAAAAATTTCTTTCTAAATGCTCAAACGCCCAAAGTCGATTATGCTCTAAGAAGGGCTAATCTTGGAGCGTTAATTACGGATCAAGAAGCTGGCATGTTAGTGTCGAGGATGACTGATCATGTTAAGGAAGTTGAAGACGATCCTCCCAAATCTAAATCTGCTGCTTCTTCCTCCTCCACCTCTGGACCCAATACTGATCCATTAGTCCAGAAACTTGCAAATGATCTAGTAGCTATAAAGAAACAATTGGCTCAGCATGCCCCGTATGCAGATGTTCCAAGAAGAAATTTTCAGCCCAGAAATCGTTTTCCTGCTCCTCACACAAGACTAGCACTTGAAGGACCTCCTGTCAAAGTTCCTGTGAATGCAACCTGTGAAGTTGAAGAGCCCGATGATGATGTGGACGATGAAGCTCGTGAGGAGTTCCTGGAGGAATTTGATGATGAGGCGGAAGAACTCGAAGGATCTCGGGTTAATTTCTTTACCACCGAAGGCACTGATGATGGAGATAACTATGATGAAGTGGTAGCAGATATGAACAGTGAATCATTTGCTGTCATGACTCGAGAACAGACAAGGCAGAAGGAGAAAGTAACACAGCCCATGAAGAAATCTAAGGAGCAGCCGGCAACTATTCCTGTAATTGCCAGAAGAGGATCTCCTATCCCTACCTCATCTGCACCAAAGGTAAGTCCTGCCAATCCTACTAGCAAAGTTGCTTCTTCTTCTTTTTCTCCTAAGGTTGATAAGCCTAGAATTTCAAATGATGATGGCCCATCCACCTCTGGATCCTTTGATATTGTGGATCATCTAAAAAGGACTAAGGTTCAAATTTCAGAAGCTGAATACTACCAAACCCATCCCAAAGCTTTTGCCAAGATGATCCAATTTGTTAATTCCCATTCCAAGACCACCTCTAAAGGCCTTTTGCCCACTCCTCCTTCTACACCGCAGGCCCTAGTCGGTAGTAATGCTTTGTCACCTCGCCCAGGTGACAAAATCAAGCCTTTTTATGTAACACTTCTTATAGCTGGCCATAGGCTCAGTAACTGTGTCATAGATTCCGGAGCCTCAGATAATGTGATGCCTGCTAAGGTAGCTCATGCTTTAGGCTTGACCCTTACTCGTACTTATGGATCTTGCTACTCCATGGAAAGTAAGGAAGTGCCTTTGGTTGGAAGGATTAAAGATGCACAAGTGGCTTTTGCTGCTTTACCTGAAAAGAAAGTCTTGGCTACCATCCTAGTAGCAGACATTCCTCCTTCTTACGGAATGTTGCTAAGTCGGAACTTCTGTAAAGATGTGGGTGGAGAGATTCAAATGGATTGGTCACACGCACTCATACCTGTCAATGGACAAATGAAGAAGTTACTCCTGAGAAACAATCTGAGTATATTGTGCAGAAAACGGATGATCCTAAGGCACAAATACTCTATGAGGACATAGGTCATGGTAATTACATGATTCTGTCCCCTGATGAAATCCAACCCTCCAAAGTATCACCTAAAGATCCCAATGGTGTTTGGATTTTAGAATTTGATGGAAGTTGTTCCTCGGCTGGTTCTGGAGCTGGTGTCCTGCTAGTGTCACCTGAAGGCTGCCTACACCCTTTTTCATTTAAGTTGCAGTTCGAAAACACTAACAATACAGCAGAGTATGAGGCTCTCATTCTTGGACTGCAAGTGGCCAAAGAACGAGGTGTAAAAAATCTTCTGGCTCGTGGTGATGCAGAGCTGATTGTGAAGCAAGTCAGAAGTCTTTTTCAGGTAAAAAATGGGAGGCTGAAGCATTACCGGAATCAGGTTTGGGATTCAATTGAATTCCTTGGCTTTCTCTATCGAAGCAATACCGAGAGAAAAGAGCAGGGGGCTGATTCACGGTACATTTGTCTCTCGGGGTCACTACCGATTCCCCATCTTGAATCCTCTCGGGATAAGTTCACTATTGAAATGATCCACCGGCCTAGTGTACTGACAATACCAATAAGCGGCAAGTTTTCAACGATGACCAGCATTTGCTTTCCTTCACCGGAACTCAAGGGAATTTCGAGCAACTATATTTTGAGGGAAGTGAAAACACCTCGTGAGAGTGTGTCCTCGACCAAAGCCGTCACCCAAGGAGAGGAAACAGATCGGGAAGG
This sequence comes from Taxus wallichiana var. yunnanensis, assembly GCA_018340775.1. Lineage (NCBI taxonomy): Eukaryota > Viridiplantae > Streptophyta > Pinopsida > Cupressales > Taxaceae > Taxus > Taxus wallichiana. The sequence continues at coordinate 789,737,953 of CM031242.1, forward strand.
CTGCATTAAGCTCAAAGGAAACAAGATTCCCAAAGGTTTGGTGAGTTTGGAGGATTTGTTTGATAAACATGACATATATGTAAAATCTAAAGCTTCTACTTTGGACCTCGTGAATCAGTGAGTATGATAAGATTGATATAGGGAGTTCTCTCGATCCCAGTCAGTAAATATCGGAAAATGTTGCACAACCGATGAGAGGAGAAGAGTAATTGATCTTCTAAGGAAGTATAAGGATGTTCTTGCATATTCTTATGAGGATCTAAAAGCCTTCAAGCCAAAATACATGCAGCACTCTATCCCTCTCAAACCAGGAATCAAGCCTTTCAAGCAGAAACAAAGGCAATATAATCCCAAAATAGCTGACACTATATTTCAGGAGATTCAGAAATTGTTGAAGGCTAAAATCATTTTCCCATTCACCATTCAACATGGATTGCAAACATTGTGCCTGTTAGGAAGAAGAATGGTGAGATCCGCATCTGTGTTGATTTCAGAACTGAATTAGGCTTCTCGAAAGATAACTAGCCTCTGCCTATGATGGATCAAATATTGCAAGCGATGTGGGATCTGAAATGTTATCTATGCTTGATGGATTCTCGGGATACAATCAGGTAGAGGTTGATACTGCAGATCAACACAAGACAGCCTTCACCACTCCTTGGGGTACCTTCGCCTACAAGAGAATGCCTTTTGGGCTGATTAATGCTGGTGCCACTTTCCAGAGAGCTATGGATTTGGCTTTTGGAAGCTTGAAAGGGAAATGTATTGTCATATACCTTGATGATCTGACAGTGTTTTCAAAGACAAGAGCAGATCACTTCGACCACCTGGAAACAGTTCTGCAAAGATGCCGAGAGCATGGGATTTCTTTAAATCCTAAAAAATCATCTTCTGTGTTACAGAAGGAAAACTATTAGGGCACATTGTCTCCAAGGATGGTATTAAGATTGATCCTGAACGAGTTCAAGCCATCCAGCAAATTCCTCTCCCAACCAGTAAAAAAGGCGTGCATTCCTTTTTCGGTAAGATCAATTTTTTAAGAAGATTCATCCCTGATTTTGCTGAATTAACTTTGAACATCTCTCAGATGATGAAAGGGAAGCAAGCGTTTGGTTGGTCTTCTGAAGGAAAGGAATCCTTTGAGGGTATCAAGAAAGCTATTGCTAAAACTCCAGTTTTGGCCTGTCCTGACTTCAGCAAAGATTTCATCATCTATTGCTATGCTACAGATAATACCACATTCTTTGTCTTAACCCAAGAAGACTCGATGGACATGAGCTACCAATTGCCTTCATGAGCTATATCCTGAAGAATCATGAGCTGAAATACACCATGATGGAGAAGCATGCTTTTGCAGTAGTCAAAGCTGTCAAGCAGTTCCGTTTCTATATCCTCAACTCTCACTCTATGGTGCTTTGGTTCCAGATATAATCTGTGTCAGTCAAGTCAATTCTTACACAGCAAGAATTTGGGTCCAAGAGAGGAAACTGGGTGGCTAAAGTCTAGGAGTATGACATTGATATCAAACCGACCAAGCTGGTTCGTGGAAAAGGTCTTTGTGAGCTCATTGCTGAAGGAGCCAAACATGAGTTGCTGGAGGAGAAAGCTGACATTCCTACTGTTCTATTCCTTAGTTCAGTTGATGAATGGTATTCTGACATCGCCCATTTTCTCACCTATGGGGAATGCCCCTCTCATTTAACTGCCAAAGAAAAGAGGACTGTTAAATTGAGATCAGCGCAATATGTACTGTGGGAAAATGCCTTGTTCAAGCGTGGTTTGGATGGGAGATTTCTGAAGTGTGTGGACAAGGAGCAGCAGAGAAAGTTGCTCTCAGCTTTCCATGATCAGGCATGTGGAGGGCACTATTCATCAACAGTCACAGCTCACAAGATACTCCGGGGAGGATATTACTGGCCTTCCTTGTTCAGAGATGCATCCCAGTGGGTGGATAAATGTGAAGCTTGTCAGACCTTTGTGGGAAGACCTAAATTGGCATCTTTACCTCTCAAGCCAGTTGTGATTGAGGAACCATTTCAACAATGGGGTCTAGACTTCATTGGTGCACTGAACCCTATTTCTAGTGCTGGTCACACGCATGTGCTAACTGCCACTGACTACTTCACCAAATGGGTGGAAGCTATTCCAGTCAAGAGCACTACTTCTGAAGTTGTATGCAACTTCATCAAGGAGAACATCTTGGTAAGGTATGGTGTACCTAACAAGATTGTAACAGATAATGCTTTGAACTTTTCCTCAACTGAGATAATGGATTTCTGCTACGGGTATGGCATCTCTCTGGCTCATTCTTCAGATTATTATCCCCAGGGAAATGGACAAGCAGAATCCACCAACAAAAATCTGGTGACTATCATAAGGAAGTTGGTCAATGAATCTCAGCGAAACTGGCATAAGAAGCTTTATGATGCTCTTTGGGCAGACAGGGTCACACCCAAAAGAGCCATTGGAATGTCCCCTTTTCAAGTGGTGTATGGAGTAGAAGCTCAATTGCCAGTGACAGTGGAACTGCCAGCCTTGCACCTGATGAAGGCCATTGAGGATACTAGTTTCAGTGATGCTCTGGATAAAAGAATCATGTACCTGCACAAACTGAACGAGGATAGATTGGAGGTTGCTGACAGGATATCTGCTCACCAGCAGAAGGTAAAGGTTCTATTTGACAAGAAAGCTAGGTTCAGAGAGTTCCAAGTTGGAGATACCATGCTGTTATGGGACAAAAGACATGAACCTCGTGGCAGCCATGGAAAATTTGATTCCCTGTGGCTCGGACCATTCAAGATAAGACACTTTGCTGGTAAGAACTCTTTCTATCTTGATTACATGGATGGTTCCCCTCTCCCACTTCCTTATAGTGGGCAGTATTTGAAGTTGTTCAAGTCCTAGGTGACTAGGGAGTCCCTTTGTATATTCTGTACAGTGTTTTTGCTTTTCTGCTTTCGGTGTGTTTCCCCTTCTGTTGTTGTGTGTGTTGCCCTCTGTGTTGGTTTGTTTTTGACTCCTTTGCCCAATGGATAAGGCACTGGTCTGCTTCACCGAGTTATCTAAGTTCTTGCCTTGTCTCATTCCATGAATTTATACCAAGTCATCCCCAGAAGGAGCCAGCTGTTGTCCACTCAAAATTCCCCGCTCTGATAAGAGTAAAATTTTCAAAATTTTGAGTTTAAGTGTTTTTCTCTGAAATGCCTAAGTCGTGAAATTGAAAAAATCTGTGTTTTGGGTCATTTTGTGTGATTTTCGGGCCTGTCGGAACTTTTTGTCCCATCTGTCCCAAGTACGAAAGTGCATTCTGTTACCCGACCGGCCGAAATCCCCGAAGCTGTCCCATTTTCGGGCCCGTCGGAGAGTTTTGTCCCAAGTGTCCCAAAACTTATTTTGCATGTTGTTCCAATTTCGGCCGAATCATCCTTCCCGCGTACTTCGCACTTTCCTGTCCCAAATGTCCCAAAGTTAAAAAGTGCGAGCTTTCCCATTTTCGGCCGATTTGCCCGAACCGCGTCCTTCACGCAATTTTGTCCCAACTGCCCCATTTTAAAAAGTGCGAGCTTTCCCAATTTCGGCCGAGCCGGTCAAGTCGCGTACTTCGGAACTTTTTGTCCCGAATGTCCCAAGTCCAAACGGGCCCTTTGTTCCAATTTCAGCCGAAACACCCGAATCGCGTACTTCGCACATTTTCGTCTCATTTGTCTCAAATGCATTTGTGCGTCCTCTCCCTGTTTCGCCCAAACCGGCCGAGCCGTGTGTTTCGCGCATTTGCGTCTCACATGTCCCAAGCGTACCAAGTGTCATTCACACTTAGTTTTTCCCGCTCACTCTGAGTATGATGCTTTTCAAATTGGTGGTTGTGTATTCAATGCGCATTAAAGTCATTCCTCTCTCCAAACAAACTATATAACGAGCATTCCCCTTTGCATTTTTCACATTGCTTCCATGCTATCTTTTGCTCGAACCCTTGCAATTTGAAAACCTGCGCAATCCCCCCTCCATTTGCAAATTCCTTCCAGAAGTCTAGGTTGCAGCTCCGAGATTATCAATATGAAGATCAAGTTCCAGGGACAGGAGCAAATTTCTCCGCTTGAGTCTGCTGTTAGCAATATAGGGGACAACGAAGCTCGTCATCTCGACTTCGGCGATTTTTGGGCAAGAATGACAGATGCAAACCCTACACCAATGGCACAGATGATTAATGATAGTGGTTTAGCTTTTGCCGGAGGATTCCCAATCTCAGTACAGTGTGCTGATACAGTGCTTTCGTGCGGAGCTCACTTCGACCCCGCTTCGAGCGAATTGACAAATGTACATGGGGAACTCATTGCCAAGCTGACTGCCGCCATTGGTGCTGCCCTGAGGATTCCGGAGATGGACAATGCTATAGTCGTTTCCCGGGATCAAGCACAGGCCATGTTCGACCAAGACAGTGACAAATATAAAGCTCGAGTGGCGAAGTCTTGGTTAAAAACCCTAAGAAAGGTGCTTCTCGCCTAACCAAAACCCTATTCCGAGCAGATTTCAATGAAGAATTGTCAGATTTTATAATCTTGCTGGCTCGGGTTATGGGTTTGCCCTCCACCAATGAGTTCCATTTCTGGATGTGCCCGCTCATCAGCATGGTGTGCGAGGGAACACAAAATATCAACTGGGCAGAGATCATCTGTATGAATTTGGCGGAGCAGCTATCCAACGTTCAGCAAACAAAGAAGTTCTTTATGACTTCATATCTGATGTATACCCTAGCAGCATCAAGGCAGTGGTTTGGCTTCTCCTATATAGATGCACACAAGGATGATCCAGTGTATGCCTATTGCCCGCAGTTCACCCTAGAGACCAGCAATCGGAATTTCAGAAGGGTCAATGATGCTTTCACCATGTACGTGGTCAGATTGCTCGAAGGTGATACTGCTAGAAGGTTTTCAGATGAAGCCATGAACCTGATATCGCAGTATGGAGCCTATTTCATCCAATTCAGGAAATTTTCCTATATCAGGCTTGCTGGCTATGAGAGCACTCCTCTGCGGCTTCCCATGTTCTGCAATGACAAAATGGCCTTGATTGAAATATGCAGGCAACTAGACAAGTTGCACAGAACTTGCAGAGACAAGAAGATTTCTGGCTTGCACTTTCCCATCTCTCTGGGAAACTACACATGCAAAACAGCTCTGGATGCTCAGAACATAGAAAGAGCCCTGGTCCCTATCACTGTTCATTTCTTCAAGCCAAGAACCTGTTTTGACTTGAAGAAGTTCATTGAACAGAACATCAAGATAGTCTATCATCATAGGGCAGATACAGAAGACTACTGGGCTGACTGTGCAGATGATTTTGAAGCCAGAAGAAGGCATTGTGGCGGAGTTCTCCTCTAATTGATTCAAGAACTCGATGTACTCAAGTTCTGAAGGTCTCCAGGATGACAATTCTGAACTATACTCGTATGAGTATGAAAATGTGATTAAGCACACCCCTCTGGAGGACCTGGATTGGAACAGGAAAGAGAGAGATGATCTGGCTGAGATTCTTGCTCCAGTCTTAATCAGGACTAGGGTCTGGTTCAGTAAGAAGATCCGAGAATTCAAGAGGCACTCAGGAGAATCCAGCTCCAAGGATGATTCGACACCCATAAGAGAGGCATCAGTTCCAGAGTCTGGAACACCAGTGAAAACCCCTCCTGCCTCAGCAACTCAGGGACCTGTGGAATCTACTCCTTCTCCATCTACCCAGGTATACAAGAAGAAACTCAAAGAGGTAAAGAAGGAGCCTGCAGAGAATGACCCTCCAAGAAAACAGGCAGAGTTGCCTATAGGGCCAGAGAACATCATTGTTCTCAGTGAAAGTGAAGAAAGCGAGATGCCAACTCCTGCAAATGTTCCTGAAGATCCAGTAGATAAGGACAAAGAGGTCCAGAGCACTGAACTTCCGGGTGCTATTGATTCTTCTACTGCCATTACCTCCAGTGCTCTACTCACGTCTCAGCTTGAGTCAACAGCTGCGCAGACCCTGAGTGTCATGAGCTCCCTGTCTCTTGGTCCCCTTGCCCTCCTGCAGATTCTTCTTCCTCTTTTGCTTGGGTGCAACCTCTGGTTGACAAAAGGAAGAGGAAATCCTCCTCTCAAAGCTTGGGACCAAATTTTGATGTTGTAGCAGCCTTGTTGGGCACCACTCCTTCTCGTGCCAAGAAAGCCAGAACCACCTCCAGAATTGTGTCTGATGCCCAAGGTCAGCAATTCTTGGAGATTGCTAAGCCTACAGTAGACAAATCAGAATCAGACTTGCTGACATCTGACTTAGAGCTTTCAAGGATCCCTATGGGAGAGTCTACTCCTGAAGGTGAAATTCACAACCTCCAGGAAACAGTCACAAGAGTCATTGGAAGGGTAGAGAAAGGGCAACAGACTATTGAACAGCTGGAAGAACAAGCCCAAGTTCTCACAAGTTTTATCAAGTCACTCTTGTCTAAGGACAAAGTTTTGGACCCTACCCCCTTGACTGCTCTACCGCCTCCTGTAATTCTAAGCCAAGATGAAGTGCAAAGTATTAAAGATATGCACAAGTATTCTGTCTATGGCAGAGCTATTGAAGCCATGGTGGATGACATGCTTGTTGCTGGGCTAAACTTCATCGATGAAGCTTTTAAACTACATGGAAAGGTAGACAATTTGCAACAGAAGCTATCCTCTGCTATTGGGGTTATGGATAAAGAGCTTAAACTTCGGGGCGCTTGCATTGTAGACCTTCGCCTCATGGGACAGAGACAGATGAGAACATCTTATCTTGGCGAATAAGATTTTCGATGATGCCAAAGACAATCTATCAAAATCCTGGGTCTACAGCGTAGAGTGGAAAATCAAATTCCTGGAGGAAGCTGTGTGAGAAATGAAGAACAACTGGTAGAAGGGAGAAGCTTTCAAGACACTGGCAGCTGCTGCTTTCAAAGATATACATTGTCATCTTCAAGATGAAAACTCTGGTGCTTCCTTGTCCTTGCAAGAAATCAAAGCTCAGTTCAGAGCTTTTGTCAAAGATCATCTATTCAAGGAAAGCTCCATCTCTAAGGAAAAGATGAAAGAAATTTGTTCTCTTCAGTCTGCCATTGAAGAAGCAAACAAAGATTATCATACTCACGTCGAGTTTGATAAAGAGATGGAGAAATGTCTGGGATTTTGGACTCAGTCTGCAGCCAACACGTCAGTCCCTCGTGGCAGAGATATAGCTGAGTCATTGAAGAAATTCAGGCAGCGGATTCTGAAGACAGTGGGTCCCTCCCAATAGCTGGCCACCTGTCTCCTTCTCCTTTCTTTTCTCTTCTTCCCATTCTTTTCGTATTCCTTGTAATTAGTTAAGGTATCGCAATGGGCGATCTTTAACTATTCTTTAATTAAAAGAAACGGTTACGAAGAGTAACTGACTTGTAAGCTATATAATGGCCTTTCCACGCCATTTTGAAGGAGGAAGAACTTGGAATATTTGCTGAAAGTGTAAATAGATCTTAAAGAAATCAATACAAAAGGGCTTTTCATTCTTTGTCTATCTAATTCTTGTTATCTCTGTGTTTTCCTTTAATATTGTGGAGATCATTTTGTTCCTAACTCGTTAGTCTCTCTGATTGCATACTGTTTAGTTTTGCAAATACAGTGATCTTGTACAACCAAGAAGGAACTTTGTGTCCTTGATTAATAAATCTGAAGAAGGTTGTTTATAGAACTTTGTGTCTTTAAATTTAATCTCATTCAGCCAACGCAAATGATCTTGTCTTAAATTCTTTGAAGCTTCGCATACACGAAGAATTATTCTGCTATCTATAATTCTGAATGTTGCTATTCTGCTCATCTCCTTATTCCCTTTCCTCAGTCCTTGTGTAATTGATGATCCTTGTGGAAAACACTTTCGTAAAATCCAAGTTCGACCATAAAACAATGTTCTGTACATTTGTAAATAAGTTCGTTTCAGAATAAGGGAACCTCTCCCATTAAAGAGGAGGGACTTCTTGTCTCCCGATTGCCGCTCTTCTAAAAATTCCTATTTGACGACCTAATGTGATGACACCGGGAATTCCTTAAAAATAGTCACATATTGTCTATTGCGGTAATCGAGTGTGTTGAAGCTCGTGTAAAATCCAGTCTTTCATGAATGAACAAAGCATATTGAAATTGACTGTCATTTCATTTGAGAGCACATCATGAACCATCACATTCGATCCAGATGCTATCCTATGGAAGACCAAGTAGGCGATATTCTCACCAAGGCTCTTGGAAAAGTTAAATTTGATCTCTTCAAAGATCACATTTGCAAGAATAATGTAATAAGGGGGGAATGTTGGCATACGTAACATTGTTTATATTTTTAGGTGTGTTTGTTTTATATTATCCCTTTATTCTCTCTTAATTTTTGTATTCCATTATTCTCTCATCTTCATTTATATCTTCCTCCTCCAGTTTAGGGGAATGCTGTTTACTATTTCTCCTATAAATTGTATGTGCTTCTCCATAATAATACAAGGTGTTGAGAGATATTTACTCTCCATTCTTCTTCTTTGATCTATTTGCTTCCCACAAAATAACCCTCAAATATTTGATCATATAAATATTTTCCTAATCCTTCACAATCCCCAAGAAATACTTGACCAATATGCACAACACATATAATGACAACACACCATATAAGGATACATTTTTTCAACACTCTACTACACATGACATGCCTATACCCCCTAAACTCTAAAATAGAGTTACATCTTAGGTAAATTACATACAATTTGCCATCATACAACAAATTCCATGGTCCTTACACTAATTAGGTCAAGGTGTTGCATGTTCCTACTAATTTGTATTCACTTTCTCTTAAGTAGGTACACCCTTAAGTTCTCCCATAAAAGATGAAGGTGATGATGCATTCTTTTGGTGATGGGGTTTGAAATCGACTAATAAAATGGAAAATTTTCCCCATTAACAATAGGACAAATATTGCCACCCATGGAGTCATCCTAATTTTTCTTTTCTTTCACATCGGTAAAATTTTGTACGTAGGTGATCTTGGCATAACAAAAGAGACACATATGGGAAAATGTTGTCGTATAAAGAGGAATCAATTTCTCATTCCATTATTTTTACCATACATTTTTTTACACACTAATTTGGAATTAGTTTCAACCACAAAAATGTTTACAATGCATTATGCAAGAGTGAAAATACCATCAATAAAACCTACATAACAAGACACATTCAATTTTATTCCATTGGTGAATGATTCAGACTTAAAGGACACCACTTTATTACTTGGAACATAGATAATGTGTGTGTGTGTGTGTGTGTGTGTGTGTGTGTGTGTGTGTGTGTGTGTGTGTGTGTGTGTGTGTGTGTGTGTGTGTGTGTGTGTGTGTGTGTGTGTGTGTGTGTGTGTGTGTGTGTGTGTGTGTGTGTGTGTGTGTGTGTGTATTTGAAGCACTCCAAGCTCATATTATAAGTTATGACTAAATGTAAGATGCACATTTCATCCATGTCCACACACAAAAAATGAGAAAAATTAAATGACATATAATGATATAAAATGGAACAATAACTCATAATAATGAAACAAAAATGAACAATATCATTACTATTGAACAATGTTATAACTTCACTATAAATGTGTCCATGAAGGTTGCAATAACACCATGTTTTTCAACTAGAAGACACCGATATTTGGGCACTCAAATGTTTCTTACAATTATACATATTCCAAGGAATTTATGAGCATTACCTCATAATTCTCAATCAATAAAACATAAATTCAGTAGTTAAAAAACACACTATGGTTTTTAAGTAACCATTTTTTTCAACTATATTTATTTTTCAGCTAAATAATTTGATGAATTTCTCTTCCAAGCCTTATAAACCCTTTAAGACCCAAATCCCTAAATGTTTTGACCAAAAAAAACTCGTAGGGAATATCTTTCTTCACCCTAAGAGTCAAAAAATAATTTGGTTCAAAAACACTATGTGTTTTTCAATGGGGAAGTTTTATTAGTTACCAACTCTTAAAAATTGTACAAGTGTTATTAGACCCTAAACCCTATTAAAATGTTGTAGGAATATCTAACTTTTTACAAGAAAACACTAAACAAACACAATTGATTATGGTTTTGTTTACTATTGAAATGTATAATAAAGGAACTGCAATGTGATTATCAAATCAAAAGGATTAAATCCAAATAGGTGGCAAGATTTATAATTGAAGCTAATAGAGTAGAATATATTGTTTTTATGCGCATCCCCGATCCAAAAGTAGAATTCTATGCATTTGGAAAGCATTCATTATTCAGAAATGATGTAGTATGCATTTAGTACAACCATTTTAATTGTAATTAATGATAATTAATATGTCACATCGTGACCCTTTGGTTTAGTTATAAGGATTAAGAGATAAAAACAAATCTTTTACATGTCTTATGTGGGTGTATTTAAAGGCATTTGAATGGAATTTTTAGTTACCAAACTATAAAAGAGGAGAGCGAAAAGTCCAAACAAGTACACATATTTATCCTACAATCAATAAATAAATTGTATTCATCCCATAATCAATCGGCATTCATTTTTAATCATTTATTAATCTCTTCGTTTCAGCTCTTGGTCGAAAAGACTATTTGGTCTTGTAGATTTTATTAAATTCTTTCTTTCATTCATTCATCAATCGTATATATTCATCCCAAAATCAATCAATCAATCAAAAAGAAAAGACAACAAAACAAACATATTCATATGAAAACTTTGATTAATCAAAGAGAAAATTCAAGAAAACATCATCATCATACAAAATCATCTCTACATTTCTATCAATTGACAATTACAATTCCATATATACCAAACACGAGCATAATAGAATAAAATTCAAACCTTCATATGAAGAACAACTTTAATCTAAGATAAAATACCATTATTTTCTAATCTTTGGATAACAAGAAAGAAACTATCCATTTTCTACATTGGCTCAGAAGACTTTTCCTAAAAGGAATTGGGGATAAATTTTCTTTAGTCATGTTCATGTTACAAAGAAGTGGTTGAATGTTGATTTTCATTTGTTGTGCCTTTTGTGATGTATATTATTTATCACAAACAACATTAAGAAGTGGAGTTCCATAGTAAATCGCATTATAGAGACTAAAATAAAACCTATATAGCAAACCCCAATACCTTTACAACGAATCAAGATAGGCACAGGGAAAGAGACACACAAACCAAAAATAACAACTATTAAACCCACATAATAAAATTGCCTAAGTTCGATAAAAGTAAAATAGAAACCCATTCATTGAAGCTATCATCCATTTTATACAAAATGACAATATAATAATCAAACAAATCCAGCTCAAATGACTATTAAAGCTCCATATCATGCATTATATAGTTAAAGAAAGATGGATTCATATTGCATCAATATGAGTATTTAGTTGGCTTAGCCAACTGAGTAAAAGGGTGGGGCATATGGTTTGCCTTAAAAATGGTTTTGAGAATGAAAATCAACACTACAATGAATGTTTAATACCCAATGTAGTTCATGTCAAACAAAAATTTAGAGAGATAAAAATCTCTAACGGGTGTTCATATTTTACTATAATGTATTCCTCCCGCATTTATTACAAAAATCATGCATGAGAGTGAGAGTAGAGGTAGATTTTTTTGTGTTTCAGTATATTTGTAGGTCATATTTTAAAATTAGGATATTGGGGAAAAGTGGGTGTGATAAAAATAGTCTACTTATGTTCTTAATGAGACCTATTATGATTTACACAAGACATGCTATGTTATTTCCAGTGCTAGTACTTCTCTATGGGTTTTTGATCTTGCAATGAACTAGAAAAATCATATGCAATTTGATTTGCTTCATCATCCCACCTGGTGTCAAAATTGAAAGTATGTCATTTTATTTTGTCAAGCAGTAGGATATTTAGGGGATAAAGAATATGAACTTTTCATCAAATAGTTACAATTTATTCAAAAAGTGAAGAAAACCTGCAAGGCCTCAGGTTGTAAAATAAATGCCTTTAATGAAATTATCTAAATCCTCTTTCAAAACAAAGCTAAAACAGATCAAAATGTGTTTAAGAATGAATTTTTGTTGTCGTGTAAAAAATGATGACGTCTTCATTTTTCAAGGAGAAAATCTTACTAGTTCAAAGTTTTTGCATGAGAATGGTGTACGTAGGTGATCTATATTAAATTGGTTGGAGGAAAGGTGGATTCCAAAACGTGCTTCTGTTGTTTTTGGCTCTATCAAACAATGCTTCATATGTTTCCACAATCTGAATAATTTCTAAAATGCGGAAGGGTGATTTTCAAAATATATGTTTACGTCCTAGAATGCTATCACATGGCATGTGGGGTTAGGGAAAAAGTGAGAACAATTGTAGATGCTAATGTGTGGGCTATGGAGTGATGTTTGATTTTGTAAGTCGTTTAGACATTTTTAGTCATTTTAAATGTCAAAATACAACCACTTTTAAAATATGACCATCATGGTTGATAGGTAAAAATATAATTTAAATGTCAATATGATATGTATGCTCAATTTTTAACCATCACACACACACACACACACACACAATTTAAAATTATTTTAAAAATTGTCAAATTAAATATTATACTATATATTATGAATTTGTGAGATTTATGACAATTAATATCAACAAAAATGGAAACTTTGGAATTAAAATAATAAAAATATTTTAATATGTTATTAATAAAATAGAAACATCTTAATATCTCATTGATAAAATAGAAACATCTATTAGTTTCCATTTTCAATTAGTTTGATTTGGTTTTCTTTGATTTTTTACAAATATAGATTAAACTACAAACATTGGATTTGGGATTTTGTAAGAAAGGTGAAACTTGAAGGTTGAACTTGGAGGTCTGAAAGTTGGAAGTTGGAATTCATTTTCTACAAAATTACAAGCTTGCACTAGTGAGTCATTTCTTTCAATTTTTGTAAAATTTTTAATTATTTGTAATTTAATTTTTTTTTAAATGTTCTCACAAACTTTAATGGTGTTTCTAGATCTTTCATTTGATTAGTGAAGATCCAATTAATTAGTAGACAATCAATATTTATGAAAAATAATTGTATCTCTGATAAACTATGAAATTGATTAATGTAGCCTTGTTTTTGTTGGTTTATAATTATACAATAAAGGCCCAAAAATTTATAAAGATTAAGTTTGTTAAAATCATTTAGATTCAATGAATTATAGAATCCCACATAAATTTGTAATTATAATGCAATTTAGTTTAATATTAAATTTGGAATCTACAAGAGAAAAAAACCCACCTTAAAATTTTATGTAATTTTTTTTAAAATACCAACATTGGTTGCAACTTAAAACTTTATTAGCAATTAGCTAGTAATTTTATTTGGCCATGTTGTTCTCTCTACAAGGAGAATATAATAAGAATGATTAAATATTTTCAAGCACAAACGTTGAGGGGTGGGGGCGGGCGTGAATCAATGTTCCCTAAAACTTTATTTCACATACACTTTACCATTCATCAATTATCATTACAAATTAACCATTGAACATGCATTCACCAAGAATCATAACCATACATGAGAAATAAGGACAAAAATACACTAGATATAAGTGGGAAACCCTTGAAGGGAAGAAAACTCATTGAAACAGAGTTTGGACAAATTTCCCTATAAAGAAATGAATCAAATTTAGTTGAGCACCAACCCAACAAGGAGCACCAACCCCTAACAATTTAGTAGAGCACCAACCCTACAAGGAAGCTAAGAATCCCTAGATGACTCAACACCAACTCAGCCACCTGATGGTTTGTCACCTATAGAATGTTGCCATAACAACTAATGATCATGTTTATTCATCTCTCCTTTCTTCTATCTTCTTCAAATATGTCTTTTAGGATTATTCGCTCAAGAAATTCTTCACCAAGTTGATTAAGTTGAATGATGTGTCTCTCCAATAACAAAAAATTCTAGAGCATTGTGAATTATCCTCTTCTCTTCCTTGATGGTCAAAAAGACCTTCTTCACCTCTTCACAAACAACCTTCTTTCTCGATACACCTCTTCACCTCACAACTACCAAATATTTCTTCTTCACTTGCATATATACATGACTTAAGCATCATACACATCAAGGTCATCCATTATAGATCAAATGAACTTAAAACAATAGGAGTAAAGCATGAACACACCATTCATTCACCTATCTAGGTATGCAATAGCATGTTATGACCATATACCTTCATTAGTACTCGTAAAGGCCTAATTGCACTCAAAGACATCCTTTTCCAAGACATAATATTCTTGGCCTTCATGGTCTTCTTCAAACATCAGGAACCACTTAGAGATGTTTTCTAAGTCTACTCTACAAGCTTGAATAATCATACAACCCCATTTCATACTATGAAACTACTCACTAGGACCAACTGTCCTCATTAGGAACAAAGGAGCTTTCTAGTTGAGGAACCACTTTGTTGACTAGACATATTTGTGCTTCTAGGGTAACCTCAATCTTTTTAAGATTACTTACGAGGACATTCACTGATACCAATTATTGGAAGTACAACCATTGAGAAGGGGGTGAATTAGTGTGCCCTAAAAATTTCTTTCACATACGCTTTACCATTCATCAATTATCATTACAATTTAACCATTAAACATGCATTCACCAAGAATCATAACCATACATGAGAAATAAGGACATAAGAACACAAGTACACTAGATATAAGTGGGAAACCCTTGAAGGAAAGAAAACCCACTGAAACAAATCTTAGACAAATTTTCCTATACATAAATGAATCAATTTTAGTTGAGCACCAACCCAACAAGGAGCACCAAACCCTAATAATTTAGTAGAGCACCAACCCTACAAGGAGCTCCAACTTCTAAATTTAATAGAGCATCAACCCTACAAGGAATCTAAAACTCCCTGGATGACTCCACACCAACTCAGCCACTTGATGGTTTGTCACCTATAAAATGTTGCCACAACAACTGATGATGATGCTTATTCACCTCTATTTTCTTCTATCTTCTTAAAATTTGTCTTCTTGGCTTCTTTGCTCAAAAAATTCTTCACCAAGTTGATTAGGTCAAATGACATGTCTCTCCAAAAACAAAACTCACTCTAGAACATCATGAACTATCCTCTGCTCTTCTTTGATGGTCACAAAGACCTTCTTCACCTCTTCACAAAAACCTTCTTTCTCGCTACACCTCTTCACCTCACAACTACCAAATAGGTCTTCTTCACTTGCATATATACACAACTTAAGCATCATACACATCTAGGTTGGTCATCATAGATCAAATGAACTTAAAAATATATGAGTAAAGAATGAACACGCCATTCATTCACCTATCTAGGATGGAAATAACATGTTGTGACCATATACCTTCATTCAGACTTATAAAGGCCTAATTGCACTCAAACACCTCCTTTAACAAGACATAGTCTTCTTGGCCTTCATGGTCTTCTTCAAACATTAGGAACCACTTAGAGATGTTTTCTAAGTCTATTCCATGCCTCCTATAATATTGACTCATCTTGAAACCCAATTTCATACTATGAAACCACTCATTCGGACCAACTATGTTCATTAGGTCATGATAGGTACAAAACCGGTCTTTGCATGAAGCTCAACCAATACTCAAACCACCTCAACCATGCATGTATGTCACATGAATAGAAACCCGATGACCTCGGGGTCATCACCAACACCATCAAACATCCTCACTTGGACCGTGAGTGCCCAAGAACCACTTGCCAACTTGCACTCCAAGAACTGTCCTTACACCATGAAAACCAATCATCAACACTAGAGCCTCCAATCACAAACCAGTCACCCAATTCATTCTCGGGCCATATTGAGCAATATATTCTCCATCACTACCTCAATAGTGTTTTAGGAGGGTTTATGACCTATTTACCTTCTTAACAATTTTTCATAAACCTTTTCCCCTTAAACCACAAACCGTAGTCACAAAATCATGCACTTTAGACATATATTTAGGGCTCATGATTTAGGTCTTAAGGCTTAGGGTTTACAGGTCACGAGTAAGGGCTGAATGTTTAAGGTTTAGGGCTTAAGGCTTAGGGTGTGGGGTTTAGGGTTTAGGGTTTATGGTTTAGGGATCATGGTTCAAGGTTTAGGGTTTAGAGTTAAGGGCTCAAGGTTTAGGGTTTAGGGTTTAGGTTTAAGGCCTAGGGTTTAGGGTTTAGGGTTTCAATTGTAGAATTTAAACGCTAAAATATTTAAGTTGAATGTTGAAATCCTGAAAATTACCTATGTACTGACCAGATTATACTTTAAAAAAACTATCTCCTAAACCGTGACTCATGGAGTTGTGAGACTATTTCCATAAGGTGCAGAGTGACCCTAATTTCTTATATTTACTAAAATAAATTTAAAGTATAAGAAATAATAAAATATAAATAATAATAAATGAACATTTCATAAGAACATATAATGTCTATACTATGAAGAACATTTACGCGTACGTTTTTTTACGTTTTCCTTTTTCCAATACATGCCTTTAGGTTTGGATCTAGTTTGGATCCCCAAGCCTGAGGCATGGACCTGCACAAACACAAAAAAATCATGTTTTTGCAGGAAAATGCAAAAAATCCACTTCCACCATGATAAATCAACATAAAACGATCTATTTGTTTTAAAAATATTATACCACGACGTAGAGAAAATTTCTTCTTTCGAAAATATAATTTTTAAAATTTTCAACTAATATAAGGTTTCCATATTATTTATTTTCTAACTACACCTTGTTATAGCTATTTTTTGAAGTTTAAATATGTCTATCTTTTGTCATGTATCTTTTTTTGGATCATTGAAATTGAAAAAAAAATATACTAGCAAACTAGGCCTAATTCTATACATATTCAAAAAAACAATTTTTAGGTAGTTAGGGGGCACAATCGAGACTCTGTTATTTTTCAAAACTTAAAATTTTTGTAATAGAAAAATCATAAAAAGAATAAATACTCGCTAAAAAATCTAAAACAAATTTTACCAAAACTAGATGCTCATAGATATCTTTCTACCAAAGGGTTTTCAAAAATACTAAATGGTGTTCAAAAATGGTGGGGGCATGAAAGTCACTCTATTATGTTTTTTAACAAAAATAGGAGCACCTGTTGGTATTTTAGTTATTTGACCCACTTAAACTTATCTATTTTCAATAAAATTTAGTATCTTAGAAACTAGACTCAAAATTCTACGATTCATGTTTATACAACATCTTCCAATTTTGAGTGTAACTATTTCAAAAACTCATACAAGTTGAAGTTTTTATTTTTCAGAAAAATGCGTCCACTTAAGACCCCCTTTTGGCCCCCCAACTTGGTGCACTTACCCATATCTAACCCTTAAATGTGAAATCTTAGCACAAATGATTAGTGAAGGAACTTATTATATGAGAGGTTATTGTTTCCTCTCTTCATCAACCACTAGTGAGTTCTATCCACCACGATTTTAAAGCACACTTTTTCATGTAATGTTAACAACACTCAAACCATTCATTTTCATCCTTTCGGGAAGTTCATGTGCATCTTAGACTATCTTTTCTCTCTTACAATGCCCAAAAATGAGTTTGGTATAGGTACATTTTTCAGAACAATACCTTTACTAATCATTTTATCACACTTTATTAGCATTTAAAATATATTACATTGTATTCAGTTATGGTTGGTAGGGAACCGTTTGGTGGGGAACCATATCTCTCCATCTATATATTTGATCCTCGCTGTAATGGTATATAATTGAATGAATAAGATAACATATTATATGATTATTCATCCTGTCGGTTATGATGTAAAGCGGTTTCATTGGCTCATTGTTCTTTTGTCCCTTTCCTCTACTACAAACATTGGTATCAGAGTGCCATATCTTCCATGGCCTAGTGGAAAAGGATCCATTAGACACAACAACAATGTGCTTGGAGCCGAGGTTAGGAGCATCTGGATCTAGTAGTTGTCCCATGTGGAGTGAGAAGCCCATGTAGTTATAAGGGGGATCCATCCAAGGTGTGTCATAGTCTAGAGCGGAGACGTGAAGGAGTTCTGTTTGTAGCGCCAAAGATCAAAGGTGCCATCACTTAATGCATTTTTGGATTAGAGAAACGTGAGGCGAAGGAGCATGGTAGGGATGTGTTGCAGTCCTAATGACACTTGGAGGATTCTACAAACATTTGTGCATTGTGCAGACATTTGTTAATTCAAGGCAAGTAGGATTCTGCATTGCTCCATTATCAGTTAAAGGAAGTTATTAGTATAGCCATTGTTTTTCCCTAGGCCGAGAAAACAAGGTGAGAAAACTTAGTTTCAATAGAGATGAATGCCAAAAGAGGCCGACCAAAGATGTTAATCCTACAAAGAAAGGAGAAAAGAGAGCATTCAATATCCTTGTTAGCCTTAACCATAAATTTCACATATTGTGCAATTAGTATTGGTATTCCTTCATATCCTATTGACATGAGCAAATATATACTTATTGTATGTAATAAGGAAATTGTTGCACAAATCATATATGCAACATTGGCAGTTGCCTATTCTAAGAAGATGCCCCAATTTGGCCTTAAATTTGCTCACATAGAAGATCCACCAGACTCTGACGAGAGTGAGGAAGTTATTGATGAGATTGTCTTCCCATCATCTCTAGTGTTGTAAGTAGCAACACATTCAGGAGGACGGAGGATAACGGAGGCTGGAGGAAATCCAGCGACCTCTTGCAAGCCGTAGGCGACGAGGCCGCCGACAGAGATTGTGGTAGAATAAGGTATTGAGGACCTATTCCTCAATTTTGGTTTGAGTTTATTTCAATTTCAGTTTTGTTTTGTGTTCTGTTGTTTTGTGATCAAATGCTTTGAAAATGGATTACTCGGAGCATAGTTGTTTGCCAATGGTTCTTCATTTTGAATTGATCCTCTAAGTGTCGTGCTTCAAAAATAAGATGGTTCACTTGTGAATACATTCACTTGCAACATGAACCATGTGCAACAAGGTCTAAGTGGTGAGATCCAGTCAATAGCATGTTTCTTGATGTAGTTTCTTTCTCAGTATTCACATTTCACATTATGGGTGAAAATGACTTAGTCAAGGGCAACATTCAGTGGCAGTGATTTGTTTCCTTTGTTGTTAAAGATTGGCTAAATGACAATCGACATCAGTGGCTACAACTGAGAACATAATTTCTATGATTCTTAGAAGTGAATGTGGAATATTTGTTAGTGCATGTTGTTGTTTTCCTGTGTTGTGTGGTTGTTCAATAAAGTATAGATGATGTATAGTTTCCTGTTTGGGACCTCCTAATTGAAGAGTGTCATGGGGAGCATAAAAGAACTGAAAGCAGTGCATGGTACTCACACTAGGTTCATGGTAAACCTGTAAAACCACCGAGGTAAAATCCTCTTGGTTCGTGGTAAACCTATAAAACCACCAAGGTATCATCCTATTGGTTCATGGTAATCCTGTAAAACCATCGAGGTGAATAGTCGAAAGTGTTCCTATCCCTCTAGGTTTATGGTCAACCTTAGAAAAACCATGTGAATCGAGACCATGTAGGCACATGCTCGTGTGAAGACCCTCTTTGTGGTGTTCTCATTAAGGGGGGGAACATCCAGTATCAGGAAATGTATATTTGTACGAACAATGTAATAAGGGGGGAATGTTAGCGTTTAAAAAAATTACATTATATTCGGTTACGGTTGGTAGGGAACCATTTGGTTGGGAACTGTATCTCTCCGTGTATATATTTGATCCTCGCTGTAATGGTATACTTCTAGCATATTATATGATTATTCATCCTGTCGGTTATGATGTAAAGCGGTTCATTGGCTCATTGTTCTCTTGTCCCTTTCCTCTACTACAAACACACACAACCTATAATTTTCTAAAATATAACCATGCTTGCAAAGCCTATTAATAAGTGAATTATAAGTAATAACGTCAAGAATTAAACCATATGTAAACATTTCATGTTTCAATTTAAATGCTTCTTGAATGTTGCCTTATTTGGCATGGCCATGGATAAGAGTGTTGCATGTAAATGCATTATGAACCAAACCAAATGAAATTATGCCCTATCTCATCATAGTTGAAGCACTAGAAGGGAAACTTACCCTTATACTTACCTGAATCTATCTTCAACTTCATAGAAAACATAGAAATCAATTCATCGTCATCTATATCTGAAATATCATCAATTTTGATCTTCTTACATTTTTAATTTCTTTCTTCTTTGAAGGTTGTTTCCTTCTTGGGAGGTTTTTCATCACATGTTCTCATCTCATAAGTTGTCAAGATACCATGGAGTTCATCCATTTGCAGTGTACTTAGATCCTTGGATTCCTCTATAGCTAAGACTTTAGGATCAAACTTAGGAGTTAGAGATCTTATCACCTTTTTATCACCAATGCTTATTTCATTTATTATCATAATTCTCTAATAATATTGACCACTCCATCTACCTTGAGGAGATATGATGCAATGTTTTCTTCTTCCTTCATCTTCAAACTTACAAACTGGCTCATGTAGGTCTGAAGCTTTACCAACTTCACCTTAGTGTCACCTTTATAAATGACTCGTAGCTTATCCCACATACCCTTAGCTATAGAAATTTGCATTACTGGACAAATTCTCGACTCTGCCAATCCACACAAAATGACATTCATTTCTTTAGAGTTATCATTACTTGCCTTCTTGCATGTTGCATGAGTTGGAGGAGTCTAAGGAGTAGTGTACCTATCTACAACTAAGTGCCAAATATCACATCCCAATGACTTTATATGATTCTTCATCCTAATGCTCCAAACAACATAATTTATCCCATTGAACAAAGGATCTTTGCTAGTTGAGGAACCACTTTGTTGACTAGACATATTTGTGCTTCTAGGATAACCTCAATATTTTAAAGCTTACTTCGGAGGACCTACACTCGATACCAATTATTGGAAATACAACCACCGAGAAGGGGTGTATTGGCGTGACCTAAAAATTGCTTTCACATACACTTTACCATTCATCAATTATCATTACAACTTAACCATTAAACATGCATTCACCAAGAATCATAACCATACATGAAAAATAAGGACTCAAGAAAACAATTACATTAGATATAAGTAGGAAACCCTTGAAGGAAAGAAAACCCCTTTGAAACAAATCTTGGAAAACTTTCCTTATAAAGCAATGAATCAATTTTATTTGAGCATCAACCCAAAAAGGAGCACTAACCCCTAACAATTTAGTAGAGCACCAACCCTACAAGAAAGATACAACTCCCTAGATGACTCAATACCAACTCAGCCACTTGATGGTTTGTCACCTATAGAATATTGCCACAACAACTGATGATGATCCTTATTCAACTCTTCTTTCTTCTATCTTCTTCAAATCTATCTTATAGGCTTTTTCACTCAAGAAATTCTTCACCAAGTTGATTAGGTCGAGTGACGTGTTTCTCCAACAACAAAACTCACTCGAGAACATCATAAACTATCATCTGCTCTTCCTTCATGGTCACAAAGACCTTCTTCACCTCTTCTCAAATAGCCTTCTTTCTTGCTACACCTCTTCACCTCACAACTACCAAATAGGTCTTCTTCACTTACATATATACATGAATTAAGCATCATACACATCTAGGTTGGCCATCATAGATCAAATGAACTTAAAATAATATGAGTAAAGCATGAACACACAATTCATTCACCTATCTAGGATAGCAATAGCATGTTATGACCATACACCTTCATTAGGACTCATAAAGGCCTAATTGCACTCAAACACCTCCTTCGCAAAGACTTAGTCCTCTTGGCCTTCATGGTCTTATTCAAACATCATGAACCACTTAAAGATGTTGTCTAATTGTAATCCATGCCTCCTACAAGCTTGACTCATTTTGCAACCTCATTTCATTCTATGAAACCACTCATTAGGACCAACTATGCTCATTAGGTCTATAACAGGTACAAAACTGGTCTTTATAGATGAAGCTCAACCAATACTCAAACCACCTCAACCATGCATGTATGTAACATGAATAGAAACCTCATGACCTCAGGGTCATCATCAACACCATCGAGACATCCTCACTTGGACTATGAGTTCCTAAGAACCACTTGCCAACTTGCACTCCCATAAATGTCCTTACACCATGAAAACCGGTCATCAACATGAGAGCCTCCAATCACAAACCAGGTCACCCAATTTATTCGGGCCATATTAAGCAATATATTCTCCATCACTACCTCGGTAGTGTTTTAGGAGGGTTTATGACCTATTTACCTTGTTAACAATTTTTCATAAATATTTTCCCCTTAAAGCACAAATTGTAGTCACAAAATCATGCACTTTAGACATTTATTTATCCCAATCTCATACTACTATTTAGAAGGTTCTTGAGTGAAGAAAGTACTAATTAACCCCATCTTTTGGCCATCTTATTTTACTTTTATTTTGTCATTCCCACACATTTTTATCTACATGCCCAGTCTATTTCGGCACTTTCCCATCATTTTAGCCTCAACTGGGGCACCCAAGGTAGTATTGGGGTGCCCATGGGTGCCCTGATCCCACTTGGGGCTAAATACTAGAACGCCATTTTCTGCCTCTACCACGTTAGGACACCACATTTGAAAGTAAAATCTCACCTAATAGGTCACAACAAATTATGCCCATGCAAGTTGCTAAAACAAAATATAGGTTCACACATTTCACAAGTTCATTGACCACATTTCATACTATAGTGGGTCACACTATCCATGTTGCAATCTTGATGGCCAACAAACAACCAAATGCCATGCCAAAAATAGCTAATGCATGTTCTCCTCTTAGACGTTGATGTTTCCTATGCCAAAATGACGTCCTCTAAGGTGCTCGGGTGGTTTCTTTAAAAATTAAATTGTCAATCTAGTTTCTTGTAAGAAGAAAGCAAGTAGAACACCATCAAAATGGCTCGACACTCCACGTAGGCGCTCATGTTGGTTAAATTTTCACCACGAGACCATGCCAATGAAAACATGCATGATTGATGGAGTCGCAGTGTAATTGTTCCTCCACGCAATTCGTTTGCACTCCAATCTTCCACATAGGAAAAGATAAGATACTCGATTGCTCCTCCAAAAAAAAAAATGCCAAAGTAAAGAATCGGTTATCAAAAATAAAATTGCAGAAACAGAAACCACAGTCAAAGATCTTCAATGCTCTAATACCAATTTTATAAAATGAATAATGTTATATTACATTAGATATATATTAATTAAACAACTATGTACATATATACATGTGTTCTAATAGAAGGACTCCAATAGATAGCCAAACATATGAAAGGTCAATAAATGTGTGGAGGAAGGTGAAAACACAATGGAATACTCCAACAAGATACATAAATAGATCCATAGATAGAGAATTTGTTGTATTTTCCACTTGTAATCTTCATGCTAATGAAATAAGAATCTGAGTTCTATTAAATTGTTGTAGATACATGACTTAGGAGGGATTAGCACCCAAGGCAGGGCCCACTTGCGATTTTCTATCCCTCTCCTTCTATTTTTTGTTTTAATTCATTGCATGATTAGATTAACAACAGTTTATTCTTTTATCTATGTTCTATTTTTTACATGCTTTATCATTAGCCATAGTATTTACTTTCAGTTATAATCTAGTTCATTTCTAGCATTGTTATTTCTTAATTATAGTGACAACAATTTTCCTTTATACCTCCTAAACATCTATAATTGTGCATACAACACTGACAATATTGAAATTTTACGTCCTTGGAGTCGATAATTAAATGACTGCAGATTAATGAACATCATATTAATTGTTGCAAATTAATTTACACCACCACCTATCCAATTACATTCACCCGTGAACCTACCATTACCATAATCTACCCGCATTCATCTTCGAGAGAATTTTAATTGATCATCCTTACAACATGTCAATCATTATTGAGGATATTGCTTAAGGAGGGTTACTTATCCCAGTAACTCCTCTTCCACCACCATGGTCAAAATTTCATTTTTCCATTCCTCCTCCTTTATCATCCATCCTAACCACCCTATATTTTCCATCCTTCTCCCTTTCTTCCCTCATTCATGATCCCCTCTTCCTTCTTTGTTACTCCACCCTCCTTTCACCATTTCATTTTGCATACTAATCTTGTGAATCTTACTTGAGCCCTTATGAAAAATGTAAATCTTACTTGAGGATAATATTCAAGGTAAAACTACCCTTTTGTATATCATTCACCATCACCACACTCTTCACTCTATTTGATTGTTCCTTCCTTGTAATCTTCCTCTCCAATAAGCCCTAGATCTACCACCTACCTCACATAATCTTATCAAATCCTTTAGTGTCACATCTCATTTCTACATCATTCATCTTGTGAATCTTACTCGATCACTCTTATAAGATGGGCCTTTCTTGAGGACACTCCTCAAGGAAAGACCAACCTTCTGCATTTCACCCACCATCACCACCC
This sequence comes from Taxus wallichiana var. yunnanensis, assembly GCA_018340775.1. Taxonomy (NCBI): domain Eukaryota; kingdom Viridiplantae; phylum Streptophyta; class Pinopsida; order Cupressales; family Taxaceae; genus Taxus; species Taxus wallichiana. The sequence goes on from CM031242.1 coordinate 789,762,462, forward strand.
TCCTCACTCCATTTCACAATTTATTCTTTATGATCCTCCACCCAACCACCTATCACACCAACACCATCTTTACATAACAGTCTCCAATCCTTCACTTTCAACATTCGTCTCTTCCTTTTTATCTTGGGAATCTTACTTGACCACCTTCTTCTTGACCAATTTATTTTCCCCGCCTCTTCCATCCTCATTTTAATCTCTTCACCCCTTTCCCTCCATCTAGAGTTGCATCCATTTATTACATTTGCACCCACTACTATCACTCATGTAGAGTTGCATCCATCTATTGCATTTGCGTCCACATAGCTCCATCATCAAGGCACAAGATAGGAAGTCGAAATCACACTTCGTAAGGTGAGGATTCTATTCTATTCCATGCACACATGCTATTACATTTTTCTACATTTAGTTATTGCTTGATATTTCACATAGTGTGACTAGCACAAGAGAACCTAGGGCATGATATGTACGCACGCGCGCGCACACACACACACACACACACACACACACACACACACACACACACACACACACACACACACACACACACACACACACACACACACACACACACACACAATTCATTCTACATCTTTATTTTTAGGGTTTTGATACACCTTTGTCTTTTTCAGGATCTCTACATCATCTTGGATTATTGGCGACATACAACGCGGACAACAAACCCGATGCGACAAACATCGAGGTTTCAAAGCACCTTCTAACCATGTGAGAACCAATTCGGAGCTTTTTCATAGACCAGGGCACCCAGATTACATACCAGAGCACCCATGGGTGCCCCATTCCACTCAAATCTTCTAGATCCAACATTTTCGGGACCCTTGCATAGTCGTTCCTTCTTATGTTTTCTCCATTTATCTCTCATACACTCTCGACATCACCTCTTATCAGCTAAGTTATTTCCTTACCTTCTTCTTGCATATTAGGTTTTATTTTATTAGTCTAATCATTTGGTAATTTCTATATTGTTATAGGACACGATATTTGTTGCATTTTATGTCCTCCTAGATTAGATTAATTGCCCCCTTTATAAACTAATTTTAGTTACTCACAAACTAATGCCAGGGAATCTCGAGCTAGGACCCTTCCCCAACTACCATGAAGAGCTTAGCTTTCCATGCAAAGGTCACATGTGCCAATGAGCATCAAAAATTCATTCTCGAGCTGGGTTTCTCACTTCCAAGACCTTGATATACCTAAAACAACTTTTCTTGCTTATTCTTGCAAAGTAGGGCTTGAAACTTTTTCCACACCTCTAGGACAACCTACTACACCTTTCCCAATGCTCACCTTTGCATCTCCATGCTGAAATTTGTCCAACCTACCTCATTATGTCACCTAGGGCTTAAGATAGGTCTAAGTACAAACCTAGAATGGAGGTCCAAACCCTGTATACACACTCTGAGACACTTGTGTCTTAACACCTCATCCTCATGCTCTTCATGCTCTCACAAAGGCATAACTAGTTTCTAAAACCTTGTGAACCACCATGACATACCATCCACCTTCATGTATGTTGACTAGTCCATGACTAGGCTTCTTGACCATCTGTACCTTCAAGCATTGCCACACTTGCACACCTACGAGGACCTTCAACAAGTTCCATGACATCACTACAACCATCTTCTTGCACTCATGATATCATCACAACACCGCATCACTCTTACAAGCCATCACACTTACTCAAGACAAGTCATCAATTATAACTAGACCAAGCAAGCCGAATTTGACATCAACACAAAGACATGACATCAATGAATGGCACTACATCAACCTTCACACGTATTGTTCCTTTCTCAAGTTTTGACATCAATGACAACACCACTTGCCAACAAAATAGACCTTATAATTTGGGTTAACAATGGGATGGGTAAATATGGCTTTACATAAATTTGAATTATGAACTTGGGGGAACATTTTACATGAAAGCACCCTCTTCAAAATAAATATGTCGCTACACCTAACTCTCTTGAGAGTTTCCTACGTCTGGAATGATACGATGTAAACTAGTCATGGTTGGAAAATAATTAAGAACGTAATCTCCCTTTCCGCTGGGCGGGGAGACTTGGTATTAATTAGATCTTGCTCAAAAAAATCAAATACATTGAATGTAGCTATCATTAGAAGGCGCACAAGATTACAAAAACCTGAGTAGAGTAGAGTAGAACTAGACGTCGATTGAGGTGCACATGAAAACAAAGAGAGAAATTACAGAAATTATTTATTTGTGAGGATGAGGATGCACGGTTTCGGTTCTGACGCGATTGAAGCATCTTTGCATGAGATTCCTTGGTATTCGACATATGTCTTCCTGCTCTCATTTCATGCCCCTGCACTCTACACGAATCTTCGCTTCTCCTTACGTGGAATCCTTCCATTCACCTCGCCTCTCGCCAATTCACTATATAAACTGCCCCGCTCCTCTCTGTCAATTCACACTAGCACTGCTCCACTACTGACTACTGAGTGAGTATATATAATTATTAGTCTGCAACATGTTTTTTTGAAATGCATGTTCGTATGGATTGTCATGAAAGTGGTCTCCGTGTAATGCAGGTGTTGATACCTAGTCATGGCGGTTCGTAGGCTTTCTTTGGTGCTGTGTTTGGGAGTTGTATTTCTATGCTTGGCGAGTGTGATCCGCGGGAATCAGATCGAAAGCAGCAGGCGATATGGGGAGACGAGGGAAAATCGAAATCCCTACATTTACAAGAGGGACGAGCATCAGAGGCGACTTGCTACACAACGAGGCGAAATCCGCGCCGTTCCCATCTTTAGGGAGAGTTCCAGTCTGGTAGAAGATCTCAAGAATTTTGAGCTGAATTGCATTTGCATTCGCCCCAACTCTTTATGCTTCCTCACTACAGCAGTGCACGTCGACTTCTCTTCGTTGAACAAGGTCTGTGTGTCTCGTGTAGTAATCATACATCATTATCATCATCTGTTGATCTGAACAAATAATTTTTCTACTGTTGTGCGCAGGCAAGGCAAAAGTAGGATGGGTGCAAGGGGGAAATTGAGGGAAGTCCAGCTTGAAAGAGGAGCGTTCACTTCATTCCATTGGGTTCTATCTTTTACGCCATTAACAATGACCAAAGCCAAACCCTGGTCATCGTCAATCTGTTGCACAATCCCAATCCTCTCACCCGCCGACACCACGAGGTTCCTCCCTCTCGATAGTAATGCTCATGCTCATTCTTCCTCTTCTTCTTCTTCTAATAACGCTAATTCTTCTCCTTACATTGTGGCTGTGCAGTCGTTTTATCTTGGAGGTGGGCGGAACCCGCCTCTATCTTGTCTGCTTTCAGAAGAGAAACTCTTGAAGCCGCCTTCAATGTAACCATTTTATTAAATAATATTGTTCTTTCTTAATTCAATTCACGTAGTTAACGATGGGCGGTGTTTGATCAGACCGATGGGCAACAAATTCAAAGGTTGTTGAGCAAGCAGAATGAAGGCGTATTTGCATCTCTAGAACAGGGAAGAGGTCCATTGTTAGCGGAGATCATATAAACATCCCAATCTAGAAACGCAAGCCCAGAAGCGGGGAAGAGGAGTACAAGCCATTCAATTTGCTCAAG
>CM031242.1:791017429-791074291 GCA_018340775.1 Taxus wallichiana var. yunnanensis
GTTCATACTTCAATATCTACACCTATTTTCAAACTCTCTCATAGCTTTTTACACCTCTCAACAACATCTCAATCAAATTCAATTCCTCTCTAAATTCCTATTCGAGTTCGTGTCTTTTCTATTTCAATATTTTTGTATTCACACCTTGCTCTTCGTATTATTATTTTGAACATTCAAAAACACCACTCTTTATAGTTCAGTTACACTATATTTATGACTTTGTCGTACTTCAAAGATCATTATAGGACAGTTACACTTATTTCAATGACAAAAGCCTTTTTTTTGGCATTTACTTTAAGAATTCCAACTTCTTTTTGTAATGGTCTTCTGACTTTTCATGTCATATCCTTTGCTCGAGTTCTTTGCTCTTCAAGATTTTGTCTTTGTGAGTACAAGACAAGACATGGCTTTCCACATTCCCTGTTTTAAACTCTTCAAGTGGTTGTTTGAATCTTCAAAAGACTGTCAATACACTTTCCACATTCCAACCATCGAGCAAAATAGAGATTAAACACTTCAAGACTTTAGTACACTCTTAGCACGAGGTTTGATTATCTTACATACTCGACTTTTACTTGACAACTTCAAAAACGTTCTCTGTAGCATGTATCACCGTCATAGAGAAAAATCTTGCTCTTACCTGAAATAGCACTTTTCCAAGCACTTTCAACCTTCGTACACTTACTTTGGAACATGATCCAACTCGTTCAAGATCTCTGCTTGCAAGATAAATGGTGAAGATTGATAAAAACACTTGCTTTACAGTCACAGAACTGACTGCGCACAAAATTCCAGATTTATGCAATAAAATTCTCACTCTATACTCTATCATTCAACACAATTATTTTTGAAATGAAAGATGAGGCGCACACAAAGGTAATTGCAAAATTTCAAGAATTTTGGTCATTGGAATTGGTAGATACGAGCAAAAATCTATTTCAAAACCCTAGGCAGAGAATTCGACCTGTACATGCCCGATTAAAGAGAAAATCGATATCTCCTTCAATACTAGATGAAAATTCAAAATTCAAATTGTTGTGTGTGTTAGATACCATCCTCCAACTTTATCAAGTGCTTTGGTGTTCTGAAGATCGTTCATATATTCACAGAGAACGAATTTTGTAGTCTAGACCTCATGACATGAAGCTTGACTGAGTGGCTTGGAGTGCAATCAATTTATTGTCAGTCCAACGTATTCATAGAAATTGTTGTATCAACATTTAAACCATATGTGAAGTCTATTTCAAGCTATCTTCATCATTACTTGACCATGCTATAGTCTTGAAAATACCCAGTCATGAGGAGAAGCTAGTGCCAGTGAAGTAATCAGGGTTTGGACCAAGTTACTAACTGTAAAAGCTTAATTGAGGTGTTGAAAGGCTCTGAGAGATTTAGTATAATGTTGAGAACTTTTCTCAAAAATGGCAAACACATCAAGATACCCTGCTATGACCTTTGCAATGAACAACCACACACTTGCATACTTATGAATGAGATCTCTTGACAATCCAAATAAGACATAAATACTTTTTGAAGATAAGACACATCTCAACTTTTAATTGACAATCACCTTAGATGATCAAGCACCTGAAAGAGATGTGGAGGGAATTTGAGCTCTTTTTGTAGCACTTTTGCTACTGTAGGCATCTTATGCAAGTCCATACCAGGAGCTTCATTCAAATAGGATAAGGAATTGAACTGCTATATATGGGGATTTACCTTTAAACACACTATGAGCCTTGAGGCCATCAAAGACACCATAAATGAAGTGCTAGGAACTTTAGAAGTGGTCAAACAAGATATTTTAGATCAAAAGCATATCCTTGCCCTTATTGATTCAAAACACAGTCCATATCAGAGAAAAATTGCTCCACTAAAATGATGAGAACTTTTCAAATACACCTCCTTTTGAGAAAATTATTTTTGCACTGGAATTCTAAGACATTTTTATACAAAAAGTTCTCTTATGAATTATTCTAAGAAGTCCCCATATTTTTCTTGAGAGCTAAGAATCCAGGAGCCTCAAAATGCATTTTCCAAAACAACTATTTTAGAAAAACTTGAATAACTCAAAATCCCCATTACAGAATCTGATGAAATTTGACATGGAGCATTGAAAGACATACCTCTACATGTTCCAAGTGATGGTTAGCCATAGGTTTCTGTGGAGCCTACTGAAAAACCTTATTTGCATGTAAGAAATTTGACTCTCGGGGTTTGAGCCTAAACTTTGCTCACACATGCTATAGACACTCTTTCAAGACTTCTCCCATGCTCTTATAACTGTGAACTTTGACTTCAGAGACCAACCACCATCCAATTGAGCTTGTAGTACCTGAAACCAACCTGGAACCTTCTGGAAACTGCTTGAAACCTCTAAACACCATTGAATACCACCTGATATGCATGTTCTTGCACTCTCCCTTTGTCATCAATGCCATTGAAATTAATGAAAACAATCATCAATGCAACAACAAGTTGTTCTTTTAGGGCCAACGACCCTCTGCATTTGAGCGACCGCCAAACAACCCTTGCACAATGTTTGGTTGTCGTGCCATGCAAGCTTTCCCATGCTCAGAAGGTGGTCTATGACCGAATGCTCACCATTGATGACCTTCACGCTACCGTCATGGAAATGGCCAATGATAAGGCTCCAGGATGCGATGGCTTCCCTTGTGAATTCTACAAAGTTATGTGGGATTCGGTTGGTCAGACACCTTCTTCAAGTCTATAGCGAGGGTTTGAACTAGTCTTTGGGAGTAAGTATCAACAAAGGGAATATCAAATTCATACCCAAACCAGGGATCCTAAGAAAATTACCTCTTGGAGGCCTATCACATTGTTGAATGTCTCCTACAAAATAATTGCCAAAGCGCTGGCTATGAGGCTCTGTAATGTTCTCCCTTTGTTATTCAACCAGAATAAATTGGGTTCATTCAAGGGCGATACATCCTGGACAACGTCATTGTTGTTTGGGAAGGCATGGAATGGGCATTGTTCCAATCAATTTGCTATGTTCATTAAAATTGATTTTGAGAAAGCCTATGATCGGATTGAATGGTCGTTTATCCTTGCCATGCTCCAAGCCCTTGGCTTTGGCCTTATTTTCATTCAATTGGTCAGAATGATTTTTGCAAATGCCTCTACCCAGATCACCATTAATGGCCTCAATTCTGAGTCCTTTGGATTGTTCCAGTCCATTTGCCAAGGATGCCGTTAGCGCTGCGCTCTATGTGCTTGTTGTCGAAGGCTTTGGGTATCTGTTGGCCCATGCCAAATCTCAAGGGCTCATTAGGGGAATTTCATTGCATTCTGCGAACAACTCTCAATTTCTTAATGGTCACTTCACAAATGATTCCTTTCTCATGCTTATTGAGGATGAATCCAATATCCGCAATGTCATGCACTACCTTGATATCTTCTATTTAGCATTTGGGATTTGGAGGAAATATGCTCCCTCAATCTCCCAGGATCGACACGGTGCGGAATTTGACTTTGAGACCTTTTCGTTGACTATTTGAATGTTGCAAACAGAGTCCGTACGCACATCTTGTGGCTGGTCAAAGTTTAGTCAACATCTGGTCAACATTGGTCAATGGAAAAATGGATGATTTTGAAATCATCTAATGTCAGCACCATTGCATAGAGCTTGCCAAGACCTTTTTGACACATTTTGAATGGACCAAATCCGAGTCCATATGTGAAAGTTATGACTGGTCAAAGTTCGGTTAATTGGTGGTCAACAACCAGAAGGATGCGCCAAATGGACAAATGACATGGTGACACGTGACACAACTGCACAACTACATTTGACATGTGGCAAAGCTAGCATGTGATCATGTGGATTTATTATTTATACACGTGGCATTAAAGGTGGGTTTATGGTTTTTACCCACATAAAAGGTTTTATAATCTTTTATTAAAAAAGAAAAAGAAAAAGTCCACGTGAAAACAAATTTTGGTGAATACAACATATTAAAAGGCTTGCATATAATGTGGGATTTTTCCCACATAAAGCCACTCCATCCACGTGAAGTGTGGATATTATTATGGGGTTGAGTTTTAAAAAATATGGCTTAAGCTTATTAAAGAGAATTAATCCCTATTAACTCACTCAAAGCCTATTAAGGCTATGATATTATTTGAAGCGGATTAAATATTTGGTGGTTGAATTATTCTTATGCCACGGGAATTTGGCTAAGCCCAATCCGTTGAGGATTATTATGGGATCTTTAAAAATAAGTGTGAATATTAGCAAATATCCTTATATTAGGGCTCTAATAAATATAAATAGAGGACCTAGGTACATTGTAAAAACACGCAACTCTAAACTATTTTCTTAGAGCTCAAAGGAGGGAGATAATATTTTGGAGAAATATTTATAAGTCCTATTATTATTATTTTAATAGGCAAATATGGTGGTGTTATAATGTGTGGCCATAATAAAATGTGAAGGCCCACATTTTTGAGAAATAAGTCCTATATTATTATAGGCACATTTGGAGCAAATTCATAAAGGCCTATTTATAGGAATTTGCATAAGTCCTATTATATTATTTAATAGGAATTATTATGAAGAAGAAGCTCTGAGTTTCTCTCCGAAGTAGTGTTCCATGCCCGAGCCGAGGAGGATGACATGAAGTTCGAAGGCGATCGTCGTGGTGACATTATGGAGATGGAAGACCTATTTTAATATAGGCATTATGGAGAGATACTAAGACCTATATCACATAGGCATCATCTTCATTAAGGACCAATATTATTTGTTATCGGCAAAGTGAAGATAAGACCTATTATTTTTAATAGGAAACATTGTTATTGGGAGTTATTCAAACTACCCAATAGGCCACATTTGAGCCACACTTCAAAATGTAGAGCCTGGAGAATCGATTGGGGTGCCATCTGGAAGACCAATCGGTATACCAAAGGAATTTGTGCCTGAAGGAGAATACTTGGATCGAATATGCTTATAAGCCGGGGTAGCTACTTGGTGTTCAGGTTCATGTTCCATTTTGTATTCAATATTATCTTGCTTAGATTGTATTATTTGTTACTGATCATTAAGTGGATAATATATCGGTTCTATTGATGAACCCAGAGATGTAGGCATTCTGCCAAACTCGTTATCAACTTGTGTGCAATGTATTTTAATTCTTGCATTTCTTTAAGTTGATTTTAATGGGGTAAGTTCAAAAAATAATTTAATGCCTATAGGGGTCCGTGGTCGAGTTAAAAAATTTGGTCAATTTTCGGATCAAGTTGGTATAGAGAAGGTGACCATGCTTGCAAAATTTCTAATCTTTGAAGCAAGTTGGTATCATAGTAGGTGATCACACTTGCAAACTTGCTATTCTTTGAGCAGGTTGATCAATGCAGGATGAGTTGATAGTGATGGCATCAACTTGTACTTGTGGAGTCAGATTGGTGGGATAGGTGAGGGACATGTTTATCATCCTTAGTATTTTTCTCACATTTATATTTGGATTATTCCATTATATCTCATATGCAGATGAGAGATCATTTGACGATCAATAGAGCATCTATTGAGATAGGTCAACACCGAGGATTCTACAATTGGTAAGAAATCTAAGGTGTAATAAAAGTTGACATTATGTTCAACTATTATTTATAGGCTTTTGAGCATTATTTATTGCTCTTATTATAATAAAACCAACAAACTATTGTGCTAGGTAGAATGTATTAATAAGACCCCTTGTGGGAAATGTTTGTATACATCTAACCAATCAAGGCACATTAGTAAAAGACCAATTTTGGGAAATGTTTGTACTCTGTTATACTTGCATTGGTAAGACCCCTTAGAGGGCAATTATTTTGGTGATTTTGCTAACACCATGATATGTAGTATATTTTGTCCTTGTTGAGTTATTTTTCCAAAGCAGGAAGAGACAAATGAAGTCAATCCATGTTGCGATGCAGTGGAGAAGAAAAAGTACATAAGCCACTGAATAGGAGAAATCTTCGCGACATGTTTATCATGTGAAATTATTTTCCTTATAAATTTGGTATTTAAGCTTATTGTACAAAGACTCCAAAAATGGAACATTTTTACAACTAATTTTGCATGATGTATTATGAAATGTTTCCTTACACTTGTATTTAGAAGTTGTATAAAGACCCTTTTAAAGGGCACATATCTCCTAATTAGCTTTTTGAGTGATTATTATAGTTAGATACTCATACCTATAATCTTGGAAAATTGTCAACTATTTTTGTATATAGTTGAGCTCATTGGTGGCAGCTCAGATTTTCATTTTGTGTAGAGGCTCATTGTGGCCATGCAACAAGATGGTACCTAATCGTCATCATCATTGGGGCTTGTACCGTGTAGAGGCGCAAAAGCTGTCTGTGGGGTAATTCACCATCAGACACTTCTTAGTGTTGTGTAGAGGCCGAGGCCATGCAGCGGGGTGGAGCAAAGTGTCTTCTTCAGTGACACCAAAATTATTTTTATGTAGAGGCATAATATGTGTAGCAAAATAAGAATTAACAGGAGGTGTCAACATAGTGGCATACATGCCACATGTCCCAGAGATCAAACCAAGTGTCGTATTGAAGAAGTAGCAGTTCAGAGACTACGATATCACCTGCAGAGATCTCTTCGGTGACAAAGTTCATGATCCGGAGAGAGATACAAGATTTTTGGGACAAAAAGCCTTTCCCATTGAGGAGGTGTGATCTAGATAACAATATGAAGGACATATATTCCCTAAATATCCTAGGATTGAAACAATGTGGAATTTGACTCTAAGAGCTTTCCGTCGACTATTCAACGCTCGTAAACAAAGTCCAGTACACACATCGGTGGTGGTGGTCAAAGTTTAGTCAAAAATGGTCAACATTGGTCAACAGAAAAATATATTATTTTGAATTAATATAATGTTAGCACCGTTGTGTATCGCTCGCCAAGACCTTTTCGATGCATTTTGAACGGACCAAATCCGAGTTCGTATGTGAAAGTTATGATTGGTCAAAGTTCAGTTAATTTGTGGTCAACAACCAAAGGATGAGCCAAATGGACAAATGACATGGTGGCACGTGACACAACTACATTTAAAACATGGAAAATATATATGTGATCACATGGACTTATTATTTATACATGTGGTATTAAATGCGGGTTTATGGTTGTTACCCACGTAAAAGATTTTATAATTTGTTATAAAAAAAGGAAAAATATAACGTCCACGTGAAAACAAAATTTTAGTGGATAAAGCGTATTAAAAAGGCTTGCATATAATGTGGGATTTTTCCCCACATAAAGTTGCTCCATCCATGTGAAGAGTGAATATTATTATGGGGTTGAGTTTTAAAAAATATGGCTTAAGCTTATTTAAAAACTTAAAAAAGAGAATTAATCCCTATTAACCCGCTCAAAACCTATTAAGGCTATGATATTATTTGAAGCGGATTAAATATTTGGTGGTTAAATTACTCTTATGCCATGAGGAATTTGGCTAAGCCCAATCCATTGAGGATTATTATGGGATCTTTAAAAATAAGTCACATATATTATCAAATATCCTTATATTAGGGCTCCTAATCAATATAAATAGGGGACCCGGGTACATTGTAAAAACACACAACTCTAAGCTATTTTCTTAGAGCTCAAAGGAGGGGGAGAATATTTTGGAGAAATATTTATAAGTCCTATTATTATTATTTTAATAGGAAAATATGGTGGTGTTATAATGTGTGGCCATAATAAAATGTGAAGGCCCACATTTTTGAGAAATAAGTCCTATATTATTATAGGCACATTTGGAGCAAATTCATAAAGGCCTATTTATAGGCATTTGCATAAGTCCTATTATATTATTTAATAGGCATTATTATGAAGAAGAAGCTCTGAGTTTCTCTCAAAGCAGTGTTCCATGCCGAGCCGAGGAGGACGACATGAAGTTTGAAGGTGATCGCCGTGGTGACATTATGAAGATGAAAGAACTATTTTAATATAGTCATTATGGAGAGATATTAAGACCTGTAGTACCCAACTAAAAAAATGTTTTTTTAAAAAGGGAGGGAAATGTGTGGCAGAAGCTGGTGAAGAGTAAAAGTGTTTGGTGAAAGGAGGATTATGGCAGTGATGGAGGCGTATGGAAGGGGTAGATGTGTGGAAGGAGGCTGACACAACACATGGGCTTTAATAATGCCTAGTCAGACCCATCATTTCCTTGCATAATAATACAAACACTTTATTTTGAGATCCATAGACTTTTACCACGGTGAAACCCAAGGAAACGTTGTAATTTCAATAAGAATGGATAGTTGCAGCAAGAGTAGAAACGATGGGGACTGTGTTTAATGGAGATATCACCTTTACATGTATTCTTACGTGCTCTTTAAGCACCAAACAAATGTACTCACACAATCACCACATGTTTACTTGGCATGTTGATGATAAGTTAGAGTTTTGTCAAGATAGGTAATGGCTGAGAATGTCAACGCAAACATAATGATCAATTTTGAGTGTAATTTATTTTAGAGGCACTCATGCCATTGAAATATTTATAGCCCTCCTCCACTGTGACTGCATCACTGCGTGCTATTAAAATAAAAATGAAGCTTACGTGGTCAGTTTACTTTTGCTACGCTCTCCCACCATGCCAAACTTTTCAGCATTGGAACAAGGTATGGACGTCCAACTAATTAGGAAATATTTAGTATTTTGTCATATGTTGCGATTCTGCAAAATGCTTTCTAGATATGTATGTATGCATGGGAGCATTCACAAGGAGGTGAGATTTTTGATGAATGTCTTACAAAAATGTGGTTGTGTGGATAACATGAATTGCAGGATATGCACAAAGTGGGTTTGTTGAAAAGGTTTTGAAACTTTCAAGCAAATGCTAATTGCAGGTGTAGGTCCAAATCCCACAACTCTTTCCAACATCCTCCATAGCCTATGCCAATTAAGAGCTCTGAAACTTGTTCATCCATCATAGCATAGAAGAAATTTTTCAAATATTTTGATGCACTGGTAGGCATGTATGGAAAACATGGAAGCTCCTGAAGTTTCCTTTGTCAAAACAATGGCTGAAAAATCTGTGGGTACCGAGAACTAGAAATAGGTAGTGGAAAAAAACAACATAATGAGGAGAAGTTGAAAGAAGTGAGTGATTCAGTTGGAAGTGTGGCCTTCTGCAAGATATTTTTCATCTGCAGACACACTGGATTATGTCCTGACGGTGTTAGGGATGGTGGAAAAATTTATGCACGGGGAAGCTATTCCTATTTTCTTCATTTATGTTGGGAATATTTTTGATACATTGGTGTAGACCCCAATGACTCCACTACAATGGCTTTCTTAGGTTATAAGTGTTAGGTTAATTATTTACCTAACATTATTAATTATGCATTATATAATAAATTATTAAATGTTGTTATATGGTTATATTTCTTCATAACCATCTAATTGTATACTGGTGTAGTTATATTGTTTTTTTAACAAGATATTTGTAATTATTCATTTGTGCTTCCCGGATGTTATTGGAAGCTTATGTAATTTGGAATATGGTTGCACCTGTGCAACTTAGTTTCCTGTTTGTATTTGGCTATGCAATATCTATAAATATTGCAGCCCATTCTTTGTAATGTTGGTTGATTGAGTTTAATAAATATAATCAAGCTTCCACCTGTTGCTCAATCTACATTTGGTACCAGAGCGAAAATTTGGACCTGTGATCCTGTGAAGGTGTGGAAAGAGAGAGCAGCCGAGATAGAGGAGTTTTGGAGAAGCGTTTGCAACATTAGAGAGACTGTGTAGCCTCTTGTAGCCTCCCAGCCCTATCCTGCCTCCTCACACCCTTTAGTTCGTTCCAGGTGTTTGGAACACAATTTTTTTTTGCACTGGTGCACCCAACACTAGGAAAAATTTGTTGCAGGTATATACATTAAAAAAAATTCCATTCAGGGGTTTTGTACAGATAATATTATCTGTTTGTTATCAAATTTGGAGGTCTTTGCATTGGAAGGTTGAAGACCGAGCACCTGGACAAGCCAGCCATTGAGCTTCTCACATTGGCCACGTTACATTACTTTTGTTTTGGTTTTTTTATTGTGGCCGAAGCCACGCTGTGTGGAGTTCCCTGCAAACAAAAACGTGGAGACCTGCATCAAGCAAAGCGACCAACATTAAAAAAATGGCAGACTTGGCATAAAGGCACGATTCAATCTCCTTCATGTCCAACATGCAATCCCAAATGCGAGACTTGCAACAAACAAACAACAAAGCGGTGAGAAAATAAAAAAATAGTGGAGCATTCGTGACCTCCAAATGCGCTTTCCATTCCGACCACGCCACGAGTAGTGCTCCCTCCTCACCTCCCTGCACAAGCAAACAAAAAAAATGTTGAAAGCAAACAACAAATGCAAAGAAAAAAACGAAGGCGGGGAGATAAAAGAAGTCGTTCCAGCCTCCACTCTCCACACAACACCTGCAAACAAAGAAAAAATGTGGAGTCAATTCTTTAGGGCCTTGCACAAAGAAAAAGAAAACGGTGGATGTGCCAAAATGGGGGATAAACAAAACGGCGGCCAAAATGGGGATAAACAATAGAGGCAAGAAATCAATAGAGTGGCGGCCAAAGGAGAAGAAAAGGTTATAGATCCATTTTTCGTGCAAAAAGAAAACCCTAAATCCACATTTCCACGCATGCAGCCACGTGGGACTTCTGCAGTCACTTTTTTCAAAGGTAAGTCAAATTCGGCTTTACTTAAATGTAATTTGCTTCATCTCTATGTCAAGCGCTCATAAGAGCCACGTTGGATAGACCAAAAGACTTAGAAGTGGGAGGTTTGGGGTTCAAATCCCACCCCGAAATTACATTTTTGAATTTGGCATATTTTTGGCGGAACCGCTAACTTTAGTGGAAATTTTAAATTTAGTTATAACTAACTAAATTTAGCGGAGAAATCCCTAATTTAGGGTAAATTTTTTTTTCTCCCATTCAGCCTGCTTTTTTCATTTCGGGAAACTTTCTCCAAAAGGGGGATACCTAAAAATTGCATTTTCAGCTATTTTTTTGCAATTCTTTGCATTTTGGGTCATATTGGGCTCAGGAGGCCACCAAGGCCTGCAAAATAATTTTTTTTTTTTGCCTGCCATTCAATTTTTTCCAGATTTTTGAATGTAATTTGTATAATTGTATTATATTGTACTAATTTGTAGGTTTACCATAGTCAATCTGCAAACTTTGTAACTTCTCTCGAAGCGCGTAATTGTAATACAAAATAGTATAAAATTGGTTCTGTAACACTCACGAGATCCTAGATCTCATTCGCACTGTTCAAGATATATACGATGTCTCCTGGGAAGCACTTACGAGTAAAGTCGTCACGACTACTACTGCACTTAACACCTAATATAGCTGCAACAACATCGTCTGGGCATCGACCCTTTAAATCGATGGGGAGTAATAAGGTCACAGTGCACACACTATGAACCATCCCATCGTCTCGTGAACGATGATCGCACGACATAAATCCGAATGAGAAATTATCCAAGTTTATATAGCAAAGTTACGCGTGTATGAGGATATTTCTTTGAGCCGTGTCAATAATCATGCAGACCCCATCGGTATTGTCTTGGTACCATGTATTGAATTCTTTCACGTACGTTAATACCTCTTTCACGTACGCGGTATATAGAAAGGGTGAGCTTCTTCCACGTACCGCCGGGTATATTGGAAGGGTGCGTATATAGAAATGTTCGGTATATCGACTGACGATTATATAGATTGGGAGACCTAATACCTGGAGTGATAAGAGCCAAACCCATCGGTGATTTTCGCAAAATGGGCACCAATGCCCCCAAATTTTTTCTTTCGGATTCACAATTGCTCAAAGGAAACAACTATGCTGCATGGAAGACTAAAATCAAGACACAACTTGAGTTTGAAGAAATATGGCCTGCTTGTGAATGGTACTCTGACTAGATCAACAACTGATACAACATAACAATGGCAGTTTGATAAAGCAGATCAGAAGGCCAAACTCATCATCTTGTTTGGAGTGTCGATGATGTGCAACCCCACATTCGAGATGCCAAAACAGCAAAAGAAGCGTGGGATAAATTGAGCATAGTATACGAGGCCAAGAACAAGAATGTTATACTAAATTTGCAGAGTCAGTTACACACACTAAAGTTCAAACAGAATGAAAAAATTGAAGCTTTCTTAAGAAGAGTTGCAGAATTGAGGGCTTCACTTCTAGCCCTAGGAGAACCAGTCATAGATGATGCTCTCATTCCCATTGTTATGAGAGCACTCCCCTCTTCTTACCACATTTTTATCACAACACTAAACGTGTTAGATATGACAGTTGGTTTTGACAAACTGGTAAACCTACTGCAACAAGAGGAAGCAATGCACAATAAGGATGATGAAGAGGAGCATGCACTTTGTCTTCACATCAAAATGGAAAGGAAAAGGTAAAGGAAAACCTACTTCCTATCAAAAGTCCCAAAATCAAAAAAGAGAGGGGGACAATAGAAGAAGCAATGTCCTATTTGCAGTAAAGAGAAACCTACAAGATTATTGGTATAATACTTACAAGAAAGGTTCATCCAAAGCAACTCGGACCTCAACAACAACAATCTTACAAGGGACATTCTAACAACAATCACGGGTAGAAAAAGGGGAACTGGAAAAGAAGACCCCACTAGCAAGGTAATATTCTTTGAGCAACAAGAACAATCAAACAATGAAGACTACTTATTCATTGCTCGATCAAGTGAACCATCCACGTCATCTAGTGATGTTTGGTATGTTGATTCAAGAGCCACTCGACACATGACCAGCCACAGAGACTGGTTTATTTCAATGAGGGACACACCATTGAAAAATCATGTTTCATTGGGAGATGATTCTTCATATATAGTTCTAGGGGATTGGGAACATTTCTCTACCCTTGGTTCACACAAATGCAGACTATCAGATGTCCTATATGTCCCTAGGTTGACAAAGAATCTTCTTTCAGTTAGTCAACTCCTAGATCACAACCTAAAAATTGACTTTGATAGTCAATCCAACAAGAAAACATGTTTGATTCGAGATAAATCAAGAGGCTCGAAAATAATTACAAAAGCCTCCAATGTGGGACGCATGTTCCAACTTGATTTTGTTCATAGAGATGATCAAGCACTTGTGGCTAAGAAATCCACCTCAACATAGTTATGGCATAGAAGATTTGGTCATGTAAGTTTCAAATATCTCAAAACACTTCGCCGGTGTAATATGGTACATGGGCTACCATCTCTTCAAAAGGATACAAACAAATGTCCTCACCGCTAAAGCAGAAAACAACATGAGCTTCATTTAGAGGAGTACATTTTGAGCTCATGGTAAACTTGACTGGTTCATACCGATATTTGCGGTCGATGCAACAAGTCATTTTGGGTTCCAAAGTACTTCATGCTTTGTGTTGATGACTATTCGAGAAAAATGTGGATTTTTGTCTTCACAAGAAAAGTGAAGCGTTTGAAACCTTCAAAAAGTTCAAAGTAGTAGTTGAGAAAGAAACTGGTCATCACATCAAAACTCTCCACTCAAATCGAGGGGGAATTCACCAGTGATGAGTTTAGAGACTACCTACAAACTCACGGGATTCGTCGACAAATGCCTCCTCCACACACACCACAACAAAATGGTGTTGTTGAGAGAAGAAATCGTACTATCATGGAAATGGTGCGATGCATGATCGATGATTCGGACTTGCAAAGACATTTTGGGTAGAAGCAACAAAGACAATAGTATATTTTTGAAAAGATCACCACAATTTGCTCTTGATGGAATAACACCACAAGAAGCATGGTCAAAAAGGAAACCATCTATTGCACACCTCAGAGTATTTGGGTGCAAAGCAAGCATGCACATACCCAAAAAAATAGAAATAAATTGGACATGAAGTCACAAAACTTGTCTTCATTGGGTACAGTGAAGAGACTCTTGGGTATAGATTGATGGATCCTAAGACTAGAAAAGTCTACACCAGCAGAGATGTTGAGTTTTTTGAGAAGAAGGAAGCAAAGAATCCTCCTCCAGACTCACAAGATGTAGATTTTTCACTGTTGTAAAAATTGAAGTTGATGTTCCCTCAGAAGATGAAAGTAATGATGGGGATGATGGTGTTGATCAGATAGAACCACGACCCATGGGAACAATTCAACGTATGCCCAAGTGGTGTACTAGCACATTACGAGATGCAAGAATGGATGCTCCACCGGATACATCCACCCCTGGACCATGGACTCGTAGTAAAGCAAGAGAAGAAGTTAACTTTACTTTGATGAGTAGAGTTATTGAGTTTGATGAGCCCTCTATAGTCCAGGAAGCCCTATAGTCAAAATCTTGGAAAGATGCCATGGATTCTGAATATCAATCAGTGATGAAGAATAACACTTGATAGCTTGTCGATATTCCACCAGGAAGAAACCCATTGGATGTAGATGGATATTTAAAACATAAGTACAAAGCAGATGGGACTGTGGACAAGTATAAAGTGAGACTTGTAGCAAAGGGGTACGCACAAAAAGAAGGCATTGACTATGAGGAGACATTTTCTCCCACAGCTAAGATCAAAATGATCAAGATGATATTTTCTCTAGCTGCACAGTTTGGATGGAAAGTCCACCAAATGGACGTAAAAAGTGCCTTCCTAAATGAAGATTTACAAGAAGAAGTCTACATGACTCAACTTGAGGGATATGTAGTACCTGGTCAAGAAGCAAAGGTATGCAGACTCAGGAAATCTCTGTATGGCCTCAAACAGGCACCCCAAGCATGGTACATCAAGATTGATGAGCATCTCGTACAACATGGATTTGTTAGAAATCCATACGATCCCAATCTCTACCTCAAAAAGTAAGGGGGAGATGGTGATTGTTGTTGTCTATGTCGACGATCTAGTCATCACTGGAAGTTCAGTGAAGATGATCGATGCAATGAAGAAAGATCTTAATCGATCATTCGACATGACCGATCTCGGGATGATGCATTACTGTCTTGGATTGGAAGTATGGCAGAAAGAGAATCACATTTTTGTTTCTCAAATGAAATATACCAAGACTACACTCGAGAAGTTTAGGATGATGGATTGCACACCAATTGCTACACCCATGGAGAACATATTGCAGTTATCTTGTTCAGATCCATCTCCTGAGGTAAGTGCCACTCTCTATCGACGACCGATTGGGAGTCTCATTTACCGACCTACACTAGACCAAATATCGGCTTTGCGGTGAGCTATCTATCCGGTTCATGAAGGAACCCAAAGTTTGTCATTGGAAAGCAACAAGGCACATTTTGAGATATCTCAAAGGATCAGTGGATCTTGGTCTAGAATACAAGAAGAACAACAACTTCTTCTTGATCGGATATTCGATTCGAGATCATGTAGGTAACATTGATGATAGAAAATCCACTGGATTTGTATTCTTTATGGGATCTGGACCAATATCATGGGGAAGTAAGAAACAACACTTCATTTCTCACTCTTCCATGCTAAAAATTATCGTTCTGCAGAGAAGTGTTTGTGAAGCGATTTGGCTATGTCGCATACTAGAAGGACTTGGAATACCATAGGACAAACCGACCACCATGTATGTTGACAATGAAGGTGTTCTCAAACTTGTTCGCAATCTAGTGTTTCATGAGAGAACAAAGCACATTGAGGTACAAGTTCATTTCATACGTGAGCATGTGTTGAAGCACAACATCCAGCTTCAATTTTGTCCAACAACTGAACAACGGGCAGATATCTTCACAAAGTCACTTACACGTGACAAGTTCGAGTTGTTCAGAGAGTTCCTCTCCACATCCCTTGAGACAATGCACAATTAAGGGGGGGAATGTTAGGTTAATTATTTACCTAACATTATTAATTATGCATTATATAATAAATTATTAAATGTTGTTATATGGTTATATTTCTTCATAACCATCTAATTGTATACATGTGTAGTTATATTGTTTTAACAGTATATTTGTAATTATTCATTTGTGCTTCCCGGATGTTATTGGAAGCTTATGTAATTTGGAATATGGTTGCACCTATGAAACTTAGTTTCCTGTTTGTATTTGGCTGTGCAATATCTATAAATATTGCAGCCCATTCTTTGTAATGTTGGTTGATTGAGTTTAATAAATATAATCGTGGTTCCGCCTGTTGTTGCTCAATATACAACAAACACGCTATTTCTTTTTGTACTTGGGACTTGTCATCATGGCATTAGGATGGCTTGAGGTATCATGTTGGATGCAAACAAGGGAAATGATAATCATCTTGCATGAAAATGTGCTATAATGGGAGATTTTAGTTAGAATGTGGGCATCCGCCTAAATGTATTAGAGGATGAGAAACATTCTAGCAAATATTTGTAGCTACAACTATCAGGAGGATATGTATGCAAAATGTGGAACCATGCTCTTGACATGAAACCACCTGGAGCACCTCTTGCTTGCAGACACAAATATCTCCCAGGCATGGTTCATCTCACCTTATCCTTCATAATTCTCGTATTTTAGTTTTACATTTGCAACTAAATAAATTTAAAACCTTAGAGTATCTCACATTCGATTATTTTATATAATCTTATTTTGTAAAACAATAAAATGAAATTTGGAACTTATGTAATCCAAATAACACTTGATAACAAGGCATAAACTTAAACCCCTCCTTCGGGAACAATTTAGTAAATTTTGTAACCAGTCTCTTAGCGCAAAACAACAAAACTCCTCCTTAAGATTTTCTTTTCCGACTTGTAATTTTGATCATCATTCGTGGTTGTGACCACAACCTTATGCACTATTAGACCTAGGGTATAAAAATTTGGTGCTCGTGCCCATTGGTGTTGGTGAGAGCTAGATGAGTCGTCAACTAAAACAACCTTTTTGTTTACCTTATAAGTTAGAAAAATGCAATTTCCAGAGACTTGAAAAACAACACTCTGAACCCCGTACATGAGAGGTCAAGCGTCGTATGTGTTCGTTGTTAGGTAGAGAGTCATGTCAAGCATTAGCTCAACCTCGTTTGAATGTTTGTGCTCTCTTCGCCACTTCTCTAGGAGCCTTATCACTCCATTTTATAGTTTTGAGGAGCTCTTAAAACTAAAAAGTTGGCTTTCATTTTGACCCACCGTTTGAACCCTGAGCAACAAAATGCTTATCAGCCTTCACAAACCTCTAGCATTTTTACTAGAAAATTTCCTAGAACCTTTGGTTTGAGAAAATCAATTTTTTCTAGTTAGTTTGGCTAATAGGTTTTGTAGGCCTCTGGTCACAGTTTGACTAGGTCAAACTAGACCAATTACGATCGGTGGCTCCAGAAAACTTGTCGCCATTTGAGAACCACTTTCTAGTTCTCCGTCCTATCGACTCTGGTGAATTCTCCATGTATAGGGGAACTTGTAGGAAGTTTTCTCGTTGCATGTTCATCCATCGAACATTAGTTTTAGACGTGGTTTCTAAGCCTCGAACTAACTTTTGATCATTTGCAACTAGGCCAATTACAATGATGGCTGGAAAGCTAACCGCTAATCGTAAACTGCTCACTAGTTTGAATTCTATCTTTTCCTATGAACTCTTGGTATATAAGTGGACATGTAGAAATTTAATCGTGGTGTGTTTGCTCATCGGAAGATAACATTTGGAAGTGGTTTCTTAGCCTCGAGCCTAGTTTGAACATTTTTGTAGCTAATAGGAATATGTAAAAAGAAAGTTGTAGGACCCTCGTTGGGTTGTCAAACCATCGTGGAAAATTGTTGACACTGTACATAACTGCTTGAAACTCTACGGTGTGACTTGTTGTGTGAAATTGAACTTTTGGTGAAATAGTGTTTCTCTCTCTTCCCTATCTCTTTCTCACTCCTTGGTTACCAAAAAAAGGTGAAATGAAAAAAATGTGTCTCTAACCATCTCCTTTTGAATGCAATTTTTATTAGTATGTAAATGGAAACTAAATACTTTAATTATGCTAGATCTAGGTGGATGCCATGCCAGCGATTTATTGTTGATTTCATGCTCACATGGTTTTGCAGGATGTATGAAAGATGGCGAAAGGGCATGGTGTAATTCATTATTTATTATTGTAATTTATATATTTTATTGGAAAATGTATATATGTTTAATGTAATTGCAATGTAACAAAAAAATTATATTTGAAATTTGGTAATATGCATGAGATGCTAGTTTTAGGGATACCTTAGGAAATGTGCATTTAATCATAGGTTCAATTTGATTCATAGTTACGTATGGTAAAAAGGTTTGATATATATATATATATATATATATATATATATATATAAATGTAATTTGAATTTAAATCTAACATCTAGTAGTGCATGTTTAGTGTTCAATAAATGATTAATTAATTAGTGTGTTGTATTCTTACCTTGTAAATGTAACAAAGAGATTTAATCGAAACACTCAACCCTAGTATAAGATTCGTGCATAACATGTCTTCATGTGTGATCCTTCTTACCATAGAATAAATTGAAACCGTAGAATGAACTTTAACTTGCTCTCGATGGAACCTCCTAGTTTAGGTAAATAAAACCCCTAGTTTGTATTACCGTCATGGTCGAAGTATGTTTAGCCTTATCATTGTGAATCCCGACGGTTAGGAATGACCTGGAAAAACTTCATATGGAGTAAGTAGAGCTATTACTCCCTTAGTATCCTAATGGAATACCAAGTCTTACGAAGGTAGATCTAGAAATTTTTCTTGTCATCGAATAAATTTCTGGTGGGATCTAGACGACACAATGGAGTTAGTGAAATAGTTGTACTATGACTTAAACTCTTGTTAATGATCTCTTTAGTTCCTCGTAGATAAATGTGTTACCTTGGATACTAACAACATAACACCTTGGTCTTTCATGAAGGTTGTTTAGCATAAATATGTACTCTCACCTTAAACTCATTTATTGTTGGGGGTGTAGAGCTTTAGGTGCAATTGGAATTATACCAAACAGAGGTAGTTTTCTTATGATATTCCCATGATTGATCTCTTGGTGGGATTATATTACACAAGTGGATGTCTTGGTTGCAGTATGCGTTAACACTGCAATGTATAAGAGAAAATAATTGGGTTGTCTCGTGCTGGGTTACACTCCTTGTAGTAGTGAATCCATTAGTGAAAAGTATGTGTTATTTTTGTTTTCAAATGTTATAAAACAATGCTAATAGTGAAACCATATGCGATGTAAAAGTAAAGCATATAAGAGTAAAAATGAGATTTGAGGTTAGGAATAATGCCACTCTTGGAGTCCTTATAACTCAATTAAAATTTTTCATGTGTTCGAAGAATATGAGTTTCCATTGGTGAGATCAAACTTTAAGAAAAAAACAAAAGATATATATATATATAATCTAATACAATTTTTTTTTGTAGGAATGTTGAATCGGGAAATAAAGATACCATGATTGAATAATGTTTTTGGAAAAAGGTATCTTGAATCTAAACCACCTCCCCTTAAATCCTAATATTGCTTTCTGGACATCAAGTCAGATTCACTTGAGTTGTAAGGGTAACATGTAGACATTGAATAAATGTTTGAGAAGCATTTTCTTAACATAAGAACAAGATAATTAAAGTACTTTATATGCAATTTGAATTATGCGAAATAAGTATGTAAGTTATGGAAATTTCCGTAAAGGATAAAAAGACAACTTAAAATGGTCGAACTGTAAATTAAATGTGGAATGAACTTAAAAATCTGTAGGTGGAAAAAGGAGAAAATTATCCTTGCACAATAATGTTCTTGGAATGTTAATCATAACTAAGATGCAATTAAAGAAATGATGTGTTGTGGGTTTCCAATGAGTCCTTTTCTTGTGGTTGGGTCATTTCTAGTATTCATTCATTGGGAAAAGTGTGGCATCGACATGTCTAAGGTGTTGTCTTGTGTCTATGTGATTCGATGACTTGTAAGTGTCGTATGCGTCTTTGATGTTTTCTTTACTTGGAGCCATTGTGGCGTTGTGTAGTAAGCAATGTAAGTAAAAAAATTATCCTGGTATTTTTACTGTTGTTTTTGTGTGTGTAAAATGTGGGCGTTACAAGACATATATCACATAGGCATCATCTTCATTAAGGACCGATATTATTTGTTATCGGAAAAGTGAAGATAAGACCTATTATTTTGAATAGGAAATTTTGTTATTGGGAGTTATTCAAACTACCTAATAGGCCACATTTGAGCCACACTTTAGAATGTAGAGCCTGGAGAATCAACTGGGGTGCCATTTGGAAGACCAATCGATATACCAAAGAAATTTGTGCCTGAAGGAGAGTACTGGATCAAATTTGCTTATAATCCGGGGTAGCTACTTGGTGTTCAGGTTTATGTTACATTTTGTATTCAGTAGTATATTTCTTAGATTGTATTATTTATTATAGTAATTAAGTGGATAATATATCGGTTCTATTGATGGACCCGAAGACATAGGAATTCTGCCAAACTCCTTTATCAACCTGTGTGCAGTGTATTTTAATTCTTGCATTGCTTTAAGTTGATTTTAATGGGGTAAGTTTGGAAAAGAGTCTAATGCCTATAGGGGTCTATGGTTGAGTTTAAAAGTTTTGGTCAATTTTTGAATTAGTTTGGTTCTTCCATTCAGCGAGAAAAACCTAGTGATAATGAAAATCTTTCCTCCCAGTGCCCGATTGGATGGCCTCTTTTGAGTGGAAGATTCTTGCACATGGTGAAATGTTTAAATTTCTTGGCATCCCTTTTTCCTTTCAGGCATCGCCGACTGAGCTATGGCAGTATGTTATTCAATGGGTGGCCAAAAAATTGGATTATTGGATCACTAGACCTTTGTCCTTGGCAAGAAAATTCCAAATTTTCTCTAAATTCCTAGTGACCATGCACATTTACTACTCCTCTTGTTGGGTGCCTTCCAAAGCCTCTATCCAGAAGCTGGAGAAGCTCCTCAAATCCTTTCTTTATAGAGGCTTTAATGTCAATTCTAGGATTGATGACACCCACAATATTCATAGTGGCTATGTAAGGAGCCAAGGGTTCCCTATAAATAGAGATACACACCTTACTGGTTATGGGGGGATACACAATAGGAATGTCATTATGATCTACTAGAGGAGGTGGGGGAACTAATTAGGCATGCCATACTAAATTTTTTGAGCTTTAACATGCATGTGAGTGAGATTCACATTCATTTAAAGAAATTAGTTATTAACACTAGTTTGTTGCAAGCTTGTTTGGTTAATGAGTTGTAAGATAAGATAAGTGGGATCATTGGAAGGAGAATATTGACAAGAATTTTGGTTATGATTTTGAGGTGCACTTTGTGTTACCACTTACTAAATGAGAATGATCAATATCAAAAGAGTTTCCTCAAGTGGCATTGTATGTTGTCATGCAAACTAGGATGGCTTCTAGAGGTTGTTTGGTTAAGTTTGAGTAAGCTAAGATAAATTCTCATTTATTATGTGTTTATCTTATTATTCTTCCTCATGATCTTATTGTATGATATATTGTTGGT
The DNA here is from genome assembly GCA_018340775.1 of Taxus wallichiana var. yunnanensis. NCBI lineage: Eukaryota > Viridiplantae > Streptophyta > Pinopsida > Cupressales > Taxaceae > Taxus > Taxus wallichiana. The sequence continues at coordinate 791,038,951 of CM031242.1, forward strand.
ATTAGATTGTGATGTAGGAGCATCATCCTCATAGCTTGGAGAGTACAATAAAGTTGGAATAAGCCTATGAAAGGCATTAAGCATAAATTAGGAGTTGTAAAAGTTTTCTCTCTCCATTATATCATTGTTCAAGTTAAAATTTTAATGTGCATTGTAAATAGTGAAAGTGAAAATCATTGTAATAAGGGTAAAATTTTAAATTTTGACTACGTGAGAGGTTGAATAGGTGTGCATGAGTTGTCATATCTTCATGATCTATGTAGGAGGAGTGAAAAAGTATAAAAGATATTGTGTATGACCATTAAAGGTCATGTTTGACCAACAAACTCCTTAATATGTGTTTGTATAGTTAAGAGAGTAGCACTCAAAGATAGGGATTAGGCCTAGATAAGGTCTACTATAACTATGTTTGGCAATATACAATGAGATAAGCTCGAACTTCATCTTAGAGAGGATAGAAAAAAAGTGTGGTTAGAGTAGAGAAAATTGATATGGAGACGATGCGTAAATATCAATGTCAAACACTATGTGCAGAATATGTTGAAGTACAAAAGTGAATAGAATTGGAATTCTTGGTTTGATAGACATCTAAATATTCTCTCATGGTATGTGTGTGTTTACCATGATTATAATGATTTTTGCATAAAATATATATGATCCAAGTGAATTTAGTAGGGTTTTAGTGGATTGTGTTGAAGGAATGTCACGGGACAGTGATCATGAAACCCTCCATGGCATTTATATGTTGAATTTATTTTGATTGCTAATGTGGAAAGGTAGTGCAGGTGATGAGGATTATACTCATAATATTTATAGGCCTTGAAAACTCTTAATAAGATTTGTATTGTAAATTATAGGCTTTCACGCTCAAACTAGGGCCTCTCATGTTTTGAATGTACTAGTGAAACAATCTTAAATTCTCAAAATACCTTTATCTCCTTCCAAAGTAGATGAACTCCAAGTTTTTCATGATTGGTTTAGCATAGTGGAAGCTACCGATAACAATATTTTTGAGCCAAATTTGCATGTTACAAAGTGTATAACATAGGAGACAGTTTGAGAGCAATTTGAACAAATTTAGATATTTCAAAAACATGAACAACTTGAAGGAAATCTCAGAGCCTTAAGAAGGAGTTGTAAAAATTTTTGAATGAATTTATGTAATAATTATTACTATTTTGGAAGCAAGGTTGATTGTGTAGGGTATATGTGTAGTGCCCCATTTTATAGCCTTAGTTATCTATTGACTTATTTACTCATAGATATGATTTGACATATTTTGGACATTATGTTAGGTTATTTCATCTTCATGGACATGTATGGTGTTTTGGGGCATAGTGCCAATTTATCTTTGATTATTATGTTGGCACATTTATTAAATATTGTGGATACTAACATATTGATATGTTATTTTGGCCTAATTGATATATGATGGATACATAGTTTAGTCACATGTCTTGATAATATATATATTTTTGATTATTGATGAGAATACATGATAGCATGGATGTATTTCATTTATATGTATTGCAATGGCTAACACATGATGAATTGTGTGAAATTGTGCATGTTTCTCATTTACAATTCCATGTTGATGTTGTGATATCATAGATTTACATGTTTAGACTTGATCATTTATTGAGTAGTTGATTTACACTTGTATTGGGTAGATACATTTAATGTGTGCATTGAGTGTGCAGGTTCCAGGGAATAGGAGAACACGGTTTCGGGGTGGCTACTTAAATTTTACACAAGTGGCCCATAGGGCTAAGTCCTAACCATGTTAGTTGTATGAGGCCTTATAGTTTGATTTTATTGTTGGGCACCATGAGTGACCCTTATTTGTAATGTTGTATGTCATGTAAAATTAATTATGATTAGGTTGTTTTATTTTGTTAAGTAACTAGGTTGGGGGACCTTAATGGTCCCTACTTGCATTAAATTTTGTATTTGTGTAAGTGTGTTAATTAAAGAGGATTGGGGTCACATGAGCACCCTTGAGTGGGCCCCACATCCTATGCACTTGTGCCCAAATGTGCCAAACCTGAATTTAGGTTATTTTTGGCATTTTAAGTGACCCTTTTAGTTTTGGGAGTTCACTTAGCATGAAAATAGGCCCTGGACCCTACCATATTGGGTAGGGGGCTTAATTCGAAGGCATGGAGGGAAGAGAGGGGTGACACATGGCACCCCCTTATTTGTGAGGAAATTTATTTGTTTTTATTAAATACTCCCTCATGGGGTAGAAGAGAACTTTTTTGTTTTGGCTTTTGCTTGGTGCTTGGAGACTTTGTGGAGTTATAGTTTGCTTGGAAAAGGAATTGAGAAAAGCTTAGAGATTTGGAGAGCTTCAGAGGTAGGCTCTTTGATCTTATGTTATGTTATTTGGTATGTTATATTTTGATTTGTTTATGGTTGAAAGTTTTTGTTGTTGTATGTGTTGTATGGTTACTTGTGTTATTTGTTATTTTTCTCCATCCATCATATGGCTTGATGGATTTGAGATTTTTATTGGGAATTTCAAGAGGAGGGATTTTCCCTCTTGCATATGTACCTTTTTAGATCTTGTAACTTGTTTCATATGTTGAAATAAACTCAATCTTTAAGCCTTCTTGTGATATATGTACTTTGTATGGTAAATGTTCAAGAGACTTGTATTTTTGAAAGGCAATGGAAGGATTAATATATGTGGTTTGTTCTCTTGAAAGATGGTTTTGTATGATGATATTTTGATCTTCAAAGTGAAGTGAGTGTATATATATATATATATATATATATATATATATATATATATATATTGTTTTCAAAAACCTAGTTTATTAGAAAAAGATAGAGAGAGAAATATAGATTTAGATTTTTCGGTTTTAGTCTTGAGGAGAGGAAGTAAGAAAAAAAATTATACATATATATTGGATTTCTCCATCCAAATCGGGTGAGAGGATTTGGAATGGAGTTTTCAAGAATAAAATGGCATGACCTCCTCCTTTTTCCTTCCTCAAACCCTACCTACATACAAGTGAAACAAAAGGGATAAAAATAAAACAATAAGGAAGAGAAAATAAAACATAAGATAATAATTAGGGTTGTAGGAGAATCCCTAAGATCTAGGGATGAAATTAAGAGAATCCAAGGGCCAAAAATAAACCCAACACTTTTGTTAAGTCATGGGATTTAAAGTGGAAACGGTAAATTAAATAAAAAGGGGTGTGGAGTAAATTCTTGAATGGGGAGAATTTATGGGTAAATATATTTCAACATGGGTAAATTTATTGAATGGGGTGAATTTATTTAAGCATGGGTAAATATATTTCAATGTGGGTAACTTTATTGAATGGGGGTGAATTTAATTAAGTATAGGTAAATTTATTTAGGCATGGGTGAATTGAGTAAATGTATTTTTAAATGTGGGAAAAATTATTTAAGTTGTGGGAAAAATTATTTAAGTGGGAGTGAGATAAAATTAATTACAAGGGGTGAGTTTATTAATGGGTGGATACATTTAAGTGGTAGCCTTAGGAAAACTCTTAACATAAGTGTTTTATTTATTATTGAGAAAATACAATGATGTTATTTTATAATGAGGAGATTTAATTGCTTAGAGATTAATTTTAAATAAAGTGACCCTTTTAAATATTGAGGGGATATTTTTAAATAGGTGGCCTTTTTAATATTGTGGAAATAATTTAGTGTTATTAAATGAGTGGTTTGAATTAAATTTTAACGGGATTTGTATTTAAATGCGGATGAATTTATTTAACGGGATATGTATTTAAATGTGGGTGTTTTTATTCAAATGGGGGTAAATAAATATTAGTGGTTGACCTTAGGTAAGTATTTAAAATAAATCCATCATTTAATGTGTTGGGATTACCTTTGGGATGATTAAATATTTCTTGGGCCATAATTAATTTATTAAATAAAATATTTTGTTTTAATAAGGTGACATTAATTTCTAGGGTCTAACTAAATAAACGTAATAAGTTATTAAAAAAATTATTACCAAAATTTTAGTGAATATAAGGTATATTTTAGTGTATTAAATTGGGGTGTTACATTTGGTATCGTGAGCGTCGCACACGTGGATGCTTTGGGTAAAATATCAAACTATTTATTAATGTTTTAAAACATTAAACAAAAACAATTAAAATGTTTCCACAACCTTCTACAACTTAATAATCCATTTTATTACTTCGTACATAGGATGACACCCATGAGAAACCGATCTATTAGGGACTTGGGACATATATTGCCTACGCCTAAGCCGTAAACCCCAAGTTCGACCACATATTTTAGAGGCTTTTCAAAGAATCGATAGGTGTTGTGTAGAACGCCTTTACCACCTGCAGGAGGCGAGAGAGGAGGATGTCCAGTCAGGAGACAAGGAGCCAATAGGCGAGGACACACACTCGGAGCCACTAGATCTTGACCTCCTGCGGTAGGAGAGGTCACATATTCCTTCGTTGAAACAAATTTGAGGGAACATTTGGGGATAGATGACCTCATTCACATGTTGGACCACAGAGTGCTGGGTTGTGATATGGCAAAGTGTGATTAGACATCTTCTTCACTTGTAGCCACCTACGTACATCGACACTACGGATGGATTTAGGGCCGAGTCATGGCTCCTCAGCCTTGATAGTTGCTTTGGATTGCACTCTTACAAGAGAAATGTCAAATTCAGGTTTGCCATACACCTCCTCCGAGACGCAACAGGTGTTTGGTGGAGGAATGAGGAGCAAAGCTCCATTTGACTCAAGATATAGTTACCTAGGAGTTATTCGAGGAGTGTTTCAAAGATCACTATATGTCAGAGCATTTTGTGCAGAAGAGGATTGATGAGTTTCATGACTTATGACAAGGCTCTAGCACAGTGGCACAATATGAGAGCAGGTTTCTGGATCTTTTGCAGTATGTGGACTACCTGCAAGATGAAAAATACAAAAGTTAACTTGTGTTTATTCGGGGCCTAAATACGGACATAATAGTGGAGTTAGGATGTTATCTCCTCTCACACTTGAGAAGGTCGTTGAAAATGCCTACTTAGTTGAGGAGAACATGACCAGAGTGTAGGAACATCGAGATAGGAAAAGGAAAATTTTAGGAGAAGTGCAGGCCTTTCGAGCCAAAGGTCACGGGTACAACACCACCCCACGAGGAGGATTTTGTCCTCCTCCAACAATATCGAGGGCTACACAACATCCACCACAATAGACACAACATTAGGGCCACCAAAGAGCGAGAGGGCTAGTATGCAGACTTCAGAGCTTACAAAGAAGTGGTACTAGAGGAGGTTTTAGTGGAGCCAGGGATAAGAGATAGGGTACTCACAGTACAAGAAGCTCACATGCAATAATTTGCTAGGGTTGGGACGGTAGTATCGGTTCACCAGAGCAGAGAGGGACCCCATCTCGAGGGTTAAAAGAGAATGCTTTATTTGCGGGTCCCCTAATCACTATGTGTGTATCTATCCACACAAACATGATACCATGGATATGTAGAGATCCCCAGATCCGAGAAAACAATGGGCAATGTAGGACGTGCCCATCGTGTATATGAAGTGGTTGAAAAATACCAGGTGAGCATCAGGTCACCATTATTGAGATGATATGTACTATCATGGGTATTTATGTCTAGTACTCTTTGATTCGGTGTGCTTTAGATTATTTTATATCTCCTTCTCAGTAGGGACCAAAGTGTGGGTTAGTGGTGGCTAGGTAGCCAATGTGTCGGTTGTGAGTTGGTTGAGTTGGTCTCTAGGGACAAACTTATTGTGGACTCGTATGTGGAGATTTGCGTACTTGATTTAGGAATCTTCTCCACTACACTTGACCTCCGAGTTATACCTCTAGGATCCTATTAGGTTGTTTTGGGAATGGATTGACTTGAGGCTCATCGAGCCATGGTGGATTGTAGAAATAAGGTCATTGAGTGTCAAGATCTTGGGAGTGAAGTTGTGATTTCGGGGATGTAGAGGCCTATCTCTTTGCGTATTATCTCGGCTAAGAAACTCAAGCGAAGCATGCATAAAGGTTGTCAGTTATTTACTATCACCATTGGTGATCGATCAAAGAGCACTCTAGAGCATTCAACCTTAGATGATCATACAATTTTGAGGGAGTACGTAGATGTGTTTCTAGGTGAGATTCCAGTGAATACCACCCCACAGAAGGTGGATTTCACCATCGATTTAGTGACAGGATCAAAACCAGCTTCTAGGGTACCCTATCGATGACAACTCCAGAGTCTCATTAGGCCTAGTGTATCTCCTTAAGGAGCACCAGTCATATTTGTGAAGAAGAAGGATGGTTCTCTTAGGATTTTTGTAGACTTCAAACATCTCAACAAATTCACAATAAAGAACTGTTATCCACTCCCTAGAATTGATAACTTGTTTGATCAGATGCTGGGAGTGAGGGTTTTCTCCAAAATCGATCTCAAGTCAAGTCATCATTAGTTACACATATCGATACGGACATTCATAAGACAACTTTTCACACATGTTATGGGCATTATGAGTTCACGGTTGTCCCTTTTGGCTTGACCAATGCCCTAGTTCTTCATGAGCCTTATGAATGGAGTATTAAAGACCTTTCTAGATTGCTTTGTCTTAGTGTTCTTGGATGATATATTGATTTATTCTTGTTCTAAGGAGGAAAACGAGGATCATTTGAGATAGATACTACAAGTTTTGAGAGATCATAAGTTGTTTGGGAACTTAGAAAAATGTAGCTTCTTCTACATAAAGATTTAGTACTTAGGGCATATTATATCGAAGATGGTATTGTTGTTGCAAATTAGCAACACCCCTGGATGTTGATCAGGCTTCTAGTTTGACATCTTGGACATCCAGTGTGATTGCACAACATTGAATCCTTTCCCCAAGTGTGGGACTTGTAAAATGGGAAAGGAATCTCCAGATTAGAGGCTAGTTCCTCAACTCCTCTGACTCAGATGTATTACTTGCAAGTTATACAGAGGTTTCAAACTCAAAATCCTACTCTAAATTCCAAAGTGGACAGAGATGGAGAATGAAAAAAAACTGAAACTAGTGCTAATAAGGTGATACACCAAAGGAGTGGTGAGCATTTTTTTACTTCTGTAAATTGACACAGCTCATAAAAATGCAACAAAAATTCATGCACAAACTGATAACTATAATGGAGGGTTAGAAATGAATCAAACAACACAAACAAAGGATTAAAACTCATTCACAGAGCTTGTATTGTCATTTTTACATCAAAAACCACTTGCATTACAACACCTGAGAGGAAAAATAGGTTGCAGTCTTGGAAAAGGTTTGGTTTTCCACAAAATCACTTTTTAAAGTGATAGAAGGGAGCTCCGTAATACATGAAATTTTTTCCACCACTTGAAAAATGAGCCAAATCTGGCTTTTACAGTGCAAGCCACGACCCTAGGAGAGAGAAACACGGGAAAACGTGGGGAGATTCAACCATTAAACAAAATGCAATAAAAAAAGCATGGGCATCCTTACAATCCCATCCCCTAACATTTTTAGCCATGCTGGGAGAGAATGCGAGCCATTCTTCATTAAAAACGGTGGTTGAAACGTCATTTCTATCCATGACCATGTGCTAGAGGTGTTTTTCAATTTTCTCTCTCCAAACTCCATCAAAATACAAAAATGACCTGGAATCTTATAGATAATTTCACCAGCTTTCCATTGATATAAAGAACGTGAAAAACCGAGCTCTGGATCGAAAGATATGGCCATTTGAAATTTTAGGGCAAAACAGGGCCAAATCGGGTTGGCGGGCAAAATTTGAATTTTTCACCTTTTTGCATTTGGGAAAATTTCCCAAAAATCCCCACGATCCACCATTCTAGGTGCCACGTGGCATGATTTGATTGGATGCGGGCCCTCTGCGCTTCATTTTCCTTGTTTTTGCCATTGAAAAAATTCCCAAAAACTCTCATTGGGCTAATGAGTTGAGGACACGTGGCTTGTGCTAATTGGTCGCGGACCTTCCTTCCTAAATTTTCAATGGGCCTGACTAATATTTTGAAACCATTGGACATGTGGCGAGACCCCATTGGATGTGGGCTTGCCCCTTCAAATTTTCCATGCGGGCTTGGTGATGCTTTGGCCGCCACCGGACACGTGGCAAGATTCCATTGGCTCGCATTTTGGGGGCGGGATTTTTCCTTTTAAATTTCCTTTGTTTTCCCTTGGAAAATTTTCTCAAATTCTCTCCCCGCCTTCTGAGCCTCGAGACACGTGGCACAATTTCATTTGCCACGGGCCCTCTGCAAACATTTTTCCTTTGAGCGCAATCCTTTGGGAAAAAATCCCAATCTCCCCGTGCTCCGCATTCCGGCTCATCTGTCAATGGGTCTAAGGAAACATGGCACAAAATATGATTGGACGTGGGCCTTCTTCATTAAAATTCTCCATAAAATTTCTCCTGTGCCAACAATTAGTCATTTTTGCAAATTTCTCTTGTGGACACGTGGCACGATTCATTTGGCGGCCTGTGGGGAAAATATTCCTTTGAAAATTTTGCCAAACACTTGGTGAAAATTCCAAGTTTTCTCCGACCCCGCCACTTCCTTGGACATGTGGTGGCATCTCATTGGTTGCATGGGCCTTTCAGGGGAAAATTTCCCACAAAAACTCCACCGAGCCATAACTTCAAAAATACATGGAGTTAGGAGGAAAACTTTACCTTTCTGGAAAGATGAGAAAGAGCTCTATCCAATGGTGCCATTTCCAGAAAGTTTTGAGTCCCTAAAAAGCAAAAAATTATGTCTGAGGCACAAGAGAGGGAAGAATGAAAGGAGTTAGCCACAAAATGAGCAAGGGGCACATTTTGGATAACAATTTTGGTGACTTAGAGGGGTCATCTGCCTGTTGGATGAAGTTACCAGTTACTGAAGCAATCCATTGGGCATGGAGTCATCAAATTCTCTGTTTGGTACCCAACTGACTAGAACACTGCAAGGAGGAAGATGGAATATCATCTGATGGAGCAAGGCCTATAAACACATTTCAGGAACAAGCTATGCCAAAGCACTTAGGGAAAGCAAAACTAAACTACAACAAAACAATGTGCACAAGCACTTGGAGGAATGAAAACCTAAGCTAATATGTACAAGGTGGAGAGTTCCTTTCAATAGAAATGCTTTAGATGGATTCCATTGACTGGAATCTGCAGTTCTTCGCCATCCAATGAAGACAATTGGAAAGCATTGTTGTCCTTACACTTTGTGACCATGTATGGGCCACTCCAAATGGCATCAAATTTTGAATGCCTTCCCGGTTTTGCTCTATCTGCATCCCATTTTAACACTAGATCTCCAACTTGGAAGGATCTATTCTTTACTTTTCTATCAAAGGTCTTCTTTATCAAAGCTTGATCCTTCTCCATTGCTTGGGATGCTTGATTTCTGATTTCTTGGAGCTCCATCAATTCTACATATCTAACCTCCATGGGCTCAAACTCCAACAACTCCAATTGTTTCATGAGTTCCAATGTTGGCAACTCAAGTGACATGGGCAAAATTTCCTCTCTCCCATAAACAAGATTAAATGGAGAGTTACCTATAGATCTCTTGGGAGTTATCCTATCAGCCCATAAGGCTGATTTCAACTTAGCCATGCCATTTCATCAAGAGTTCTCCTAATGATCTTCAACAAGTTCTTATTTGTAGATTCAGCCTGGCCATTACCCTGAGGGTAATAGTTTGATGAAGTGCTTAGGTAGATCCCATTCTTGACAGCCCATTCAGTCACCTTGGACCCAATGAATGCCAATGCATTATCTGATATTATTGTAGTAGGTACGCCAAATCTGGTTGCTATTCCCTCATAGAAGTCTAGGATGCTAGATTCATTTGCTTCCTTGAGTGCTACTACTTCAGTCCATTTGGTGAAGTAATCTGTGGCTATTAAAATCCACTTGTGTCCTTGGCTCGAATTTGGATTAATGACTCCAATGAAGTCTAAACCCCATTGCATGAATGGCTGGTCAACTGAAATTGGATGCAATGGAAGGGCAGCTAGCCTCTCTTTACCTGTGAAGAATGCACAATTCTTGCACCTCTTGATCCATGCATAACAATCACTAAAAATCTTGGGCCAATAATAGCCAGCCCTCATGATCTTTAGAGTCACTCTTGGTGCAAAATGACCACTAGCTAGTCCACCATGGAACTCTTCCAACACCCTATGAATATGATTTGTACCAATGCATCTCGGCAGATGGAGACTCTATTCACATCCCTCTTGAACAAAACACCATCAACAAGGGCGTATGGGACAGCCTGCAATCTGAAGTGTCTTCTTTTGGTCTTGTTCATCTCTAAAGGGCATAGACCTGTGCTTAGGAAGTGCATTATATCTTGGGTCTAGCAAGGAGTGAGGACATCATCATTCTCCTCTTGAGTGCTTCCTTTCTCATGGTTGTCTTGCAACGCCAAAACAGCCTCCTTCTCATTGCATGTTTCCTTTTGTTTGCTTAAAATCAGCTGCTCACACAATCCTTTTCCTCTGACCAACTTGGTGAATTTGATCTCTATATCATACTCCATGACACGAGTAATCCAACCTGCCCTTTTTTCATTCAAGTCTTTGTTGAGGAGGAAGTCCTTAACTCCCGCATGAGAAACCAACAATTGAACCTTGTTGTTTGAAACCAGATGCTTGAATTTTTTCAAGCTCCCGATTACTTCGAGAACATGCTTCTCAATGAAGGAATACTTCACCTCATAGTCCTCTAGGCTTTGGCTGAAGAAAGCAATTGGCTGCTCATCATTGTCTTCGTTCTGCTGTACCAAAATTGCAGAAATAGTATCATCACCCCCAAATGCATAGAGGATGAAATCCTTGGAGAAACCGGGTTGATGAGAGTTGGGGCTTGAGAGATGACTTCTTTGATTGCTTTAAAACTTTCCTTGCCTTTGCTGTCCATTTGTAAGCCATGATTTTCTTTAACATCTTGGTGATAGGCTTGACAAGGGCTGCAAAATTTGGGACAAACCTCTAAACAAAATTTATTCTCCCAAGAAAATTTGAAGGGCCTTCTTGTGGCCTAAAGCAATGGTAGTGTTCTTATGGCTTCAACTCTTTTTCGGATCAATTGCTAATCCTTCTTTGGAGACAATGTAAGACTCAAGTTTTTTATCACTCCAACTATTATTCGTTGTCCCATCCAATTGCACTACCCCTTTGGATATGACTTCATATTAAATTCCCAACTGATCAGCTATTTGCTTGGGCATTACTGAACTACTTGCCCGGAATCAATCATGCAATTGTGTACTAATTGATTTCCAATGATCAATGAAACATAGAATGGAGGGGGCTTCAACATTTTACCTTGCTGTCCTCCATGATTCCCCTTAGACTGGGCAGCATTTGTGAGCACCTTCTCTTGCATTTGGACTTGTTGATTTGAAGTTGACCAGTCCTTCATGGCAGCTTGTAGCAAATCTCTTTGGCCTGGGATAGATAGTGATTCCCACATTGATATGTTTACATTTGTCTTCTTCATCTGATCAATGATATTGAATGGAGATGAAGTATCCCTTTGCTGTCCCTTGGCCTGCACATTCATTCCTTGCACATGGGTAGCAACAACTGGTATTTGAGTTGGCTTAGGAGCTGTTTTAGGTAGTCCTTGCGTGTTTGGGATTGGATTTTGTTTGCCAATAGTTTGTGGAGTGATAGAAGATTGAGGATTGCTTGGGGCTAATGGCTGTTCTTCACCCAAATTTCTCCTTTTTGACCTTGTGTTGGCTGCAACACTTTGGGGAATTGTTTGATTCATGCCACAAAAATCTTTTGCCTGCCAGTTTACAAGTGTGGTATCATTTGGAGCTGATTGTTGCTGGAATGTTTCTTGTTGTTGGTTATTTCCTTGGCTACCTTCACCTTCCACACCAGTAGTTATCACCATTAATGCTTGATTCAAGGCACCGTTGAAGCACATGGACTGGTTATGAGGTTCATTGCATGGGAAACACCAATCATACTCTTGAGCTATATTGTTTTGTACTGGCACTAATGCTTTAGAGGCAGATGTAGCATTGGGATTATAGGGCTGAAATGGTCTGTTGGTAGGAGGTCTTGCTTGGTTTAAATTTGCAACTGGATTGGGTGGTCTTTGAGGTTGGTATGGCTACTGTTAGGCTGAGCTTGAGGCTAGAAGGGAGGTCTAAAGCTTTGGGCTTGCTGCCTTTTGAGTGTAACCAGCTCATTACCTAAATTTTGTAATTGCTTCATGACTTCTTGAAGTTCATTTGAGGCACTAGAAGATGAAGTAGAAGCTTCACTTGAATTCTAATTTCTTGGAGTGGGAATAGGAGCTAAAATAGGCACTTGGCTAGCACTTGGGCTCTCTAAACTTGGAAATAATGGCATTGGAGGCCTAGGAGCTAGCTTGCCAGCTTGAATCAAACAATTTTCAGCTCTAATGGAAATGCTATAAGCAATGGGGATAGTTGTGCCTCCCATGGATTTAATTAACATAGAAACATAATAATTTAAAGCTTTAAGGTAATAAAGGAAAGCACCTTCTATTGTTGGCCTGATTGCCACTATAATTCTCTCCCAAGTCCTTTGAAATCTAAAATAAAAATCGGCCATTTGCTCATTGGGAGCTCTCTTGATGGTTGTCAGCTACTCTAAAAGGGACAAGTTGTCTCCATTTTCTCCAAACTGCTCATGGAGGGCTATACATAACTGGTTCCAATTTTGAATAGAACTTGAGGCAAGACTCCTGAACCATTGCAAAGCTTTCCCTTTGAATGAAGATGCCAGCAGTTTGACAATAACTTGCATCTCATTGATTTCATGGATTGCACACATATTAGTAATATCCTTAACATGATCACCAGGAGTAGTATGATTTTCTCCAGTAAAGTATGGAATGTTCTTGAATGCTGCAACTGGGATTGGGTTCTGTGCATTGAGAGCAAGTGGGCTGCTGCCAGTGAAATTGACATAGGGGTTGTTTTGTGCCATTCTGATTGGCCTTAGAACCCTTGTTGATTGAATGAAAGGCCTACCATGTGGAGGAGTTGAGAGAGTTTTTTTTGGTGGAGATGGAGAACTCTGAATTCTCCTCCCTCTTTGCCTTCTTCTTGGAGATAACTGCAGATACTCAAACAACACATCTTCTTCTCTAACTCTTGACCTTGTGGTGATTCTTCTCATGAGTTTTCAGGCTTGACTGCTAAAACCAGCTGATTCTTTCTCCCTGGAGTCACCAGATGTGCAATTTAGGGCTCTTTAAACTTGGAAACTTGCAAAAAATGCACATCAATTTTTTGCAATGAAGATGAAGACCTCTAAGGTCCCACCAGGTGTGCCAAAACTATTGTTGCAAATCAGCAGCACCCCTGGATGTTGATCAGGCTTCTAGTTTGACATCTTGGACATCCAGTGTGATTGCACAACATTGAATCCTTTCCCCAAGTGTGGGACTTGTAAAATGGGAAAGGAATCTCCAGATTAGAGTCTGGTTCCTCAACTCCTCTGACCAGATGTATTACTTGCAAGTTATACAGAGGTTTCAAACTCAAAATCCTACTCTAAATTCCAAAGTGGACAGAGATGGAGAATGCAAAAAAACTGAAACTAGTGCTAATAAGGTGATACACCAAAGGAGTGGTGAGCATTTTTTACTTCTGCAAATTGACACAGTTCATAAAAATGCAACAAAACTTCATGCACAAACTGATAACTGTAATGGAGGGTTAGAAATGAATCAAACAACACAGACAAAGGATTAAAACTCATTCACAGAGCCTGTATTGTCATTTTTACATCAAAAACACTTGCATTACAACACCTGAGAGGAAAAATAGGTTGCAGTCTTGGAAAAGGTCTGGTTTTCCACAAAATCACTTTTTAAAGTGACAGAGGGAGCCTGTAATACATGAAAAAAATGTTCCACCACTTGAAAAATGAGCCAAATCTGGCTTTTACAGTGCAAGCCACGACCCTAGGAGAGAGAAACGTGGGAAAACTATGGGGAGATTCAACCATTGACCAAAACATAATCAAAATAGCATGGGCATCCTTACAATCCCATCCCCTGACATTTTTAGCCATGCTGGGAGAGAATGCGAGCCATTCTTCATTAAAAACGGTGGTTGAAACGTCATTTATGTCCATGACCACGTGCTAGAGGTGTTTTTTGATTTTCTCTCCAAACTCCATCAAAATACAAAAATTACCCTAGAATATTTTAGATAATTTCACCAGCTTTCCATTGATATAAAGAATGTGAAAAATTGAGCTCTGGATCAAAAGATATGGCCATTTAAAATTTTAGGGCAAAACAGGGCCAAATCGGGTTGGCAGGGGAAAATTTGAATTTTTTCACCTTTTTTGCATTTGGGAAAATTTCCCAAAAAATCCCCACGATCCACCATTCCGGGTGCCACGTGGCATGCTTTGATTGGATGCGGGCCCTCTGTGCTTCATTTTCCTTTGTTTTTGCCATTGGAAAAAATTCCCAAAAAACTCCGCCGGCCGATGAGTTGAGGACACGTGGCTCGTGCTAATTGGTCGCGGACCTTCCTTCCTGAATTTTCACGGCCTGACTGATATTTTGAAACCACTAGACACGTGGCGAGACCCTCATTGGATGCGGGCTTGCCCCTTCAAATTTTCCATGCGGGCTTGGTGATGCTTTGGCCGCCACCAGACACGTGGCAAGATTCCATTGGCTCGCATTTTGGGGGTGGGATTTTTCCTTTTAAATTTCCTTTGTTTTCCCTTGGGAAAATTTTCTCAATTTCTCCTGCCTCCCACCGGTCCAAGACACGTGGCGCAATTTCATCTGTCGCGGCCCTCTCGCAAACATTTTCCTTTGAGCACAATCCTTTGGGAAAAAATCCCAATCTCCCTTTGCCTCCACTAGTCCGGGTCCGAGGACACGTGGCACAATATGATTGGGCATGGGCCTTCTTCATTAAAATTCTCCCTGCGCCAACACTTAGTCATTTTTGCAAATTTCTCCCCTGGACACGTGGCATCATCTGATTCGCCGGCGGGCCTGCGGGGAAAAATTTCTTTGAAAACTTTTGCCAAACACTTGGTGAAAATTCCAAGTTTTCCTCCGACCCCCGCCACTTCCTTGGACACGTGGCAACATCTCATTGGCCATAGGATTTTCAGGGAAAATTTCCCACAAAACTCGTAGAGCCATAACTTCAAAAATACATGGAGTTAGGAGGAAAACTTTACCTTTCTCAGTAAAAGGCGAGAAAGAGCTCTATCCAATGGTGCCATTTCCAGAAAGTTTTGATTGCTTGAAAAAAAAAAATTATGTCTGAGACACAAGAGAGGGAAGAATGGAAGGAGTTAGCCACAAAATGAGCAAGGGGCACATTTTGGATAACACGTATCGTAGTAGATACCTCTAAGATACATGTTATTCTTGATTGGCCAAAACCCACATCGATTCTCGAGGTGAGGAGTTTCATGGGGTTAGCCAATTATTACCACATATTTATATAGGATTGCTCACCCTTACTTTTTTCTTCGAGAGAAAAGAAAAGTTTGATTGGTCGAGAAGTGTGAGCATGCCTTCCAATTTCTTAAGGAGAGGTTAACCAAGACGCCTATCTTAGTAGTTACGGACCCAACAGAGGATTTTGTTATTTGTATTGATGCATCACTAGAGGTTTTGGGGGCATTTCTTATGCGGGAGTGTCGGGTTATTTCCTTTGAGTCACGTAAGCTCAAAGATTACGAGCTTATCTATCCTACTCATGAATTATATCTTGTAGCAGTTGTTCTTGTTATTTTCATTGGCATCCTTTTTTTTTGGTAGGCCATTCATTTTAAGGATAGATCATCATAGCTTGCAACATATATTCTCACATCCGAACCTCAACGCTCGCCAACGATATTGGATGGAGTTACTATGTGAGTACGGAATGGAGGTGCAATATATCAAAGGAAAATAAAACTTCATTGTGGATGCACTTAGTAGTAGTAATGACATGTGTTTGCATCATGACACCGCATTCAGACTTGAGAGGCAAGATTCTTCAAGACCTTCGAGAAGACAAATTTTATGAGGGTGCTAGATAAATGTTTGAGTCACAGGTTCATTAGAGGGTAGATATTCAGTGGTGCATCTTAGATGTAGATGGCTTACTTTTGTTCCATAGGCACATCTATGTGCCTAAGTCAAGTGATATGCATAGCTTCATCCTTTCAGAGGCTCATCGAGCCCCATATGCAAAGACACATCTAGGAGTGAAGAAAATGCATTCCGATTTGAGGGAATTATATTATTGGCCTGGTCTTCGATGGGACATAGCAAATTTTGTAGCATGTTACCTTGAGTGCCAAAGGGTCAAAGCAAAGCATTCTCATCTTGCAGGACTCTTACATCCTCATGACATCCCTAAGTGGAAATGGGATGTGATATCCATAGATTTCAAAGTAGGAATCCATATGTCTTCTTATCATCTAGATGCCATTATAGTCACTATGGATAAGTTGACCAAGGTTGCACATTTTTGCCAACCAATGTCACCTATAATGCATAGGCCATCACCAAAGTATTTATGGAGGACATTGTTAGGTTGCATGAGATTTCGAAGACTATCATTAATGACATGGATTCCATTTACACATTATTTTCTAGACTTATTTTTAGACCGCTTTGGGTACATAGATTAATTTTAGCTCAACATATCATCCAGATACGAGATGGACGGACAAAGATGGTTAATTAGGTCTTGGAGAACATGGTGAGGATGCATGTGATGGACTAGACAAAATAAGTGGGAAGATTACCTACATTTAGTTGAGTTTGCATCAACCAAAACTATCACGGCTCCATTAGTATGGCTCCCTTCTAGGATTTGTATGGTCAACCTTGCAGAAATCCTCTCGAGTTGGGACATGCTAGATGACATGATTATTCTGGGACCATCTTACCTATAACACCTAAAGCATTAGGTTGTTCGATTAGGCAACGTCTTGAGTAGGCAAGAGCACGCTAGAAGGCATATGCAGACACCAATATGACTCGATCGTCACTTCTTAGTGGGTGAAAAAGTCTTCTTGAAATTTCATCCACATAAGAGTCCAATCTGCTATGGAAAGGGTTCTAAGCTATCACCTTGTTTTTTCGGGCCTTTTGATATTTTGGAGGTCATCGGTCCGTTGCATTTCACCTAGCTTTGCCACCACACCTTACATGGGCCCATAATGTATTTCATGTTTTTGTACTACATAGATATGTACCTAATATCTCTCATGTTTTGGATTAATTGACATTACGGTGGTGGAGGATGGAGGACGGTGGATGCTAGAGCCCATAAGTATACTTGAGCACCAAATGTTAGCCCTTCGGGTTGAGACTTGGACTAGGTTAGGGTGCAGTGGGATAGTTACGATGAGACATCATCTACCTAGGAGGATGCTTACACCATTGATGGCTAGATATTCCTATCTCTTTCAAATGATGCCAAGAGGAAGTCTAATTTTGGGAGAGGGTGATGTAGTGCCCCCATTT
The DNA here is from genome assembly GCA_018340775.1 of Taxus wallichiana var. yunnanensis. Classification (NCBI taxonomy): domain Eukaryota; kingdom Viridiplantae; phylum Streptophyta; class Pinopsida; order Cupressales; family Taxaceae; genus Taxus; species Taxus wallichiana. The sequence goes on from CM031242.1 coordinate 791,056,458, forward strand.
TATAGCCTCGTTAGTTATTTGTTGACTTCTTTACTCATAGATATAATTTGATAGGGATTTGACATAATGTTATGTTATTTCATATTCATGGACATGTATGGTGTTTTGGGCGAGTAACATAAATTTAGCTTTGATTAGTAGTTGGCACATTTTATTAGATGTTGTGAATACAAACATATTGCTATGTTATTTGGGCCTAATTGATATATATGGATACATAGTTTAGTCACATGTCTTGATGATATAGATTTTTGATTATTGATGAGAATACATGATAGCATGGATGTATGTCATTTATATGTATTGTAATGACTAACACATGATGAATTGTGTGAAATTGTGCATGTTTCTCATTTACAATTCCATGTTGATGTTGTGATATCATATATTTACATGTTTAGACTTGATCATTTATTGAGTAGTTGATTTACACTTGTATTGGGCAGATGCATTTAATGTGTGCATTGAGTGTGTAGGTTACAGGGCATAGGAGAACGTGGGTTTCAAGGAGGCTACGAAAATTGTGCACAAGTGACCATGGGGCTAAGTCATAACCATGTTAGCTGTATGAGGCCTTATAATTTGATTTTATTGTTGGGCACCATGAGTGACCCTTATTTGTAATGTTGTATGTCATGTAAAATCAATTGTGATTAGGTTGTTTTATTTTATTAACTAGGTTGGGGACCTTAATGGTCCCCACTTGCATTAAGTTTTATATTTTTGAAGTGTGTGTTAATTAGAGAGTATTGGGGTCACATGAGCACCCTTGAATGGGCCCACATCCTCTACAATTGTGCCCAAATGTGCCAAACCGAATTTGGGTTATTTTTGGCATTTTAGGTGACCCTTTTTAGTTTTGGGAGTTCACTTAGCATGAAAATAGGCCCTTGGACCCTACCTATTAGGTATGAGGCTTATTCGAAGGCATGGAGGGAAGAGAGGGGTGACACATGGCACCCCCTCATTTTGAGGAAATTTATTTGTTTTTCTTAAATACTCCCTCATGGGGAGAAAGATAACTTTTTTATTTGGCTTTTACTTGGTGCCTAGATACTTTGTGGAGTTAGAGTTTTCTTAGACAAATAATTGGGAAAATCTTAAAGATTTGGAGAGCTTGTGGAGGTAGGCTCTTTGATCTTATGTTATGTTATTTGGTATGTTCGATTTAGATTTTCTTATGGTTGAAAGTTTTGGTTTGTTGCATGTGTATGTTACTTGTTTGTGTTACTTGTTATTTTTATCCATCCATTATATGGCTTGATGGATTTGAGAGTTTTATTGGGGAAGAGGGAGGGATTTTCTCTCTTAAACCTCATGACTTGATGGGCAAGCCATTTTGGTTCTCTTTATCGACTCATATGGTTTGGGTGGGGAAGGAGGTTCATATGGTTTAAAACCCTTCCCTTCCTTGGAGAGGAAACCAAATGGGTTTGAAAATACTCCCAAGGAGGATTTTAGGTGAATTGGAGGAGAAATAAGGAGGGATGATTGTTTTGCGGGGATAAGGAGATTTTTGAAGATCTTGTAAGTGTGCATCCTATGGTTGGACCAAAATCTTTGTTATTATTGGATATCTCGTCTACTCTTCCCCATTGTTGAGGATGAATATGGTTTTCTCCTCTTTTCTTTTAGTTGGTAAATGTTGTGTTTCTTTAATATATGGATTAGTCTTGTATGTGATATGATTGTATTTGTGTCTCCCTTAATCTTGTGCACATTTGTGGAAGCTAGCTCTCTCCCCCATGGGCTTGGGGGAGGCTAGCATGTCTTCCAACATTTGGAAAGGCATGTAATGATGCCTATAGGTTGGGTGGTAAAACAAGCCTTTCTATATGTGTTGGATTCTTTGATGTGCAGAGTAAAAAAAAGTTGAGCTAAAGCTTGAAGATAGTTGGAGCATTCTTGGTGATCTTGTCATCTTTTTTCCCCAATTTTAGGAGATTCCTACTTCTAAATCTCATGTGGATTTTGTTATGTTAAGTTGTTTTATTCCTTTGTAAGATTCACATGTTAGGATATGGATTGTAGTTTTAAAACCAACAAGTGTTGTAATAGTGTCGTGTATCCCCTTCAATCATGGAATGGAACATTATACTATCTTGCATGGTGCATTTTTGAGTATCTTGTAACTTGTTTCGTATGTTGAAATAAACTCAAGCTTTAAGCCTTCTTGTGATATATGTACTTTGCATGGTAAATGTTGAAGGGCTTTGTATTTTTAAAGGCAATGGAAGGATTAATATATGTGGTTTATTCTCTTGAAAGATGGTTTTGTATGTTGATATTTTGATCTTCAAAGTGAAGTGAAATCATTAATTTTTTAAAATCATAGTATATATATATATATATATATATATATATATATATATATATATATATATATACATATATATATATATATATATATATATATATATATATATGTATGTATATAGGGTAAAACCAATACCTTATGTAGTGTAACAAAAAAGAGAGGTGTATATTACCTGTTTATTGTATATAGATTTAGATTTTGTGTAGTGTGTGAGGAAGTATATATATATTTCTCCATCGATATATATATATGTGGAATGTAGTTTTGAATAAAATGGCATACCTCCTTTTTCCTTCCTCAAATACACATACACACACACATATATATGTATGTGTGTGTGTGTATGTATGTATATGTAGAGAAGGTATAAGATAGTAATTGTATAGGACATCTCTAAAACATGGAGACATTAAGTGTATGTATACATATGTGTATATACATTCACATGGGTAAATTTACAATGGGGTGACACACACACACACAACACATACACACACACTTTACAACACATTTAACACACAGGTAACACACACATGGGTGAATAAAATTAGATATGTGATATGTATATGTAAATCTAATATGCACACACACATGGGTGAGATTAATGTATGTATGTATGTATATGTATATGGGGAAAATTATGTATGTATATATGTACAAATACACATGTATGTTTATAAAGGGTGGATAAATTTAAGTGGTACATAGAAAACTCACACAGTGTTTTATTTACATGAGAAAATACATGTTATTTTATGAGGAGATTTAACACACACACACATTTTAAATGTGTGTGTGTGTTTAAATGTGCCTTTTTGTATGTATAATATATGTATTAAATGTATACATACAATATAGGGGATGTATTTAAATGTGGATGTATAACGAGGATATGTATTTAAATGTATGTTTATACATATGGGGGAAAATAAACATTATGGTGTAGGTGTATTTAAAATATATCATAATGTGTATTACATATATACATACACACACATTAACATTAAATAAAATATTTGTATGTATAGAGTACATATAGGTACACACACACACATATGTATAATTATGTATGAATATAATGTATATTAGCGTATTATATGTATATATAATATATAAAGAATATGGAAGAATATATAGTATGATATATATGTACATGTACATGTACATATACATACATGCCATAATAATTGCATTTTACATAATACATTTAGAACATAGAATAGTAGGGTATACAAATGGGAGATTATACATGGTAATAGATATATATATGATATTTAATATGTCGTAATAAGTATGGAGGATATGTTCTCTTATATGTATATGAATTCATACAATAATAACATATAAGACATACATACATGTACATGGTACATATATAGATATAGAAATGATTTAGTGATCACTATCAAGATATAGACTATGACCTATAAACCTAATTTCTACCATTACATGAGCATGGACATATATGTATGTAACAATGTGTAGAGATATGATGATATGTACTTATGCATGCTATATAGAGAATGTAACATTTATGTATGTATGACTATATATGTACATTATATGTGATGTATGCATGACTCAAGGTACACCAAGACTTATATATATAGGGCATGTAGAAGATTCATGTGGAGGAATATATGTACATATGTATATATATATAGAAAATGTGTATCGGATATATACTTAGCCACACACACATGTAGATATATGGAACACACATACGGGATACATACATACAAATGCTATTTTGGGATGAACGCATATATAAGCACCATGCATGAGTTTGGGATATATAGGATTACTATTTTCAGTTTTTAGGAGATCTATTATTAATGCACTTGCATGTGTGCATATTATTGTAAAGGCGCATGGCTATTTTCAACATGTGACCTATTTTGGGAAGTGCGTAAGTGGTGAAGGGAAAGTCCCCACCCTTATAAATATACATTGACTTGTGTAGAGAGGGAGACTATGTAGTTAGAGAGGGAGAGAGACACTTTGTATGAGTTATTGTAGAGTTATGTTGCCAGATCTATTACGCATAAACTTATGGTAATGATATATGATGTAAGAAGCTTTTGTATTTATTGTGTTTAATATAATGGAGTGTATTGGCTAAATAAAGGTGTTAAACATGATTGTAACTGGTTCTTATATGGTTGATTTCATTATGATTATTGTTTATTTCATGATTCTTTAAGATCTAGATATGGAATATGCTCTGTGGAATATTTATGGTTAGGGTTTTGATGTATGTTGTATCTTCATCACGCTAACATCCCATATAAGAAAATCTAGAGAGGGGCCGATACCTTTGTGTGCTTTGGGTGAGCACTTAGCTTAGGCGGAGTGATGTGCCACCACGCTTGGGTTATTCGTGGTAGATTCTAGGCTACATCATTGGTTCCATTTCTGACACCTCTTTTTAGTTGTTTTCAGGATGGTTCATGATGAAGACGTACCGGTTGCCCCTAGAAAGTGTTGAGGAGTTGATAAAATATCTAAGAAGAAGAGTACGCACGGAGGTTCAACTCTGGATCTGATTTTGATGCACGTGTGTGGGCGGAACAAAATCTATACAATTGTTTGTATGAGAGTTTATTTGTTATCTTTTCGGTCGAAAGCTGCACGAGGGGCTAGTTGCTTATGCATCTAAACAAAACTGGAGGTATCGCACAATTATCTAGATGCAGAAGAATTTTAGGCCCTTTATGATTCTGATCTAATTTAGACATGCCCTGTGGATACTTGGTTCTGTGGTGTTTTAAACAACTATATCTTGGAATACTCAATTTCCACTTATTCTTTCTTGGAGGTAGGTGAGTTACAATTTTTACGATATCCCAGGGGAACTTACTTGCAAGGCATTCCACTCGCGATCAAGATCTTGATGGTAACCTTGAACTTGGAAGAAAAAACTATGGCTAGCTAAACCCCACCACACGTGGGGTAGGAGCAAGTTTGGTGAAAGATGGAAGACCTAGCGGCATAGAGGCAAAGAGAAGAAATTCAGCTTAAATATAATGAGGCGCACGAGAGGGAGATAGAGAAGTAGTGTGATGTTGTAGAGCGGATCGCATTATGGAGAGAGATGGCTCGTGAAGGATTTGAAGCTCACGTAAGAAGCGTGGAGCTAGAGCATCTGGAACTACCCCATTTGGGCAAGCATGACATGAAACCCTCCTTGGCCTCACGTCATAGCATGCCAAACAGAGACGACATGGGCCACAGGTGCACATATGAATCTACCCGGAAATGTAGCCCTTGCGCTTGGTTTTCCAAGATTAAAGTACATCTAGTAGTCAAAAACTAGTTTAGGCAAGTAGGAGAAGAGGAGTAAGTCAAGTGGTAAGTACATCTATGACAAGGAAAATGTATTCTTTGTTGTTTAGAAGTACCTTTCAGAACATCATCAACACAAAATTTGAGCGTGCAGCAGAGTTTTGGACTCACTTCGGAAATAGTACCACCTTGCGGACTATAGGAGTTCAATTCATTACTACCATTGGGACATAGGGATGTACATCTTCTAGTCTACTTCTAGCTACAAGTAGAGGATAAGGTGGTATAGGTGATTCTAGTTGCTAGATCTAGTGGTTCTGGAGGTAGAGGTAACATAGGAGGTTTTGGATCATGTGGGAAGGTCCCACCAAGCCCCAAAATATTTACATGGAGATGTCCCTTCATCTTCTAGAGTATAGGGGCATAGAGGATTTGATGAACATGTAAACATGTGTGAGATACTTTGTGGCTCACAAAAGGGATCATGGATTTTGAGCGCAAGGCAAGTCAATTTTCCACTACATTATAGAGACACGTACATAGTTAGTACATGAAGTTTGACTGACTGATCGGACTTGCATAGAATATGCAACTTTAAAGGATGCTTTCCTTAAGGAGTTTCATATCCCTGAGTTTGAGAAGAAGATTATAAGGACGCTCAAGGATATTAAGCATGGCACTACTTAGAGTGTTAGGGAGTATGATGCCCATTTCAAAACCCTATTTTCTAAGATTTCTTATGACATTCATGCAAGCCAACATGCATAATGGTTATTTGGAGGTTGATCACACCTTTTAGAAGGGTGTTGTCACATAATACATACACTAATCCACATGAAGCACTTGAAGTAGCTTTGTGCGTTGAGGCGATTGGGAGTATAAACACCTGGGTAAGCCCATTCTTGGAAGCACAAATTACAACTATGAAAAATCAGTTGAAGAAGTTATTAGCAAATTCAACACATGAGACACACACTAGGATTTGGTGTACAGATTGTGAAGTAGAAGGGCACACTAAGGATAGTTGTCCCCATAGATCAATGCATTCATTATTGTTAGATTGTGAGATATGTCATTTGAACCATGATGCAAACCACTACCCATTATTACAACACGCGATAAGGAAGAATGCATCTTGCTATTGTAAGATTTTCTAGTCCATGACTCATGATACAGAAGACTACAAGTTGATTGGTAGATCCATGATGCTATAGTTATTGGTGAATGAAAAATAGGAGTATCGATAACTCTAAAGGAAAAGGTGAGCACCAAGATTGTGATCATAATCAAGCATGATATGATTAGAATGAAGGGCATTTTTAAGGAGGATGTGGAAGAGGTCAAGGATACCATGATAAATTAAGAGGTCGAGGCCATGGTGGTGGATGAGGTAAGTTTCCTCGTAGAACGTGCTTTACATGTGGATCTCCTGAACATTACAGGCACGAATGTCCTTAGAATATTACTTGTTATTTTTGTGGGAAGAATCACAGTTATGAGGAATTCTTAGACCTATATGAGCATCTTAGAAAGAAACATAAACAGGAAAACAAGGGTGCCAAGATGGTTATTATACAATGTGTTGTGGATAATCAGTGGATGCCAAAGTTTTCACAGAACCTGAGGTATAACATGTGAAGATTACTACATGAGCCGAAGCTACGTGCGCTAGGGAGGCATTATAAAAGAAGCCTACAATAAAAATGAGGAGGTCCTACATGTAAGGTACCGGATCTTGTGCATCGAAGGAGGTTTATTAAGAAACCATTGAGGTACTTATAAATATTTAGGTGAAATACTATGTTTAAAGGAGAAATCATGGAAAATGGAAAAAAAGAAGAAAGAGGAAACCATCGATTCAAATATTGATGACTTGAAGGAGGTATGCAAAATGTTGTGCAGGAGAATATCATTCAGTTACTAGGGAATTGGCTAAAGGGTAACACTTCGCACGTAGATATTGAAAATGGACGTCAGATCCTGCATGCAAATCTTCCCCCTCATATCTTATATTATGAAAAGGAGATAACTCGAAATGTCATTGTGGATGGATGGCTCTTGAGTAATATATTGATTGACAAAGGCGTGGAGGTAAATTTGCTTACTTTAGATGCATGGTATAGATGGGGAGACCTCAATTGCAACCATCTTCTAGTGTATTGTTTATGGCTAATCAAACTAAGGCTACTCCCGTCGGAGTTCTAAAAAATGCATCCATTACTATACAAGGGGCCAAGTTCACATGGGAATTTGAGGTGTTAGCACTTGTAGAAGTGGAAAAATTCCTAGATCTACTTGGGCACCCTTGGTGCTATGAAAATAATGTTGATCTATGGTTCAATAAGGGATATATAAGTTTTGAGAATAAGGAAGAAATAGTTATTATCCCGTTAATAGATGGGAAATCTATGCCTTATGTTGAGCCTTTAAGTGAAGAAGATTTGAACAAGATTTATGTACGCGCCATTCAAGACCCATAAGTACTCAAGCCATCTAAGGAAGGAATCCTCCAGTGAGAAGATACATAGTCTATTAGTGATACCACAAGTATTTCTTGTGATAATTGGGATCATGGAATTTATGAGATGGTTGGGCGCGAAGTAAGAAGAAAATTTACGTGGAGAAAAACACCTCTTTGCATTAGAAGGATAGGTAAAAATCATGACCTCAAGTACACTGGAGAAGGAGACCCTACATTATTCCTACACACCATGGATAAACAATGGAAAAATTGTGTTGAAAGAAGAAATATGTTAGCATATACCCTATGTGGAACAACAACTCATTGGTGGGTAGTTCTGGGGATAATCTTGTAGAATGGAATGAAGTTAGGATTTTTTTAGAAACTCAATTCTTTAGGAGAAACACACCTACTCAAATCGACATCTATTATGGTAATCAACCTATTTAGCACCATGTCTAATAGTGTGAGAGAATCTGGATGGAGGGACATGAAGCCTTACCACCATCCCTATGGGTGCATAAGTTTTATTCCACTTTACAAGGTTGTGTGTGCTTGGTATGTTTATGCGGAGCTACATAGAGATAGAAGAAATTGATAGGATTTGATTTCCTGAATAATCCAAAATTTTGACTATTTCTCTACTAAACCTTTGGTGGCAAAAGCATTAAGGGTTATAAAACATTTAACTATGGGAGAAAATCCAAAAGTTGAGGAACTCATTCAGAGCTACTTGGTGAGGCATACTTAGGAGTGCGCATTTTGATGAAATAGACGAGATAGATTCCACGCTACTTAAGTGCACTTTCTTTGAGAAGGAAAAGGGTAAGATGGTCTACCTAGTGGATGATAAAAAAGTAGAAACTCTAGATATTGATCATTCTGTAGGTATGCGTGAGGTTTTAGGATAGTGCGGATAATAATGCACATTCCTATCATCAAAATTTGAAGACAAAGTAAGTGAACATTGACATGGATCTTTGAACCTAAGGAAGCAATAATTGGGGATTATTGGTCGACTTTGAAGTCACAAAAATCATTGAGTTACTACGTTATTTTCAAGACTTGTTTCCTAGAGGCTACCATGAATTAAAAGGAGTCACAAGTCATTAGGAGAGATGAAGATTAAGCTAAAAGAAGGAGCGCGCCAGGTCAGAAGAGACCTTATAGAATGATCCCTAACCTGCGTGTAAAAGTTAGGGAAGAAATTGAAAAATTATTGAAATCGACATCATTATGCCCCTGGAAGAATTAGAGTGGGTTAGCCCCATGGTTATCAGTATAAAGAAATATGGTCAGATTAGGATTTGTGTGGATTATAGAGAACTAAATGCTGCATGTGTGATTGATCCCTTTCCTACACCTTTCACAGAGGAGATATTATAAGGTGTTGCAGGCGTGAAATCTATTCTTTTACAGATAGATTCTCTAGGTATCATCAGTCGATTCAGACTTTGGAAGATTAAGAGAAAAAAATTTCACCATTGAATGGGGAAGTTTTTCATATACTGTGATGCCCTTTGGTCGCAAAAAACGTGCCTCGCCGTATTTTCGTGCATAGTTTTTCAAGCATTCCAGGATTTTATTCACATTTTCTTACAGGTTTACTTGGATGATTGGATGGTGTATGGACTTGTAAAGGATCAGTGTGACAATTTACGCTTAATGTTTGAAATATGTAGACAATTAAGTATCTCTTTAAACATCAAGAAGTGAGTGTTCGCTATATGTTTTTGCACTTTTAGGGCGCATCATCTCGCAAGGAAGGTTTGTTAATGGATCCAACTAAGGTTGTGGCTATTGTAGGCCTGGAAGGGCCTACCAGTTAGAGTGAGGTGCATGGATTCGTGGGTCACACTAGGTGTTATAGAAAATTTATCAAAATATATGTTAAGATTTCCACACCCTTAGAAGAGTCACTAAAAGTAAGAGGGACATTCTATTGGGGAGAACCACAACAACGCACATTTGAGGCATTAAAGGAAAGAATTTACTACAATGCCTATTATGTGATTTACCTCATGGAACCAACTATTTCATGTAAATGTGGATGCTCTCTAGATTGGCCATTGACATGGTGCTAAGCTCAGCCAAATGAAGGAATTTTAGATCATCCTATCTATTTTGCTAGTATAAAGTTAACTCCTACTGAAAGAGAAAATTATACAACAAAAGAGCGTGAGGCCTTTTCGAAGATCTACATGCCGCATAAATTTAGACATTACTTTCTAGAAACACCTTTTGTGTTTTATATTGATCACATGGCATTAAAGTATTTGGTAAATAAGTTTGTTTTACATGGGCACATATGTCGATGGGTGCTCTTATTATAAGAATTTGATTTCACAGTTGTGGTAAAACTAAGTAAAACTAATTTTGGCCTAGACCATTTATCAAGAATTCAATCAGGGGAGGACATGTAAAAATCAAGATATAATGCCAAATGTAAAGTTGTACAGTTACAATGCATGCCTTTAATTGGAGGACATTGTTGTATTTTTACATATAGGTATGTCACCAAAAGGAATGAAGGCCTTAGAGAAAAAAAAACTTGCAATTCGCGTGACACATTTTATGTTGATCAATGGTGATCTATATAAGTTAGTCTGAGATGAAGTATTGCATCAGTGTGTACTAGAGCACAAGCACACAAATATCATGGAAGAGGATCATGGTGATATTGCTGGGTGGGCACTATGAATGGCGTGACGTCACTGCGCATAACATTCTACTCTTTGGATTATGGTGGGAGACCCTTTATAGAGATTGTAAAGCATATTTTAAGGTGTGTGATCACTATCAAAATGTTGGTAAACCTTGGGAAAATAGATGAAATTCCCTTAAGACCTATTCTTAGTGTAGAGCCATTTGAGAAATGGGCTATAGACTTTCAATGGGTCCTATTTCACTAGCCGATGCTCGATGCGTAGAACCTGGATTGCACTACATTATCACTTACAAAGATTATCTTACAAGGTGGGTAGAAGTAGCACCTACCAAGGATTATAACCAACTACAATAGCTGAGTTCTTATTGGAAAATGTTTTTACAAGGTATGGATGCCCGCTAAGATTAACAAGTGATATGGGTACACATTTTTGAATGAGACAATAAGGATACTACTTCTTGGATGAATTTATGATGCGCACCATAAGACTACACCCTATTATCCTTAAGAAAATGGGATTTTGTGGCCTTCAACAAATTTTTGAGCCGAGAAATTGATAAAAATTTCTGATGTTGGAAGGAAATATTGGGATAATAAAGTTTCTACCATGATTTGGGCATATAGAACAACATACAAGAGGTTGAACAAGGCCACACCCTTTCGATTGGTGTTTGACGCAGACACATGGTTCTTCCTATGGAATTCATGTTACCATCTTTACATATTGCATGGGATGGAGGTCTAAGTGATGAGAAAGCATTAGATGAAATAATTGATAAATTGATACGATTGGATGAGAGGCCGATTGCATGTTGGAGTTAGAAGCAAGAAAAGGCCGGAAAAAAGCATGACATGAAAGGCACATCAGAACAAAAATCTTGAGATAGGACAAATGACACTTCTTTATAATTCTAAGTTTTTTGCACCATTAAGGCAAGATTAAAGTGCATTGGTTAGGACCATATGTTATCACTTATATCCTTAAATCAGCGCGCTTAGTTAGAGACGTTTGATGGAATATAGTTACCCAATCACTTTAACGGAGTAGGTCAAGCCCTACTATAAATAAGTCTTCTTGGTGTTTGTAATAAGGCAAAGTGTTGCCATTTAGAATAGGTTTTCATTTTTGTATTTCCTTAATGTATTTCCTTCTTCATTACTATGTTTTTTCAATTTAGTTTGGTGTTTTGTGTAATAAGTGCGTTTGTGCATTGGAAGCTAATTACCATTTGAAGTATTTTTATGCGCATAGGACTACACATACCATTGGTGTGGGGTGGTGGTTGTTATTTGTTATTCACAACTGGGTATACATGAGAACAAATTATTATAGGTGCTAGTAAAGTGTGGAAAGGAGTTGTTAGAAAGGAGATTGCTCTAAAAAGATGGCCATAGATGAAGATAAATGAGGGAACAATATAACGCAAGGTAAGCAAAGTAATCGTGGAGACTACCAAGGGAAGGCGCAGTGGTGAGGTACTCGGGTGCATGGAAGCACGTGCTGAAGAGAAGTTTTAGCCAAAAGGTAGGAAGGCGCGCTAGAAGGTTATAGCTGGGGCACGAAGATGTACCGCATGCGGATATTGTGAAAATGGTCAATTAATGAGAGGATTATTGGTAGGTGAAGGAGCAATAAATACACTAAAATTTTGAAAATATATATAAGGACGTGATGCGGGTTCATTTTTACCTTTTCGATCATAAGTATTTGAGCGAGCTAAGTGTGATCGAGCTGAGCAAATTGTGTTGAGGTGTGGAGCATTATGAAACCAGACGTGAGAGAAGACTATTTTGTGGAAGAGGCTTACATCCCCATTGGTGAAGGGTTTGAGTGAAGAAGAAGGTTGAGGAGGAGCTAGGAACGCAAATTTGAGCTAGGGTTTGAGTTTTCTCATTATAGATAGTAAAAGGAAGATTTATATGTCGGGACCAAAGAAAGCACCTACACAGGAATGAAAGGAAAGAAGAAGGTAGAAGATGAAGTTGAAATTTCTCTTGAGAGTAATTTTTCAAAGATGCAATACCCAGAAGGAGTAATAGTCAGAAAAGAGTGGGATTCCCACATCTGCAGATGTAAAATAAGTGACTACAACCACCGTACCTCTGACAACAAGGGAGAGTTGGACGTGTTGCTAAATAAGAAGACCAACAAGTACATGGTGGAGGATATGCCAGTGTATGACAATGCTAGGGAGAAATTACTGAAGTAGGTAGGAGTTTACTAGTTGTATGAGCTCCCATATTTTGGAAAATATGAACCCTTATACCAATGGCTGATGAGCAGAGTCCATGAGGACTTATTTTATTTTTCTGGATGAAGGGTTAGGATCATAACAACCCTAGTTTTGACACTAACAGATTGAAATGCACAGGGTAGACTCTTGCTAGTGATCCGACGATAAAGCAACAATCATAGAAACAAGAAAGGAGTTGGGGTATACCAAGGGTCCACACGTAGAATGGACATTGATAAACTAAAGAAGTTTCTTGTGGTGCAGGAAGCCACACATCTGCTAACCAAGTTGAATGACCAAGAGAGATGGTCGCAGGTAAACACCATGTGGCTTCACATTGCAAAGAAAATGTCTTAGGGAGTAGTATACAACCTAGCAGGCTATATTGCAAACACCATTGTTGAGGAAGCACACATAGGAGAAAAGATAAGTTTTGGCGCTATCCTCCTTTCTCTTATGTTTTTAGAAATTGGAGTGCCCGATGGGCCAAAGAAAAAGATCTAGGAGTACCCCTTGGAAAAGAAGTCCCTCATGAGAGGTTTGAAAATATTTATGTGAAGGATCAATGAGTGAGTCATTTAAGTAGAGGGTAGAGATGTGGTATGACCAACTTCGCACAACATTTAAGGAGTGGCACATTCGAAAGAGCTACCTTGGTAGTAGGTAAAGCAAATACATTTAATGGTGTACTAACACTTCTGCATCATGTGGTTTGATATGAGGGATGAGACATGGAGCCCATGGTGAAAACTTCCCTATACCTTCACAACGCACTACTTCCAAGTCTCAATTCATAGATTTAAAAAGCACATCATTTGAACTTCAACATAGACAAGGTAGACCGTGATTACCACACCCTCGTAAATACATATGTATATCCAAGTCGAATGCCTACATTGAGAGGCTCATCTCTGGCCTCATAAGTATGAATCTAGTAAGCTTTGGCTATTGGAGACATTGGAGCCACGCTCGTATACCTTCAACTTAAGAGTAAGATGAAGAATAACAAGTATGTGGAGAATGAGTTCATGTTCCCACAAATTCTTAAGGAAAACATACTATGGAGAACGTACAGATCTAAAGATTGCAATGAATATAGAGGTAGATGAGGAGGAAGAAGAACATAAGATAGTGGTGGCTTAGATCATAGAGGCCAAAGGTAGCCCATAGAAAGAGTGGAGACCGAGCATGCAAATACTTCACCTCGGGCGTAAAAAGAGATGAGGACTTGGATGTAGAAGCATTCCATGAGAGTGTCACTTTAAGAGGGTATTCGGAAGAACAAGAACCCAAGGCACATGAAACTAAATCCCATATGAATATCACCAAAACTCTCCCCTGAGTAAAGAGGCACTGGGAAGAAGAGGAGAAAGCTAAAGCTGAATGAGGAGGCAGAGGAGTCTACGAGAGAGCATGCATGGAACCCTGTTGTTGCCCTCAAAATCTCCCCCTCATTTTAAAATTCAAATTCAAAATTTTGAGCTCACACCTCCAAAAGTGTTCAAGTAAAGTTGGAAGTCTAAAAAGATAGATAAATTCATGCTTTGAAGTTGTTTAAACTCTCAAGTCTGTGTGGTTTGATAAATTTTTGTTTCCCCATCTGGACGTGTGAAAATTCTATTGTTGTCCTCATTTGAATGAAATTGTCAATATTTCTATGGCCATGGATCTTTGAACCTTGTATTGTTTTCAATCCCTTGGTTTGTGAAAGAAATTTGAAAATCGGGCGTGAAATGGTGGAGTTTTCTTCTTCTCTACATTTTTCCACAGTTGTGAATGACAAGCATTTTATTCCTCATCAATTTTTGCCCCATTATCCATGGGTACATGGACATATCTAAATGAAGGTGAGCCGACAGAGCAATTTGTTTTTTTGAGCCTTTACGTAAAAATGGATAAAAGTCATAAAGTGACCCGCAACCCCGATCATGCTATGAAGGAAAAAGTCAAATCTTGGGCCCGCCATTACAAAGTCAAAGTGGGGAGTTAGATCATTAGGGAGATTTGAGAATTTGAGCCTTTTTCATTAAAGGATCCTTCGACGTTAAAAATTGACCCGCAACCCCACCATACACAAAGGAAAAAGTCAAATATTAAGCTCGCATCGAAGGTCAAAGTGGGGAGGCGGGCCAACGGAACAATTTGGGTTTTGAGCCCACATTGAAAAAAGTTAAATTATAAAAGTGACCCACGATCCTTTGCTAATAAAGTGAAGCCACGTGTCGGGCTTATATCAAAAGCGGAAGGAGGACCAAAAATGTAAAAATGCCAAATCTCTATAAAGTCACAAATGACAAAAAGGCATCCTCTACGCCCGCTCTAGTAAATTTCTCCCACGTGGATGGATTTGGTTTAAAGTTTCAAAGGCAAGATGAAATTTTCAAATGCAAAGTTATAAAATGAGCGTAAGAGTTGCATTATGAAAAGTATGGTATTTCCACCATGGTCATTTCTTTGTGAATCAAGAATCTAAATGGGACGTGAATGAATGAAAAGAATGCAACCTGTTTCATGCTAACAAAGAAGAATTTGTAACAGATTTGTTGCAAGATATTTAATAGATTCTTCACGCCATTGTACGGGGTTGGAAATTGATCTTGTAAACTCATGAGTGCATTGTACTTAGAGAAATCAAAGGAGATAGCCATTTTTCTTCTACTTTCCTCCATTCTTAAATTTCTTCCATTCCCACATTATGTACAACTCTGTTTAAGCATCAATACAAGAAGAAGGATTTTGTAGCCTCTTTGATGAGGATATTTTAGAAACTTTGAGTTTCACAATCTTATCTCATCTTGTTGCCATTTGTAGGGTTGTTTCTTCTCATAAATGCATGTGTTAAAGTTTCTGACTAATGTGTGCAGGAATTTGATTTCCTACCTGCAACATTAGTTTCTCTATCTCATTTCTCACTCCCTTTCCCACTTTGTTAAAAAGTCAAAGCGGGAGGTGGATCGTCGGGGAGATTTGAGAATTTGATCCTTTTTCATTAAAGGGGCCTTAAATTTAAAAAGTGACTCTGCAACCCCGCCATACACAAAGGGAAAAGTCAAATATTAAGCCCGCATCAAAGGTCAAAGTGGGGAGGCTGATTTGGTGAAGCAATTTGGGTTTTGAGCTGCATTGAAAAAAGATAAAATTATAAAAGTGACCCACAACTCCTTCACCAATCAAGTGAAGCCTCATGTCAAGCTTATATCAAAAGTGGAAGGGAGGACCACAAATGTAAAAAAATCCAAATCTCTATAAAGTCACAAAATGCAAAAGGCATCCTCTACGCCCGCTCCAGTAAATTTCTCCCACGTGGACGGCTCTGGTTTAAAGTTTCAAAGACAAGATGAAAGGTTCAAATTCAAAGTTATAAAATGAGTGTAATGGATGCATTATGAAAAGTCTGGTTTTTCTGCCATGGGCATTTGTTCACAAATCAAGAATCTAAATGAACGCAAATGAATGAAAATATTGCAACCGTTTCTTTCTAACAAAGAAGAAGTTGTAACCATTTCTTACAAGATATTTAATGGCTTCTTCACGCCATTATATGGGGTTGGAAATCGATCTTGTAAACTCACGAGTGCATTATACTTAGAGAAAGCAAAGGAGATAGCCATTTTCCTTCTACTTTCCTCCATTCTCAAATTTCTTCCATTCCCACATTATGTACAAATCATTTAAGAATCAATACAAGAAGAAGTATTTTATAGCCTCTTTGATGAGGAGATTTTAGAAACTTTGAGTTTGCAATATTATCTCTTCTTGTTTCCATTTGCATGGTTGTTTCTTCTCATAAATGCATGTGTTAAATTTTTTGACTAATGTGTGCAGGAATCTGATTTCCTACCTGCAACATTAGTTTCCCTATCTCATTTCTCACTCCCTTTCCCACCTTCAAACAAAGTATTCCCTAGAAAGAGATTGCTAGCTTTGCTATAGGGTCAGTGGAGTGCCCCTGTTGGATCCTCATTCGAAAGGCCACCACATAAATCCACCTTTTCACGCACATGCATATACGAAAGCTGCACCGGTTAAGTAGAGGGACTTAGATTCCTAGAGCGTTGGCAAGGAATCCACAAGTTTTTCCACCCGAAAAATTTCCTCGCCAACAGTTTTTTGGCACCCATCGTGGGTCAGATTTGAGCAAAGATATGCACTGAACGCATCTGCAAGGTTAGAAAATTCAAAATTTAAAAAAGAGAAAAATTTCTAGAATTTCAATGGCTATATGAGCCACATGGATTCAAATCATGGATATTCTAGGAAACCCTCATGTTGAAAGACCCGAATTTCTCTTCCACATCCAGAAGATGTTACTTCATATTTGAGGAAGCTATATGGCATAATAGACAAAGTGCAATCACTACTTCATTCACACAAGAATTCTAGACCTTGAAGAAGAATGCGTTGCTGAATTGGAGAGGCAAAGACAAATTCTAGCACCACAAAGAAGAGCATAGATTTTCAAGGCAGATAAAAGATACACCCAACAATAGAGATAAGGAGGACAAACCGATCCCATTTTTGAAGAACTTCAAAGGAGACAAGAGCTACTTGAAATCCAGAGGCTTCCTTTTCAAGCAACCGGTCACATTGGGAACCTGAGTGTTGCCAATCCTTTGGATGGTGAATTTTCATACATCAACGAGAACCTTGTAGATTTCACTGACGTGAAGACTGAAGAAGAAGCTAGAGAAAGAGAGGTGAGAGTCGACGAAGAAATAAGAGCTCAACTCGAAGAAATTGAGAGACTTCAAGTGAGGAAATGAAAGAACATCAAGAAAATCCATAGCCTTAGGAAGGTTGGAATCTAGAAACATAAATAGAATGGGGATCATAAGTGAACATGATCATGAGGCCCGTAGACCTAATGTA
>CM031242.1:791674391-791888822 GCA_018340775.1 Taxus wallichiana var. yunnanensis
ACATGGAATCTACAATGCAAAGGTGCAAAACCCCCGATCATAAGTTCACTCTGTTGGTGATCTGCCGAGTCGATCCTAACTCCCCATTTGCATCTTTTTCTCTTTAAGATTTTATGTGTTTTGGGGTTTTGCATGAGGCCATTTGTTTTTAGGTTATATGTGATCTCGAAAATCTTCTATCGACTAACATCAAACATTAGCGAACATCTTACGACACTTTGTAAAGACATTTTCTAAGGTTCCGTATAGTCACAAGCGCTTTATCGAAGGTCTCAAACACCTAGTGCCCCTCGACCCAGCCTAGACGCCCGGATCCTGCATATCTTCTAGGTTTGTTTTCGACGCTAATTCCTCTTTTTTATTAGTTTGTTAGTTCCGCACAATACATGATCAATTGCGAAATCAGCTAAGTACTTTATCCCTTCTCTTACACCTAGGGTTTCATATTTCTTAGGTCATATTTGTACTTTATTTCTTATCAATTACATTGGGACTCACGTAATTAAAGCTTTTACAAATTCCAAATATTTGTTAAATCATTTGATGAACCTAAATATTCAAACCCTACCTTCGAGTATGTATTATTCTTAAGTCATAGATCCATCTTCTTAGCTGTCTTTTTCCCCAAATAAGGTTTATAGAATGGTTACTACTACTGCTGATTTTATGCAAGTTTGTATTCAACATCCTCCTTGTTTTATTATGACCAGGGATGATCTAACTATTAATGCAAGTCCACTACTCAACGCACTCATCCTCATATGGCTCAACCCATTTCTATCCCACCACTTATCACTTCTATGGCTCCTCCTATCACTTCTAAAGGTTATGATATTATCGAGAAAATTAAGAATACACTGCACAAATATATCTCTATGATTTATTATGAATGCACTGATTATAATAATAATACATTAGAGGTTTCCATTCATTCTATCCACATTGAAAGCAATAATTATTCAGTGGTCTTCACACACCTCATTCAGTCTCTCAAAAATATACCATGTGCTATATCATTTAATGATGAGGACATATCACCATCTATTATTGATAATCCATGTGCGCCTCTTCTTATCACTGCTATCATTGACACCATTTGTATCAAGTGTGTGCTCATTGACAATGGATCCATTGTTAATCTATGTGCTCACTCCCTTTTAAAGAAAATTGACATTACTAATAATATCATTGCTAAAAATTCCACTCTTATTCATGGCTATGATTTCACTACTCACACATGTCTAGGAACTATCATATTACCTATATAAGTCAGGCCTAAGATTGTTCCTATAATATTCTTCGTTATCGATGCCTCATTTTAGTTTAATATCTTATTGGGTAGACCTTGGATTCACGCAATGCATGTTGTCCCATCTATTGTTCATCATTGCGTTAAATTCTTACATGATGGATATGAACATACTATTGTTGTTGACCCTGATCCATTCAAATTTTACCGCATAGACCTCGTTACCGCTATGCCTATTCCTCCATCACATCCTATTCCATATAACAATATTAGTACATATGATATTAGTCAATCTAGTGCTTCACATCCTCCTTCCCCACCATAAGCATTCCGTCCATTTCCACTCATACTACTATTATCATTTAACCCACGTGTGGCTCGCTCCAATGAGCACTTCCACTCCGCTCATTAACACTCCTCTCACTCCTCCATCTGACTCACCTCCTACCAATATCCTTGATACCGCTATCCAACATGAAAATGCTAGTACCAATGATTCTGATGGTGAGGTTGTTACCATTTAGCTCACTCGATGATGAATTTTGCAATCTTAATTTTACTCCTATCAAGATATATGATTCATACTTCAATGATACTTTCATTGCTATTGGCCTTAGTGAATATCAATTCAAACAACCCCCTCCTTCTACTAATGTTATGGTACTTTATCGAGGGTATGTCCATACATTGGATGTCATACCACCTATCTCATCTTCTCATGAGGAGCCCACATATGCACTTCCTCCTTTCACATGTACTCTTTTCATGAATAATTCTTATTGGCATCACATTCCATTTAATCCCACTTTCTCTAACACTATTTGCACACATGATGGCTTGGCTCAGCTAGGATTCACATTGGATGATCTCATCCCTCCACCACATTCTCCTCATTTATATCATGGATATGTTCACATTACTACTGCTTATGGCCTCCGAGTATTTCATTTATCATTATTTTTGCACCCACCTCTCGCACTTCTCCACCGACACTTGGCAGTCTTGGCTTGATTATATTGGTGATACTTTAGATCCTGATCATATTGACATTTAATTTCCTATGCTCTTTGGCTGCATTTTTATTTGTAATGACTCATTTCTTAGTTATTTCTAAAATCTTACTTGACGGTGCGTACATGGATGTCCACTACCACCTTTCACCAATGAAGAGTATGTAATGGGCATGTACACTCTACGCCACAATGGCTCTTTCTATGATTAGCCATATATTATTTCTTACCAAGTCTTTAATGCATCTCCATTTGGTTTTGACCATGACAATGATGATCTCTTAGATGATGTTACTTGATTATTATTCACATCATACACATGGGGGCATCATGCTTACTATTCCCCCCTAGAATCATTAGGAGTCTGAAATTTCTATTTGTCCACTCTACACTTTGCATCTAGTCTTTCACACACATTTTACACATCTTGATACACTTGTATCATCATTACCCGATGACACACTCTTGTGTTATGGTTCACACTTGACTGTTGAGGGCATACTACATACATGAACCTCACACATGTAGTCATTTTTACCCCTATCACAAAAGAAAGGAACCCCATGTGCGTTGACTATCACCCAATAAAGCCGGTGCTCACCCGAGGCATGTGCAGTCTTTGAGTCTCTCTTTATGTGAGTTTAGTTGGAAACATCATCTATGATTTTTGTTTACAAGAATTTTAAATGGATTTAGGACATATAAGAACCATAGAGCTCGTAACAGCCTCTAGATCCTCAGTCATTTCGATAAAGTACTTAACATAATCTATAACATGTATCGTAATAGAAAGAAGGATACAAGCATCCATACTTAGGATAAAAGAAAAGAGAACTCATGAGAGAGAAGTATGCATCAGAATCATTGATATTCATGTATATATAACATGTAACCTCATTACATCCATGGAGCCATTACAGAGTGTCATAGAGAAGCAAACCGTAGTCATGCATTACAACTGGACTAATGTAACTAAGCTACCAAAAAGAAAAATATTACAATCCCCATGCCCAATACATCCTTTCCCAAATGCAATTACCCACTAATAGAGTTCTTGCAGTATTTCTGTAGAGCTCTGCCCACACTCTAAGTCTCTCTTGTTTACTCTACAGGCACTTGTATTTATAGCTTTTCTGACTGCCAAACTCATCCTCCAGGCCCCTCGATTCGATGCCAAGTGTCGAATGTGGTCATCTATGTGAGCATGCTCCTCCGTGCCCAAGCTTCCCACTTTATCCCATGATGTTCATCTAGAAGATTCTCTGCAGGCATGCTCCTTCCTGGCTAACTTGTCACTAGGATGACACCTTATCCATGAGCAGTCAAGTCATGCTTTTCACGTGTTTTGCCCCGAACGTCCAATTTTTCTAAGTCCCAAACCCTTGGTTCTATCTACGAGTGTCACGCGCACCACGTGCTTCCTTAAACCCTTTTCTCAAACCCTACCTTGCGCACTTTGTCCTTGCGTGCCTTTCTTTAACTAGGACCTTGCGCGCCTACGCGCCTTTTGTACTTAGTCAATATTTTAGGGTCCCAACATCACCCCACACTACGCCTGTTCTCCATTCATGGGAACACTTCCCTTAGTGAGAGAAAGAATAAAAATAGGCTTATGCCTAGGAAAAATAAATAAGGGGATGAAATAATGGGGAAAGAAGAAAGAATGGGAGAGTGAAAGAATTACTGCAATAGATTGGGTAAATCCTTTTGTAAGTCAACCTCCAATTTATTCCAGGCATCGACTTCATCCTACGCTCTTTGATAGAGGTCACCAACCAGGGTGCTCACATCCCCAAAATTTAGTCCATCTCCCCGGCCATCTAGCTTTGACACTGTGTGTGCGGCCATCTTCATTCTCAGTATCCTTGATGGCTGCGACATCATAATACCTTGACCCCTTTTTGCAAGCAAAGTGGCGATAGTTTCCTTAATCACTTCCTTGTCTGTCAAGTCATCTTCCAACCCATCTCCTTCATAGATGAGGCCTGTGAAATGTGAAATGAGATAAGGAGTTATGTGCATCTTGTGCCCCATGAAGTGGAAATAGTCCTCATGCACGCGTGACATTAGCCACTAATACAGTCACTCGCTTTTCCCAAAGTAGGGCAACTCAAAGAGTTGTAGTAACCCTACCTTCTCCAACTTGACCTTCACGTCATCATTATATATGGGCAAACCTTCTGGCATCCTCTTGTTTGTTGGGCGCACTAACTCCAATGCATAACTCCTTTTCAATTGTGTATTTCAATGATTATAATCATTTACAGACATATCCCTAAGATGGGACTCCCACTCCTTCCCCAATAACACTCCATCTGGGTACTGCATTTCTACATACCATTCCTCATTTTTGCTTGCTTCAATTTCTTGTTGCTTGCCCTTGCCCTTTCCTTTTCCCTTCTTGGGTGTACTAGTTGGTTTCTTGGGTGCCATTTTCTAGGTCTTCTACCCACTTCAATCACTTTTGTTACTTTGTTCTTCCGCTCTCTCCAACCCTAGATCTCGAACTTGTGAAGAAAATTACTTAAACTCGTGCCCTAGTTCTTCAAACCCTAACTAGGATACTCCCTTCACAAGATGACATCTTCTCACACTTTCTCCCATGCCCATGAAATCCCTTCCTCCTGGTTCACAAATTTGAACTAGTTACTTATGCTTCAATTTCTCCAAATTTTTCTTCACACGATCAATTTTTGGAAGCCCTAGTTTGCAAAGGTGTAAAAAGCACTTCGTTCTCTTATACGCAAAGTGAAAAATGAAGTGTCCCGAACCACTTATTTATAGTTTTTCCTTTTTGAGCATTAAGTGCTACTTCACCTACTACCATACTTTCTTCATTTAATGCAGCTTTTTCAAACAAATCCTGACTTAAGCGCTTTCCCTCATGTGCCCAACCTACGCGGAAAATCCTCCAACCTTTTGGTGCGTAACCAATCCAACATGACAGGAGACTCTTATGCACGCAAAACTAGCGCCAAAGGAACTTCTTCTATCTTGATTTTTACTCACCTACCTCGTGTTGCTTAATGCACTTTCTCCTCCTTTGTACGTGGGATCTATAAGTAGCTTTATCTTGGCACCAACCATCCTTTTTCCATATTTTATCTCCATACTCCTCTTTCAACCGGGATTTTTAACACAAACTTCCTTGCACTTTAACCATGTTCTCCTTCACATTACTCCACCCCACACTTAAAATGATGTGTGGTCCTCTGCGCACTCACCAATTCTAAAAACTAGCAATAAGGTTACTAACGCCTGTGCAAAAATCAAACAACAACGTGAAAGGGAAACACAAGAAAATAAATGCATAAAGGAAAATTCTAAGCTAATTGCCAAAACTACCTTATTTACAAACACCAAGAAGACTTATTTATAGTAGGGCTTCAGCCTACTCCCATTGAAGTGTCCAAGAAACTTTGTCCCATCTAGTGCTTAGAATCGCATGCGCTTTGAATCAAAGATGTACGAGATTGTAAGAACCCAACCAATGGACTTTAAACTTCTTAGGATGGTTTAGAAACTTAGAATCATATAGTAAAACCATCTGCCTAACCTCAAACTTCTTGTTTCTAATGTGGTGATCATGCCAAGCTTTCTACTTTGCTTTCTCTTGTTGTTTGGCTCCACTTGGCGAGTGATCGTCTCTCATCCAATTTCATTAACTCCTCAATTCTTTCTTCTAGCACTTGCTCATCAACCAACCCTCCTGCACATGCTATTCACAGAGAAGGTAACATGAATTCAATGTTGAATAACTTAGAATAGCTTCCGCGCTAAACACCAATCAAAATAAACAGGTGTGGCTTTGTTCATCCTTTTATATGTTATCCTGTAAGCCCACAATATTGTTGATACTTTGTCATCCCAATCTTGTCTTTCGACATCACAAATTTTGGTCAGGGTATGACTCAGTAGTTTTTGAATGCTTCCGTAGTTCCATTTGCTTGTGGGTGATAAGGCGTAGTCTTGTGATGAGCCACCATGAAATATGCTAACAGGATCCTCACGGTCTCATTCAAGAAATGCGTACCCCTATCATTGGTAAAAATCAATGGACATCCATACCTCGTGATAATGTTCTCCCACAAGAACCTCGCCACCGTGGCTGCTTGGTAATCTTTAGTTAGGGCTTCCTTCGCCCACCTTGTCAGATAATCCGTGCAAGTGATGACATAGTGTGACCTAGTCCTACACATCGCTGGTGCAATAGGGCCTACAAAGTCTATTGCCCACTTTTCAAAAGGCTTCGCTAGGGATAGGGCACAAAGGCATTTCATCTCTCTTTTCCGGTTTGCTAATGTGCTGAAAATGGTCACACACTTTACAATAGTCTCTACAATCCTTATATAGGGTTTCCCACCACAAACCTACCATTAATATCTTATGTGTGGTGGCATCACCTGCATAATTCCCACCCGCACTTCCTCCGTGTGCTTCCTCCATGATGGCGAGGTGCTCATGCTCTAATACACACCTACACAAAACTTCATCATGTCCCAACTTGTATAAGTCTCCACTGATTAACATGTAGGAGCGGTGTGTATGGCTAACTGTTTTTCTCTAATGCCTTCATTCCTTTTGGTGCCACACCTTCCTTTAAAAATACTACAATCTCTTCCAAATCCGAGGGCACATGCCACAACCTAAACAGTTGCGTGTCTGACATTGTCTCCTCAATACTCTGCGCATCCTCCCCTGAATCAATTCTTGATAGATGATTAGGTCCACAATTGCTTTTCCCAGGCTTCACTACAATGGTGAACTCAAACTCTTGAAACAACAACACCCACCAACATATGCACCCTTGTAGAACAGATTGTTCACTAAATACTTTAATGCCATGTGGTCAATGTAAAACACAAAGGGTGTTGCTAGTAGATACTTTGTCTAAACTTGAAAAGCATGTAGATCATTGACAATGCCTCACGCTCAGTTGTGGTGTAGTTTTCTCTATTGGTGTCAACTTCCTACTTGCAAAACACAAAGGATGATCAATAATTCCTTCACCTAGCTATGCAAGCACTACTCCAATAGTGGTCCCTGAGGCATCTACATGGACATGAAAGGGCTTGTCCCAAGAGGGAAAATGTAATATAGGCGCGGTGACAAGCCTATCCTTTAATGTATCAAATGCCCTCTGCTGCGCCTCTCCCCAATGGAAGGAAATTTTATGTCTGAGCAATTCCTCTAAAGGCATGACAATCTTGGCATACCCCTTGATGAATTTCTTATAATAACCCAGTATGCCCAAGGAATCCACGCACCGTGCTCTGCTAGTAGGTTCCCTTAACCCCATAATAATCGCAACTTTATCGGGATCTACCAACAATCCCTCCTTACATATGATATGCTTCAATAAAGTCCTAAAGTGTGTAGAAAACACACACTTCTTAATTTTGAGGGATATCCTCAACTTCCTACACCTCTCAAACATTAACCTTAAATTGTCACAATGGTCTTTAACTAGACCATACACTAGTCCAATCATCCAAATAGACCTAAAGAAACTTATGGATGAAGTCTTGGAACGCTTGCACCACTATGCGCGAAAAAAAATAGGCACATTCTTCAACCCAAAGGGCATGACTGTGTATGTAAAAATTCCCCACTCAGTGGTGAAAGTTGTCTTCTTCTGGTCCTCCTTTGCAATCCAGACTTAGTGGTACCCCAAAAATCCATCTCAGAAAGGAATAGATTTCACGCCCAGCAACTCCTTCCAAAATTTCTTCAGTGAAGGGGGTCAGAAAGGGATCAATGACACAAACTGCATTCAACTCCCTATAATCCATGCAGATCCTAATCCGCCCATCCTTCTTGATGTTGATTACCATCAAACTTATCCATTCTCGATTCCTCCACTACTTCAATGATCCTAGAAGCTATCATTTTGTCTATCTCCTCCTTAACCTTTACGCATAAATTGGGATTCATCCGGTAGGGCCTCTTCCTAATCGGGTGCACACCATCCTTCAGTTTTATCTTCATCTCCCCCAAGGAATGGTGAACACCTTTGAGCTCATGGTACCCAGCGTGGGAATAAATCCTCAAATTCGTGCAATAGATCAATGATCTTAGAGACTTCCTTCTTCGACTAGTAATCTCCAATAATAGCTTCCTTAGGTTCTTCTCCTGAACCGATGTTAACCTTCTTTGTCTTTAAGGGCTCATGGTAGGCACGTGCACGAGTATCAACACTGTCCACTACCTCATGCATCCCTACAGAATGGCTAACATCCAAGCTTTCCAATTCCTCTCCATCAATCACATACACCAACTTTCCTTTCTCCTTTTCCAAACACGCATGCTCAAGTTGTAACTCTTATGTTTCCTCTACTTCTTCAAAGCACACCTCCAAACTTGTTCCACCTAGTAACTCCAATAGCCTATCTTCTGCCATAGCACTATCCCCCATGGTAAGATGCTTGATACCCTGCAAGGCCTTATCAACTAATGGCTTGGTACTTTGATAATCAAAGGTTTGAATAAGGTCATCCACGAGATCTTGACAATTCCTCGTCTCATGGTGTGTCTTCGAATGAATGTACCATGCACGAACATAACCTGCGCATGTAGAATACAACTTGTGCACCCAGAGGGATGGTGAACAAGCTTCCATGCCTTCTCTATAGACCCATTCACACTCCTAGATATGGAAAGAGGTGGATCCTTCCCATGGTAATCCTTGATGGTAGTGGCCATGTTGCTTCTAGAGAATCTGATAGAGAGAGCAATTCTTACTTCGTGCCATTCCAAAAGGCTCTCCTGATGTGTAGCCCACCACCGTGCCACTGTACCAAGTAGGACATAACTTAACATCCCTCTCCGTTCCTTCTCATCCTTCCACTAAGCTTCCACCTCCTGCAGAAAGATCTCAGGGAAGGCTCCTCCTGAATACTTGGGCAACTCTTTTCCTCCTAGGCATTGAACTGTGTGTGCCTTTGTTACCTTGGTCACCGACCCTCTCAACTGTTGTCCCATAAATTCATAAGTTCCTTGTGCCCAATTGTCACATGCTAGACTGGTGGTATCACTTACTGACTGAGCATCCTCAAACTGGATAACTCCATTAGTAGGATGTATTATCTCTAGGTCCCTGATTGAGCACACATATATCATGTCTAGAACTTCTTCCCAAAAGGTTTAATATAGGGTGTCGACTTCCCATCAGCTAGGGGTATAATGACCCGCTCCTCCTTGTTTTCAAAGCTGATGTACCCTTTGTTGAACCAAAGGTCCGCATTGTTCTTATAACACCATGGGTGCCCAAGTAGACTGGAAATTGTCTACCTCGGTGAGTGCCAAGACTTCAAGTCCCCAATAAACTTATCTCCCTAGATAGTAATAACTACATCCTTTAAAACACTGATGGGAATCACCTTAGTCTTGTTTTCCATATACAACACATTCGAAGATGGCTGTAATGCAGGTCTTCCCATCTGATGCCATGCATCCAAAGTTAGAACATTAACCTCCATGCCAGTGTCAATGAGGATATTACTAAGGAGCCATCCATCTACAATTGCATTCAACGTGATCTCCTTGTCATAGTCAAGGTTGTGAGGGGGAAGGTTTACGTGTAGGACCTACCTCTCACTCTCTCCTCCAGCCGCATGGTACCTTCTCTCTCAACAATGATCCTAACAAGGGGATGCTATTCTCTTTCCTTAGCATTTTACACACCTCCTTGACCTCATCGAGGTCATCCTTTGGCACCTTGACTCTCTTTCCTTGTTCCTCCCTCTCGGATTGCTCCTTTAGACACTAGATTTCCCCCGTAAACTCCAAATGACATCCATAGTGTCTTGATACACCTCCTTCTAATGCATAGGTTTGGATACTTTCCATGAACTACTTCCTCCCTTGAAACTAGGTTCTTCTATCTTGGTATCTCTCTTGTGCACGCGGCTTCCGCCTCTTGTTGTACCAAGATAGGATCCAAACTCCGCATCATGTGTTACCCAAGGCATCCATTGGGTGTCTTCCTTCTTAATACTGACCATTGCAATGCCCTTGTCTTTCCGGTGTTGCTGATTCATGTGCTCAAACAATTATGGGCACTCCTCATACTTATGCTTCTTTCCACACCACGAGCACTGCAATAGGTCTGGGCATTCACATTTGTAATGATCTGTAGATCCATAGTTGAAACAGTCCCACGCAGAACTCACCCCTTCCTCCTCCATGGTTAAAATGACCACATAATCCTCCTCAAAAACCTCTTCCACATGTGCCTCCATCTCGTACGCTCCTCATAATGGTGATCATCACCTCTTGGAAATATTGGAAACATCGGTCCGGCACACTTCCATGATCAATGGCCTCATGGATATGATCAATGAGCCTACAATCCTTAGTATCATGGGTTGTAGAGGTGAAAATCTTGTAGTAACAAGATACATTCTTCTAGATTGCATGTTGCAGCAAGGGGCACCTACTCGTATCATGGTCCCCATGAAAAATTTCACAATCTACTACCATGACATGTACTGTCCTCCTGATGGGAAATTATCCTTAACGTGACCCTCTAATTCACAATATGTGCACCATAAACCACTGTGAATCTCATGGGTTGAGTTTGTAAACAACTTTTCCAACTTCTTGGCCATAGCAGCAATTTGAGCCTTCATGAATGGGCTAATGCCAAGATTAACACTACCAACAAATTTCTGCATGAGCAACTTCCAATGCCTCACACGGGTCTCGTAAAAGTTTTATCGATAAGGCCCTTATAAAAGGAGTGATCAACCCTCCAAAAAACCACTGAGCATGCTATGAAGGGTGAATATCATACGATAATTTAGACAAGAGAGTTTTAAAGTGTGCATCATACTCCCACACACTCTCTACCATTCCTTACTGAATCTCCTTCAAAGCATTGATGCTCTTCTCGCTCAAACTCAGAATGTGGAATTCTATGAAGAATGCATTCTTTAAAGCAAAGATAGTCCACTACTGTCTGATAAGGGTCATCCTTCCTATACCAGCTATGTAAGCGCGCCTCGCAACATGGTTGCGCAAACTAACTAGCCTTCCGTTCTGGGGTTGTGATACCCTTTGCACGCCATAAAGAATTCACACTTGTGAACATGTTCCGCGACATCCTCAATACCTCTGTAATCAGGAAAATGTAGAGACATTTCAAAGAATACTTGTGGGGGTGGTTGGGGTATGAATCCTCCTGAGCTAGAGCCTTGGTTTCCACATGTGTTTCCTCTGCCACTTGATTCACCAGTCCCGAAATACCAGATCCACCAGGCCCACCAGCTTCTATTCCTCCCGAACCACTGCACTCCACCAGTCCACTGTGTCCCGAACCACCGCACCCACCAGTCCTAAAGTTTTTGTGCTAAGGGTCCCCACAATTCCACAAAGCCGCACGCCTACAATCTATGATAATGCCCTACAACTAATAGTATACCCTATGTCACTCCCATATGCGAGACCAAAATCTTGTGTGTCTATACCTTGCCTCGAAAAGTCCTAACACTCTGGTTGGTGTTTACACCATAAGGCCAAATGAGAAATTATACCTCTTAGGTGTAGACCGATCACTTCCAACGTAACCAATCAATTAGAAATATTTTTCCCTAATTTGGAAAACCAGGTGCCGTGGTCCGGTCACTAGGGGGGCTTAGATGTGCGCTAATGGTTCTTCTCTCTCTCTCTCTGTGATGAACTCTCATCGAATTCAAGGGGTCTCACATGCTGTTGCCAAGACGGGGTCAGCATAGACTTCTCATGTTCCACGTCCCTCGTGTGAACTCGAAATCATTCCCACAACATTTATTGCCATACATCCATCACACCTGTAACCTCATGTTGTCTAGAAATTTCCCTTTCACGCGCTTCACCATACTTGAGTCATCTTTCCTCCCTATCTTTCTCTGTTGCAACATCTGCCATGTTCCTCCACCCTAGCTTCCTCACCCAATGGCTCAGAATGGTTTACCCGACCATTGGGAATGCCTCTAAACTCATGGTAACCATCAAGATATTTATAGCCAGAGGGAAAGCTCGTAGAAATGATCCTCTAGGCTCCCACAGAAACTCAAACTTAGCAACCTCCAGACAAGAATATGTGGAAATGGCATACCCCAAGGTGTAGTAATCCAATACTCCTTTCCACCAATGATCCACAACATGGGTCCATGTTAGATCTACATCCTGCAGCCTTTGTATTCTTCTTGGGTCCACACATGTGATCCATAATGCCAACTTGATCTAGATGCATAGGTTGTGAGCCATTCATACAGTTCCACTGGGAAGCAGCAGAAAAAGTCTCATACAGATCATGGTAGAGGTTCTCTTCTACCCATCTACATGCATTAAACTCAGGTCCAGTGCTAAATCTCTAAGTGAATTCATCCTCCATGCTCTTAAACCATGATTCAACACTTTCCAAAGTTAACCACTCTATCATTACTCACTACATAGACCATGATGAATGCTAATTCCCACTACAACTTCGAAAAGAGGTCCCAAAGCAATAGAACCAAGATGTAGTCATTTTTACCCCTATCACAAAAGAAAGGAACCCCATGCGCACCGGCCTATCACCCAGTGAAAGCTAGGCACTCACCCGAGGCACGCGCGGGTGCCGAGTCTCTCTTTTATGTGAGTTTAGTGGGAAACATCATCTATGATTTGTGTTTAAAAGACTTTCAAATGGATTTAGGACATACAAGAACCATAGAGCTCAAAATGGCCTCTAGATCCTTGCAGTCATTTCAGACCAGAGTACTTAACAAAATCTATAACATGTATCATAAATGTAAAGAAGCATATAAGCATCCATACTTAGCATAAAAGGAAAGAGAACTCATGAGAGAGAAGTATGCATCATAATCATTTATATTCATATATATATATAACAGGTAACCTCATTACATCCATGGAGCCATTACAAAGTGTCACAGAGAAGAAAACCACAGTCATGCATTACAACTGGACTAATGTAACTAAGCTACCAAAAAGAAAATTACAATCCCCATGCCCAATACATCCTTTCCCAAATGCAATTACCCACTAACAGAGTTCTTGCAGTATTTCGCAGAGCTCCGCCCACAGCCTAAGTCTCTCTCACACTCTACAAGAAATTGTATTTATAGCTTTTCCGGATCGCCAACTCATCCTCCAAATACCTCGTATCCGATGCCAAGTGTCTGAATGTGGTCCTCCATGTGAGCATGCTCCTCCAGGCTTGAGCTTCCCACTTTATCCCATGATGTGCTTCTAGAATATTCTACTGTAGGCATGCTCCTTCCTGGCCAACCTGTCACTAGGCTGGCACCTTATCCACGCGCAGTTAGGTCATGATTTTCATGTGTTCTACCCCGAACATCCAATTTGTCTAAGTCCCAAACAATTGGTTCTATCTCATGAGCGCCAGGCACACCACGCGCTTCCTTAAACCCTTTTCTTAAGCCTTGCCTTGCATGCTTTGTCCTTTCACACCTTTATTTAACTCGGGACCTTGCATGCCTATGCACCTTTTTACTTAGTTAATATTATAGGGGCCTAGCAACACAATACACATCTCACACTCCTGTATTCACAACACATCTTTGATTGACAACATGCTTCCCGATGACGCACTCTAGTTCCATGCTTCCTACTTGACTATTGAGGTCAGTAAATATGAAGTGAACCTCACCTCATATCACACTCTACATGATCTATACAATATCAATCTATATTTCTAGCGCATATAGTTCAAACCATTTCCCGATGACACACTCTTGTTATATGGTTCATTCTTGACTGCCGAGGGGTAATTTATAAATGAGTCTCATTTCACTCATACATACACATCCGCTAGGTGGGCATGTTGATCCTATCACATTCACTTTGCATTCCATTCCATTATCACTCACAACATACTACATATCTTGGTTGCATTTACTCTTGCTTACTTATGCTTACATGTACACTTTGCTTACTATGTTAGAAAAATATTTTGTATGTCATTCTCTTTATCATATACACATGTAAGTGCACTTTCCTTCTATTTGTGAATTCATAATTTATAAAGATCGTTACACGTAGCAGTAGATTCTTGCACAAGACTTTTACTAGTCCCACAATGGCTCCTAGGGCATCTATTTTCATACACATCATAAGTGCTATTGTTTTGTTATACAAGATTTCCTATTATTACTAGCACACTCCTTTATATCAGTTTATACATGCTTTGACATACATTTTATCTTCCTAACATGCTAACAGATTCTTCATGTGAAACCTTTGTCTTGCTGGAACTATTTGTTACCATGGTTGTCTGCTACTCTACTTGTCACTATTTGTCATTGTTTGCCATTGTTTGCGCTTGTGCCCTTTGTATTGTGTGCACACCGTATGATTTTTTGCTAGTTTGAAATTGATTTTCTTATGACATTATGAGTGATGTCCCATGTTTGAAACCTCATTTTCATGGTCTACATTTTTTTCTTTGCTTGCTATATTACACATTGTCTTCTATATGTGTATTTGTCTTGTTTTCACTAACACATGTTTTCCATCCACTTTGTTTGCATGTGCCTTGGTTTCTACCATGCACATTCCCTTCCCTATAGGGTATTAGTTTCATATCATTATATGATCCTCTCCTTTAGGCCATATAATAATAGTGATTACACATGTACCCCAAATGAGGGGGCATACATCGGGTGAATCAGTCACCCCATTTAGTAGTACATAGTCATAGTTCGACTCAACAAAGATAGGTAGAACAAAAGTTTCAGTTATAGAAAGGGATCAGAATATGACTTGGGTCATCAACACAACACACATGAGAACCTAGGTGCTCTTGAACTTTTCAGAGTGCCTATGACCAAGGGAAATTACAAAAAAATCTCAGCTCAATATAGTTTACAAACACTCTACACAACGGTTTTCAAAGAATAGACACAATCCTCCAAAATTACCTCAGCATGTTATCTCCTTTTTCTATTTCGTGGATCAAATTAGATCAAAATGGATCAAACTAGAACAAATTAGGATGAAACCATCTACAATGGTGTATAAATTTTGAACATCACCAAGGATGGAGAATAACACTAGTCCTTTCCCCTAACACTTCTTCTACAAAGTGGCGTGAGATTGCCTCAAAACTCGCACTTGGCATAAGATTGCCCATAAAACTCATTCTTCTAAAGGATTTTCAGGATCCTCTCTATCTTTTTCACTCATCATGGATCAGTGCACATGTTCCTTTTAGAAATTTTACATACTTCTTACACACTTTCTACATATTTGGATCAAATTTTCATATACACATATTTGAGTACTCTTCAATAGGTCCATCCTTATAGGAAGTAAAAGTCACATTATCAAACACATCAAGAGAAAATGACAACAGCTAAAACATGACATATAGACACAAGATTTCATCCCTAGGGTAACTTCCTCTTCCTATCTTCCACACTTCATTTTTATCAAGTACATGCTTTTTCTTGTCTCATCGGCATGCTTTTGCCATCGATCTACATGGTCATCATGTATGCATATCTTATCTACTTTAGGTTATCAAACATTTGATTAACAACATAAAATGAGGAAAATGTAGACACTAAATCACACACTTTGGGTACATTTCTAGGTCCTAATCACATACTTACATTCATATGATTCATAAGCAAGAAAAGTACTAATTGACCACTATTTTTGGCCTCTTTGCTTTCTTTATAGTTTCCTTCTTGGTATTACACACCCCACTACCTAGTATGACCTTCATCACTTCAGTTTATCTAAGTCTAGATGTTTCACATGGAATGTTTCAACTTTTGGGAATAGAGTTGCTTCTATCCTTTCATTCCTTTAAGAAATGATAAGGTTAGGGCTAGGAGGAATACCTGCAATGTCGAGAGGGTGTGCGTGTACCGTAGAGAAAGATCGATCGATCGCGAAGAACTCCTTTTGTCCGGGAAGGACTACCTACAAATAAGAATACAAGACCACCAGATTTTGATTAGACAATAAATGAGGGAACCGCCTGGGCCTGTGAAATATAAAACTTCCTTTCGAAGGTGGTCACTCCCTACTAATATGAATTAACACAAATTCTAACAAATAAGCTATTGTCCAATTACAATTTGTTTACCTTATTAGAACAATAGAGAAAGGGGCTGGCCTTGGTTTAGAATCAAGGTGACCGATGCCGGTCCACTTGTAACCTGTACTTGGCTGACCAGAATCGATATCGGTAGGGGCAATGTTTTAGGGATTTTGGTGAAGGCTGGTCAGAAGGTGGTTGTGTTGTTTTATAAGGCTGATAAATGAGTGGGGTTAGGTAATGGGGTGATGAGAAGGACTCAGAGAATACGGGGGGTGTTCTTGGGGGTAATGTAAGGGTGGAGGAATGACAGTTAGATGTAGTGTGTTGCTGGGTAGTAGATCTAGGAATAGACTTATGATGGCAGTGGTTCAGAAATTCAAGAAATGTTATTAAAAGAACGTATAAGACTTACTTACTAATTATTGATGGAAAATGCAGGTTCTGGGACTGTGATGACGAAGACAGGGCTCAAGTAGGATGATCTGACAACCCAAGATGAGCTATCTCCTCTCCTGATACTCCGATGAGTGTCACAAGGCTCACTGTTACTCGGTTGCGCTTTTGGGCTTGATGTCCTTCTCTGCAACCTCCTCCTCTTTCTTTCACTTGTCTCTGTTCAGCCAAGTAAATTCCGGATTCTTCCAATGATTTCTCCTTCGGATCCCCTAAAATCCAACCCTTATTTTTGGTTGGGAGTGGTCATTTACAGGGAACCGATGGCGGTCGAGTAAGAACCAAGATCGGTGAAAGCAAAGCGGGCTATTTTTAGTAAAATAGCCAGCTTTTCCTCTTTTTTCTCCCGAGGGATTAGTTGCGGGCTTGGTCAAGTCATTATGAGGTTGTTTTTAGGTGCGGATGAGGAGTAATTAGTCATGGGTGTGGATGTGGACCAAGTTATAGGTCTTAATTAGGTTAATTTAGGGTTAAGACTAGGTCATTATGAGGTGGCGAAATGAGGTGGTAGGTATGGCGATGTGAATTTATTAATTATAAGGTAATTAATAAATAATTTTGTAAGGTTTAGGTGATGAGGTTAGGTTGCGAAATGAGATGCGGGGCGAGGGGGTCGTAAGACACAAATTTGGTGTCTACACTGACACTAGCGCTAGTGCCCTTATCCCCTCTTGGTGCCCCCAAACTCTTTGTATCTTACTTGCCTCTTTTGGGCCTCTTCTAGATGTTGGGCAACTAAATTTCTTATGGGTCAGAATTTTAGTGGTTAATTATGAAATTCAAACAAGGGAATCATATAAATACAATTTTATGTGACCATAATAAAGGACCAAGCTCTAAGAATCTATTACTATCACCTAAGGTTGCATCCAAAGGCATTACTAAGAGCATCAAAACATCCATATAGCTTCATTCAAGGGACAAGAGACTACATTTTTTGTATACACTTCATAGGATGGGAAGTTAAGTTTACATCCACACATCTATTTACATTGCTACATCTAGCTATTTCTTGCTATCAAATGCATCTTGCACAAGAGTCTCCTAGGGCACGATTCTTGCACACACACACGAGAACTACATGGAGTATGAAATGTAGTGTAACACCCGGATCGTAAGTTCACTCTGTCGGGTGACCGTTGGGTTTAGTCTGAACCCCCATTTGCATCTTTTTATTTTTAATGTTTGATGCGTTTTGGGGTTTTGTAGAGGCCATTTGTTTTGTCTTTGGTTATAGGTACACTCGTTGATCATCCAACAACCTACTAGCGATCAACAAAAACATTAACAAACATCTTGTGACATTGTAAAAATCATTTTCTCGAGGTTTTTCATAGTCAAAGCAGTGCCTACAAAAGGTCTTTGAAACCTAGGTACCCCAATCCAGAATATCAAACTCTCGCACAATTTTTGGGTTCATTTTTGATAGTTACCTCCTCTTTATTATTTTTTAATTTTGGCATAGTCCAAGATCAATTACGAAATCAACTATGTAATTTATCCCTTCTCTTGCAACTAAGGTTTCATATTTCTTTAACTTATTTCTTAGGTTAGATATGTAATTTATTGCTTATCTACTTTGTTGTGACTCTAATTTAAAGGTTTTTCAAATTCTAAATATTTGTTAAATCACACATACTCCATAGCCCCCATGGGAGCATGTGGTCCAAATTGAGACCATAGTTGATTCTTGTGTAGTGGGTGCTTCCACATCATATTATGATGATGGATATGCTTTAGGCAAGCTCCGCTCGACTAGTTACACCCATATTTTTGATCGGAGGTTGTATGTGTAGTCACAAAATCATGCACTTACTATTAAAAGTATTCCACCAAGTATGTTGTTTTATATATGGATCTCGCATAGTAAAAGTATTCACTAATGACCAAATGGATGGTTGCGGCCTTGGGTCGGGCCAAATGGATGGTTGCGCCTTGGGTCGGGCCAAATGGTCAAAATGTGCACCTTGGATCGGGCCAATGATGTTAACAAATGGTTTTCACCAAGGTGGATATAAAGGCGATGTTGTGAGAAAAGGGCGATTAGTAAATAAGGTCGAAATTGGGAAGAGGTGGGATAAAACCGATATCGATTGTCTATGACCGATGTCGGTTAGGTGACCAATACTGTTCCTTAGGGCACAATATAACTGGTAGATTTCGGTTATAGGTCAAAAACCTATAAAAAGAAAAAATTAGGGCTGTCATTGTCATATTGTCAATTTGAAAACCAATTTTAGTTGTCTGAGGTGTTGTGGCGAGATTGTTGAGTTTGTCGGCTGAGGTGGCACTATTTGAGTGGAGAAGTGAGTGATTGGTAGGCCCTAGCGAGGAGGAGGCAGCATTTGATTGGTGGAGGACCCAGCAGAGGAGAGTTAGAGCCATGGCACAACCAGGAGGAGCTGGAGGTGCTGGACCAGCTGGACCACCACCACCCATCCCACCACGATGACGTGTCGTCGTACTGGTAGGTTCGAAACCTCTCATTGTGTGAATTTGATGTTGTTAAGCTATTTTTGGGGGTTTGGGTAGGAATCCATGTTTTGGTAAAATAATGAATAAATTGAAGTTATTTGAAAAATGAAGAGGATAGATGGGTTAAATAGGGCAAGGCGGTAGGGTGGGTAGATTTTTAGGGTGTTTGGGTGGGTAAATAGGGATAAAATAGGGAAAAATGG
The DNA here is from genome assembly GCA_018340775.1 of Taxus wallichiana var. yunnanensis. Lineage (NCBI taxonomy): Eukaryota > Viridiplantae > Streptophyta > Pinopsida > Cupressales > Taxaceae > Taxus > Taxus wallichiana. The sequence continues at coordinate 791,693,838 of CM031242.1, forward strand.
ATTTGGGGCGCGCCGGGTTTGGCTCGGCAATTTTTCAGTGACCGATCTTTGGTCACTAAGTGACCGGCATCGGTCAAGAAGTTTGGGGCAGGGTGGGTTTGTGGTTGACCGGTGTCGGTCGTACGTCGACCGGCGTCGGTGGAGAGGGGACCGGTGGCGGTCATGGGTGACCGGTACCGGTCCGTAGCTAGGATTATTTATTTGGTTGGTTGGGTTTTGTTGTTGTTTTGAATGTGTGGTCATTGTTGGGGTTGTTGTGTGGGTGTTTGGGTTGTTGTTTGGGTGTGTTGGTAGTGTTTGGGTTGTTGTTTGGGTGTGTTGGTAGTGTTTGGGTTGTTGTTTGGGTGTGTTGGTATTGATGGTTTGGGTTTTGTGTTTATTGTTGGGCTTGAAGAGGGAAGGGGTAGAGGTGGAGAGGAAGGGTGATTAGTAGGTTGGGGGAAAAATGGGGCGGTTGTGTGGTCGGGTGGGTAAAAGGGGGTATAGAAGGTTAAAGGAGTTGTTGTTTGAAAGGGTAGGTCTAATGAAGTGGGTGATTTGTGCAGGCACGTCAGCAGCTGACTATGCGGGATAGGATGCCTCCGTTGTTGAGACGGATGCGGCCACATGTGTCCGCGGCGGACTTGGCCATCATGCGCGAGGTGGGATTCGCGAGTCTAGCGTTATAGGGCGATAGAGAGGATCACGCTTTATGGTTGCCCTCATCGAGAGATGGGATCCGGCGACCAATGTGTTCCATCTCCCGACTGGAGAGATGACCATTACATTGGAGGATGTGTATCGCATCCTTAGATTACCAATCGATGGAGTGACAGTCTTCTAGGTGGATGCAGAGACAGCCATGGATAGCATCATCTGTGTATTCAGGGATGCAGCTGCGCTATTGACTTATCACAGTGCGAGCATCGCCTATGGGGATATGTATCATGCCCACCGACATGAGACACGTCTTGCCGTGTTGATGATGATCGGCATTACATGCTTTGCCCTCCCGGACTCAGAGGGAGGCCGCTTTCCATGGGCGTTGATGGGGTATTACAGATGGTTGAGGAGCATACATGTTATGCTTGGTCACCGATACCTCACAGTGCGATTATACTGAGAGTCATGGGGTTACCGCGATGAGGTGATTTGGGATTTTCTCTACATTTTTGTTACACTGTTGGGCATATGAGCATATCATATGCATTCGACCAGTAGGGCTGCCCCAGCCAGCCACAGGTGATTTATAGATATGGCTTTCGAGGTGGTATTTGGGTCGTGGGCTAGCCACGAGCAGCTTCGTCGGACGGGATGTAGCGTACACGGCATGTATTAGAGGGCGTGACTACCCTAGATATTGTATGGAGGCCTTACAGAGGTCATCAGCCCCGCGGAGGAGCCCGATCACAGTTGCGGTGGATCCAGTATACATTCTGGATAGCGGGACGGAGGCCGAGAGAGTATGAGCGGATACCCCTGGAGAGGGTACGACGACAGTTGGGGCTACGACAGGATGAGCCACCTCCCTTCCCTCGATCTTTTGGAGGGATGATGTAGAGGCGCCACTACCCTCGCACTGACACCCTATGGACCCAGATTGGGTAGCCGAGAGACCAGCAGATGATACTGTAGACGATGTCGGCTGCACAGGAGCATTTTTGGTATGGTGGGCAGGGGAGAGAGCCGCGAGGAGAGCACACCAAAGACAAATGACTTTAAGCAATAATGTTAGAGCGCAGAGAGGACCAGCTCGGGGCCGAGTACAAGTTATTACGAGGGCGGCTTAGCTGCACGCACAGTGCACGATAGGTGTCTTACAGGTCACGGTCAACTAGCCCAGTGTGTGCACCACGAGCACTACTGCACACGCACCACCACCACCAAATGGCACTAAAGATAGCACCCGTACAGCCATATAGCAAGCACCAGGCACGCAGGGGCACTATTATTAGGAGTCGGGGACCAGCCCCAGCAGTGATGGTGGCACGGCCCGCTATATGGAGGTGAGAGCGGAGGCCCGGTATTATCAGGATGTTCTTGATGGTACTGGGGCTGACTATCAGCCATATGCGGCACACAGAGCTGAGACATCGCGTAGCCAGAGATCCCAGGGGGGTGCAGCCACAGCCGGTGGGTCCGTTACAGGGAGGAGGTGAGAGGCAGCACAGGGACCAGCAGGGAGACAGGTGGAGGGCGGTGGGGAGAGCTGAGGGATCCCTGCAGAGGAGATAGTTTGTGTTTGTACAGTGGATATGGGCACCGGTCTACGAACCGGTTATGTTTATAGAGGCCTGCGTGCCTACATATGATGTATTCATTCATTTATTCATTTATTGTATATACCAGCCTGCGAGCCGAGTACGGGTTGTACAGTTGATACCGGCCTGCGAGCCGAGTATATTTTTGATATGAGAGACCGGCCTGCGAGCCGAGTCGAGATTATTGACAGTTATTGTGGCCTGCGTGCCGGCTTTGTATTATTATGAGATCACAGAGGCCCCTATGCAGGGCACATTGTATATTTGAAACTTTTGATATATAGATATGATGATTTTGACCCACATGCTGTGTTTAAAATGTTTTAAGTGTTTTGTCGATGGTTTGTGATATTTAATGTATGATGAGTTTGATCCACATGGTTTATATATTGATGGTGTTGATGTCTTTTGTTGATGGGATGTATGTATATATAGATGATGAGTTTAATTGACATGTTGTGTTATGAAATGTTGTATGTGTTTTGTCGCTGGTTTGTGAAATTGAATGTATGTAGCTGCTGAGTTGGATCAAAATGGTGTATAGATTGATGGTTTTTGATATCGTTTGTTGATGGCTTGTTTGTTTTTGTAATATAGATAGATGATATTGATGAAATTGTGATGAGATATGGATTTGATGAAAAATTATAGATAATGGTGTTGTTTATGCAGGAAAAAGGGACGGGCGCCACAAAAATTAGGTAGAAAATAAAGAAAAGAACTATGTGTAAAAAAAGTATGTATGTGACCGATATCGGTTAGATAACCGATGTCGGTAGGAAATAAACCGATATCGGTTAGCTAACCGATACCGGTTATTCAAATATGAGCTTTGCTAAAAATAGAAAAGCTTGGGTGGCAACTGAAGTTCTTATTTTGAGCATTCTTATTTTTAGAGTCATGCAACAAGTTAAATACGTGAATGCGACACTGTTTGACGACTGATACATGTGATTGCATGAAAGAATTTGAGTGATAAGGAGGAAAGAGACAGATGAAGTGAATGTGGGCTGAGATTCAGAAAGCAGAAAGGCAAATTTGAAAAGGGTGGTGAACATGGCTGAACGAGGAGAAGCATCCAGCAGGCAGGGACGAGAGGGAAGACAAGTTCCACCTCAAGCTGCTGCAGCCCAAGAGGTAAACATTTTGGTTGTAATTTGATTCTTGCTTGTTTTGTGAATAGGATGAGAGAAGTGTAAGTGGGTAAAGATGAGAAAGAAAAGGTGATAGGCAATGGTTTGGGATGGGGTGAGTGCTATGGGGTAGGTAAGCAGGGTGGTCACGTAGGTTTTTAGGTATAGATAGGAGTAAACGGGCAAAATAATTATCGTAGGTATGTTTTTAAGCAGTGACTGTATCGTTTAGAACTAACCGGTATCGGTCAGTAAACCAGTATCGGTTATCCATAACCAATATCGGTCATTGTAGGAGTTTCCAGAATTTGAGAAAAAACCCATGGAGATTTGTTCTATTGAATAATTATGTGTCGTTTTGATGTATGCAGCGGAAGCAGGTTAAGGATGAACGATCATCATGTGCTAACGTTGTTGTCCACGAATCCGAGCGGATGTAACACCAGTGAATGGGCATGGATAAATCATTTGGGGTTAAGTGGAATCCGCTATTATTCACGAATCACGCGTAACCATGCTATGTTGCAGGCGTTGATTAAGAGATGGAATCCAGAAAAGAATACCTTCTATCTACCAATAGGGGAGATGACAATGACTTTGGAAGATGTGTTCCGTATTTTGAGACTCCCAATGATAGGAAAAACAGTGTATCGGGCGTTGCTCTAAGCGTGGTGGGGCAAGTGATAACAGCAGATTTGGTTCAAATACATGATGAGATTTGACACAAATGAGGTTTAACATTTATGTATGGTACAATGTATGCAACACACCCCGAGGAGACAAGGTTGGCCGTGTTATTAATGATAGCGGTGGGGTATTATGCATTACCGAGGGCTAAGGTGGAAGATTTTCCAAAGCATTGATGAGTGTTATTTGGGAAATGATAGAAATGAGCGTGACTTTCGCATGGGCACCCACATATCTGGCAGAGTTATATAGGGGTTTATGGGCCTGCAAGCGAAAACACAGGACGACACTGGATTGTTTGTACTTATTACATTGTTGGGCCTATGAGCATATTGTTTGTGTGCGTTAATAGGCCGACCCATTGAGTCGGGAGAGGCAGGAGTGCAAAGGTTGGGATTCAGATGATGGGTCCAGACAGAACAAGAAGTGAGATCCCAGGCCGTGATAGATGACATCGAGTATTATAGACAGGTATGGGAGATGGTGACAATTGCGGATATTTGTTGGAGGCCTTACGGGAACTATATGGTGACAGAGAACATAGCTGAGGAGTTGAGGGGTGTAGAGCGATTGAGGTGGATCGCAGGGCACAGGCCGGGTGAGTACGAGAGGATTCCTCTAGATCGTGTGTGGCGACAATTTGGGTTCATTCAGGATATACCTATGACATATAGACCATACATGAGGATTGATGCTTTGAGGCAAAGCATTCTCACCTCCCGGCCTACACCTCCGAAGGGCCAAGAGATAGCAACCGATCGTAGGGTAATGGATGCGGGAACGACAGAGGCCTATAGAGTATGGTGGGTAGCAGAGCTGCGAGGTGCACGTGAGCGCCCAGACATAGCTGTGATTACAGCGGAGAGAGATCGTCTGCAGGATTTGGCTCACCAGCTTCAAACACAGGTGAATGAGACAATGGGATTGTTAGAGGTTTCACAGTTATGAGTGGAGAGACTGGAGCAAGATTCCTCCACGTGAGAGGACGTATTCGTATGTTACAGGAGATGTTGGTGGATCAGTGGGAGGAACCAATGGTAGTGGCACCTTTGAGGATGGAGAGGCCAACTGAGGGGCATCGACGATCACGATCACCACCTGATTCGGGAGGAGGTGCAAGGGTCTAAGTGAATTTCATAGGAATATAAGAATAAATAAGGATGCTGACCTGCGAGTCGATGATAGAGAAGATGTATTTGTTTAACATCTAAAATAAAACTAAAGATGTATGTGGTTTTGAGTGATGATAATAATAAGAATGGTTGTTTTTTTTTTTTTTTGAATGTTGTTTTTGTTTTGTTTGAAAAAGAATAAAGATGAATGTTGGCAAATATAAATACAAAAATATATATTTATATTTACAACACATGATAGGGTATGGTAGGGGATGGTCGAGCTAACCTTGGGAGACCCCATGTCTCCTAAGTGTTGCCTACATAGCCCATTGCACAAAGCAAGGAAGGGCCTCAGACCGATGTAGTTCTCCCTTAGGACCAGGGAGAGGTGAATTCAGGCAATTTGGTTGTGGTTAGGCAATTTGTTGGTTGGTAAACATTTGATGTTGGTAGGGTAATGTTGTTGGTGTTGGTAGGGTAATATTGTTGGTGTAGGTATAGGTGAAGCGAAAGTTAGCATACCCAAGTAGTAGGGAATCGTGTCCTGATTAAGGTTAATACACAATCCTAGAGTCGAGTAAAAGAGGCCAGAGTGTCCCGTAGTTGAGAAGAGCTAAACAAACCACATATTAATGTAGGATGAGCTTGAATCCCTAGGTACCTTACATAGGCGAGAAGTCGATAGGTGAAAAGAGTGGTATAATCACAATATATCGGATATACGTCACGTCCCTTGAGTTCTGTTGCTTTGACAAATGGTGAGGTGAGGTGGTTGATGTGGGTGAGGGTGCAGAGAACTTATGATAAGATGATTATTCTGACGAAAGAGAACCAAACCTAAATAGACAAGTCCATGACTCAAAAGTGTTTTGAAATACTTTTGCTTTTATTTTTATTTTATTTTTCCGGTATGAATGATCGATGCGGGAAGTCTACACGGGATATGTATTTTGTTGTTCTTGAGGTCTTCACGAAGCTGATCAATGCGGGAAGCTTCGATAAAGGTTGACTATGTATAGCTGTCCTTGAGGGAGCGATCTATTTATAGTAGTAGATGCGGTGTTTATGTGTAGTAATTTCCTTCGGGAGAGCAATCTATATATAAAAGTAGCAATAGTTTGGCATATAGCTGTCCTTCAAGGGAGCAGTCTAGTTTATAATTTAGAGGTCTAGATGTCCGTTGGTCATAAAGCATCTAGTTTTGTAGGAAGTTTGACTCAAGAAAATCCCATAAGTGTTTTAATTAAGAATGTGTCATTTTGATACTTTGAAGTCATGGACTAGACTAAAAAGGGGAAGGCATCTTTTAAGGGGAGGTGATAATCAAACCCTGTGAGCTTGATTTGATTTTGAGATGTAAGAAACAAAGTGTATGCGGTGGTAAATGAGCTCAAGGGACGAGCGTAAGGTAGATAAGAAGTGATATAACACTAATTTCAACAGTAGAATGGTTGAAGATGCAAGGCATTAAGGGGCTCAGGCTCAGGTTTACCATTAAGCAAAGCTAAATGATAAGTGCCTGATCCATAAGTGTGAGTGATTATGTAAGGCCCAATCCAATTGGGAGCAAATTTTCCATGTTTGCTCTTTTCTAGTTTGGTTACATGTTGATTCTCTTTGAGGACAAGATCACCAACCTTAAAGGTACGCTCATGAAGTCGCTTATCATAAGCACGCTTGATGCGTTTTTGATAGATTTGAAGGTGATCAAGAGCTGTAAGATGACGCTTGTCAAGAAGCTCCAATTGGGCTAACCGCTCTTGGTGGAAATCGTCGTTGGTGAGAATATCCTGAAGAGATATTCTGAGGGAAGGTATTTGTATTTCGAGAGGCAAGACAGCCTCGGTACCATATACCAAAGAAAAAGGTGTGGCATTAGTGGAGGTACGAATGCTAGTACGATAAGCCCAAAGGGCAAAGGGGATGTGATCATGCCAATTTCTTCCGGACTCATTGACAACTTTCATGAGGATTTTGGTTAGGGTTTTATTAGAAGATTCAGCTTGACCATTGGCCTGTGGATAGTAAGGTGATGAGAAACTAAGTTTGATACCAAAGTTGTCACAAAGGTCTTGTAACAACTTATTTTTGAAATATTTACCATTATCTGTTATTAGGCGATGAGGAATACCAAAACGACAGATAATGTGATGGTTAATGAATTCGACGATTTTTTCTTTTTTGATTGAAATGAGTGGAATGGCCTCCACCCATTTTGTGTAATATTCGGTTGCTTTGTGATTATCCAACGGTGACGTTGCGAAGAGGGTGGGTGAATCTCACCAATAAGGTCTAAACCCCATTGTGAGAAAGGCCAAAGATCTCGTGCGATCTGTAGCGGATGGCTAGGAGTATGTTGAAGGTTGGCATGTTGTTGACACATAACACAATGCTTAACATATTCGTAGCAGTCGTTATTGAGAGTAGGCCAATAATAACCTAGGCGAAGGATTCGTTTAGCTACGGCAAGGCCACTAAAATGTCCGCCACAAATACCGTCATGGATTTGTTGGATGGTATAGGTGACCTCCGCACCGGTTAGACATCGAAGGAGGATGCCATCAAAGCCACGTTTATAAAGGAGTCCCCCCATGATGACATAATGAGAAACACGTTTAAGAAAAGCACGTTTGCCAGTACTAGTAAGGTCAGGTGGGAGAACGGAGGTTGTAAGGTAGTCGTGAAATTGGTGGTACCAGGTATCCTGTGAATTAGCAGACACATTATTTATCATACAGATAATTGGGGCTGAGTAAGATGGGGCAAAGAGTTGTTGGACCAAGACAAATATGTCAGAGTCAGTTGGTGAGGTAGGAATTTGCGAGGCTAAGCAAGCCATAGTATCCAAAAATTTGTTAGTGGAGCGGGAATGGTGCGGATAGAATAACGAGTAAACGAGGTCAAAAGTGAATCCACGTAATGTTTGTACTTTTGAAGTTCCTCATTTTTACATTGGTAGATGCCCATAACTTGATTGACTACCAATTGAGAGTCGCCGAAAATATTGATAGATTTGACACCTAAGTGTAATGTAACCTGGAGACCCAAAACAAGGGCCTCGTATTCCGCTGTATTATTAGTGCAGGGGAAATCGAGTCGAATGAAAGAGGCATAGGCTCAGTGTCGAGAGGAATGAGAACAACGCCGGCTCCTCCACCGCACTGGCATTTGGATCCATCAAAGAAGAGGGTCATTGGATACGACTCTTCCCTGAGTGAAAGAGTGGTGATGAGTTCGTCAGGGAAATTAAAATTGGTAAATTGTTCCCCAGGTAAAGGGGCGTCCGCGAGTTGGTCGGCAATGGTTTGTCCTTTGATTGACTTCTGGTGTATAAATTCAAGGTCGAGGTCAGCAAGGAGCATAAGCCATCGAGCGATGCGTTGGTTTAGATGTGGTTTGGTATACATATAATGAATGGGGTCCGTGTTGGTGATGACGAAAGTTTTGTGATTCAGGAGGTAGTGTCGGAGTTTGGTGGCTACGAATGATAGGGCTAGGCACAGTTTTTCTACATGTGTATACCTAGTCTCGTAATCCACGAGAGTACGACTTATATAATAAACGGCTTGTTCTCGATGCTCAGAGTCACGATGTGCGAGCATGGCTCCTACGGCGTGGTCGGTGGTGGAAAGGTAAAGGTAGAAAGGGCGATCGTCCTGTGGTGGGATAAGCACGGGTGGCTGCAAGAGATAGGCTTTGAGAGCTTCAAAGGCTTGGTGACACTCTTCGCTCCATTGAAAGGCAATGTCCTTTTTAAGAAGGTGATGGAAAGGCTGACATCGATCCGAGAGTTGGGAAATGAAATGCCGGATAGATTGAAGTTTACCTTGCAAACTACGCAATTGTTTGAGGTTTTTGGGTGGGGGCATTTCTAGGATAGCTTTGACTTTAGATGGATCGACCTCAATGCCACTTGAAGAGGCGATAAAGCCAAGAAGTTTTCTGAATGAACACCAAAGACACATTTCTTTGGTTGAAGCTTGAATCGAATATTGTAACAGCGACCGAAAATAATAGTTAAAACATCGAGATGTTCATCTGCGATGTTTAGATTTGCCAAGAAGATCATTGACATAATCCTCAAGGATAGTGTGCATAATGTCATGAAAAATGTAAGTCATAGCCCGCTGATAGGTCACACTAGCATTCTTAAGGCCAAATGGCATGACACGATAACAGAAGGTTCCCCAAGGAGTTATGAAGGCAGTTTTATGTTGATCGGCAGGGGCAACCAAAATTTGGTTGTATCCCGAAAAGCCATCCATGAGAGAAAGTATTTCATGGCCCGCAGTGAGATCAACAAGTTGATCAATACTTGGGAGGGGGAAGTCATCCTTGGGGCAAGCGAGGTTAAGGTCTCGGAAATCCGTGCATATCCGAAGTCCCCCATTGCTTTAGTGACAGGTACGATGTTAGAAATCCATTGAGGATAGTCAATAGGCAAGATGAAGGAAACAAAAAGAAGTCGTTGAAGCTCTTCTTTGACCAAGAGGGCAATGCGTGGATGCATTTTTCTCAGTTTTTGTTTGACTGGTTTGGAATCGGGATTTAGGGTGATGTTATGGACAGCAATGTCAGGATCAATTCCTGGCATGTCAGCGTAGGACCAAGCGAAAGCTTGGTTGTGGGTACGGAGAAAGGTAGTAAAGGTGACTTGTTCTGATGCGTTAAGGGATTGTCCGATCTTCACAATGTGAGGATCCTCCTCTGTGTGGATGTTGATTTCTATAGTTGACTCGTTCAACATGGTTTGAGTTTCAGACGGTAAGGCGCGTTGAATATAAGAGTCATCCGCGCCAAGATAAGTGAGGATGGAGTCATCATCCTGGCACTCAACAACATTAATTGAAGGTGAGTCCTCTTCAATCATGTCTGGATACAGAAGGGGAAGAGAAGATGGGTCCTCATTATTGCGTTGATAAGTGAGAGGACCTAGGAAGATAGCATTTATGAAAAAAAAAAAAGTTAGGAGGGATAGATTCAGGGTCTATCGACTCTGTGGGTGACGATGGCAAAATGGGTGATGATGGTTTGGTAGGGGTGACATCATCATCTTCCGTGATACTGGCCGACATGAGGTTTCTCTGGTGTAATTGTTTCAGGAAAACCGAGACCACTACGATCATTGTGTTTGTGTGTAGTCACGGGAATGAGTGTATGTCGGCCTTGTTCATAAAGACCAAAACCAAAGCCTTTCCAAGCACAGCGAGTCAAGAAGGTGAGGGCAAAATGACGATTTGTCAGGTATTGAAAATCAGATTGGAAGGGAACCACCTCAAAAGGAGGTTCAGGGGTAACAGAGGGATGTTTCAACACCCCATACATTAGGTTGGTGCGGCAATGAGGTGGTCCGTAGGGGATTACCTCCCCCACGTGACGGTCGTAGGTAGGATGCGCATGTAACTGTCCGTACTCCTGTGGGGTATGGAAAGAACTAACGTTATATAGGCGGTATTCCCCCAGCGTAAGGCGTTGAAAAACATCTACTAAGGGGTCGGAGGTTGGGATGTTATCTGCGGGAAAGGAAGTGGTATTTGCGATGGCGGTTTCATTGGTTGAAGGCATGGGTGCGGTTGAGGTAGATGGTTGAGGTGCGGTTGAAGTGGATGGTTGGGTTGGATGAATGGGTGTCTTGACTGGTACAAGCACATCATTAGGGCGATACAACATATTGCAGGTTTTGAAGGGGGGAGGATCAGCTTTTACGGTGTAGGACTTCCCCTCGTACTCAAATTTTATGCATCTATGTAAGGTGGAGGGAACACATCCCATAGCCTGGATCCAAGGGCGGCCTAACAACATATTGTATTGGAACTCTCCCTCAAGGACATAGAAGAGTTCGGGTAAAGTACGTGGTCCTACACGAATGTTAAGGATCACGGTGCCTAAGGTAGAAGTAATAGCATCATTGAATGACCGCAACATGATGGGGTTGGCACACATGCAACTAGAAGGGATATTCATTTGTTGGAAGGCTTTTGAAGAGATGATGTTTAGACTAGCGCCCCCGTCAATCATAACACGACGTACCCGAATGTCCCGCATATGTTTCGAGATGAAAAGAGCGGTGGTCAGGATCTTCAGCACCAAAGTCGATAATTTCATCTTCGGAGAAACTGACAGCAGCGGCTTGCTGAACAGAGACAGAAGTAGTTGGGGAGATAGGTTGTTTGGTGAGCGAAGCAACGTGATTGGGTGTTAGAATAGAGGTAACAGGAAAGGTTTCATTAGGTAAGACCTCTATCCCTTGAAGGATTTCAATGAGAGCCTGTCGATGAGATTCAGAAGTCTGAATGAGATCATACAGTGTCATTTTTACAGGCGATTGGTGAAGCTGTTTGATCATGGTTCGGTGGGCAACTCCATTAGAGATGGGGTAAGCGGGTCCTCGAATAACCACTTTAGGTGGTGGTGCGATCGGGATGGTGGACGGAGAAAGAGAGGACGCAGGTGTGCTTTCTTTCGCTTTCTCATTATTTTTCTACCCTCGAGTAGCAACACTAATCATATTGATCTCGTGAATACGAGAGGAGGAAGACGGTAGGGATAGGTCATGGTCTTCGAGAGGTGGGGCTGTAATAATGATAGATCTTGGTGAGGCGGGGACAGGTGGTATAGGAGAGGGAATTGAAGCTAAAGGTCTCTCTCTTCGTAAGTTGTCTTTCTTAACTTTTTTATCTGAGAGAGGTGACTGACGAAGTATGGCTTTCAATGCTTTGCATCCCTCTACGTCATGTCCGGGTGTGCGGTGGTAAGTACAGATTTTAGACTCATCATAACCTATAGGTCGAGGTTTAGATGGATCATAAGGTCTAAGTGGGGGTAGGGAAATGGTCGCATTCTCCACCAACATAGCAAGGATTTTGGCGTAAGACCCTTTGAGTGGGTCAAAGTCAGAGGAAAATGAGGCTATTGACTGGGTAGTTTGTGGTAATGACGGGTATGGTTGGTTTGTATGGTTGGTGGTTTAGCCAAGGGGTTTTGATAATGGGTTTTAACTAAACGTGGCTTCTTTGGCGCAGAAGCTATGTTTAGCTGGTTAGATGATGAGGCCACAGATGATGTGGTATCAGAAAACAACCACGGAGAAATAGGAGTGGCAGCAAACAATTCTTTTGATGATGGAATTTGTTTAGGGTTGGTAGGTGGACAGGATACGCGGGGTGACGGTGTTGCTATACCCTTGGATTTCTGTATGGGTGCAGAAGGCGTAGGTCGCTTTAAAGAAAACGCAGGAGGTATGATATATTGATGCAAGGTAGAGGGATGGGGTCCCAATATGGAAGGTAGGTGTGACGACGAGGGTTTTAGTTGTGATAGAGGCATAGGTTGAGGAGATTGAGTCTGTCTCCTAATGGGATGGACGGCTTTATTTTTAGATAAATCAAGCCACTTAGGTGGGTGTGTTAGACTGGGTATTGGTGAGGTCCCAAGCGTAGGGGAAGATTTGGTTAGGTTAATAGAGGTGGATGAGGTATTTGGTAGAGATGAGGGGGGTGAAGATGAGGACATAGGCATTTTAAGCTTCTGTAAACACTTCGGGTATATGGTAGAGGCATCCGTATTGGTCATCTGCATTTGAGTAGAATATGGCATACTCAAACGTTCCCATAGGACTCGTCTATCTTCTGGGAAAAGATAGTCCTCACGTGTGAATAGGAACTTTTGTATGGAAGAAAGGTGGGTTGTGATTCCGGTCCACTGTGGGTGTGATATAGGGGGTAGATGAGGCACTGTATCAATGGGCGTTAAGAGGTCAACCGGTCGCTGAAAAGATTTAGGCGATGAAGAACTAATAGGTAGGAGGGCGTGTTTGAGAGGATCCATCATGTTTAAAGAATGTGGTGATGTTGGTTCAAGAGGTTTCTCGTCTAAGGATGACAAAAGAATTGGCGAGCCTTCCTCTTGTACAACAAGAATGGTAGAAGGAGACGTTTGGGAAATAGATAAATTAGATAACATCCGCTCACAGTCTTGCAAGGATGTGGTGTAAGAAGGCTCATTTGTGAGAAGGGAACTCTGGGCGGTTAATTCCTTAATGGGTAAAGGAACGGCCAGGATTTCGTCTTGTCTTGATGGTGATGAAGGGGGTTCTGGTTCCTGCGTTAGTGAAGAGGCTTGATTCAAAATTTGTTCGATAGAGGTTTTTGGCTGGGAGTCGAAGACTGCATGGATCTCGTGAACACTCTCCTCGGCTAAGATATCTTGGTTTATGTTACTGTTAGAAGAGTGGTTCGGGAATGGTTTGTTGAATATTTTCAAATTTTGGTTAGCAGGGCGTTAGGATTATCGAGGGCTATATCCCCGCATCAACCATTTCCTGCACTATGTTTTTCAACATCTTGCAGTTTTCATGACTATGTCCCTTCACATGGTGGAAGTTACAGAAGTCATTTTCTTTGTACCAAGAAGGTATGGCGTGAGTGGAATCAAACCAGAATGAGGTTTAACAGGAGGTAAGGTAATAGCTCCTGCTTTAAGCAATTTTTCCAAGATGACACCATAAGTTTCTCCCAAGGGGGTGTAATTGATGGGCTCGGCTTTATACTTATAGGTGGTTTTTGGCGGGGTATTAGATGGTGGTTGGGATTTGACCATCACCACGTGCATGGCTCCTTTTGATTTCGAAGCAGTCGATGGGTGAGGATTGGTGGTGTTAGGTTTGTTGGTGGAATCTTGGGTTTGGAAATTGGGGTTTTTGTTACGCAACCGTAATTTCTCTTCCTCTAAGGCTCGAATCTCTAGTTTTCGAGCCATAGTAAAGGCCTCGTCAAATGTGTGGAAAGTTTGAATTTGGAGGGTAGGAGAGATGTGCTTAGCGCAGGCCCATGTAAAGAGTTCAATAAGTTCGGCCTGAGGTAAGGCATACGTAAGTTGGTTGATAAGGCCCCGCCATCGTCCAATGAAATCTGCGATAGATTCATCTTCAAATTGTCGGATGGCATAGAGGTCGGTAATAGACACTTTCTTGGCAATGTTAATGGAGAAATGATCCAAGAAAGATTGGGCTAGTTGGTTAAAAGAGAAGATTGAGTGCTGGGTTAAAGCACTGTACCACTCCAAGGCGGGTCCTGATAAGGACATGGGAAAGGTGTGGAGTAGTAAAGCGTCGTCGTGAGCAATCAGATAGCAGGCATGTCTAAATGATCGCAAGTGTTGTTGAGGGTCCTCCTTACTATTAAAACGGGTAAATTTTGGTAATTCCCATTGAGGAGGATATGAATGAAGGGGGACAGAAGGGTGGATAGGCTCCCGACAAACTTGCTCGTATGTCAAGGCGCTACGACTTCCCGAAACGGAAGCCTCTAGATTTTGCATTTTGTCCATCATTTGTTTGATGAAATCCGTGGTTGGATGAGATGATGGTGCGGTTGTGGTGAACGGAGGAAAATTGGGCCAAGGGCCTCCACTAGACAATGGTGGGGTTAAGTGTTGATAAGGTATGGAGGACGAATATGTTGAGGCGACCGAATAGGGATGTCCTATATAAGATGTTGAGGTCACTTTGGATACGTGTGAATTCATCCTCCATGCTCTAAATCTCTAAGTGAATTCATCCTCCATGCTCTTAAACCATGATTCAACAATTTCCAAAGTTAACCACTCGTCATTACTCACTACACAGACCATGATGAATGCGGATTCCCACTACAACTTCAAAAGAAGTCCCAAAGAATAGAACCAAGATGTAGTCATTTCTACCCCTATCACAAAAGAATGGAACCCCATACGCACCGGCCTATCACCCAGTGAAAGCTAGGCACTCACCCGAGGCACACGCGGTGCCGAGTCTCTCTTTTATGTGAGTTTAGTTAGAAATGTCATCTATGATTTGTGTTTAAAAGACTTTCACATGGATTTAGGACATACAAGAACCATAGAGCTCGAAAGGCCTCTAGATCCTTGTAGTCATTTCGGGTAGAGTACTTAAAAAAATCTATAACGTGTATCATAACAGAAAGAAGCATATAAGCATCCATACTTAGCATAAAAGGAAAGAGAACTCATGAGAGAGAAGTATGCATCATAATCATTTATATTCATATATATATATAACATGTAACCTCATTACATCCATGGAGCCATTAAAAAGTGTCACGATAAGAAAACCACAAGTCATGCATTACAACCGCACTAATGTATCTAAACTACCAAAAAGAAAAAATATTACAATCCCCATGCCCAATACATCCTTTCCCAAATGCAATTACCCACTAACAGAGTTCTTGCAGTATTTCTGCAGAGCTCCACCCACACTCTAAGTCTCTCTGTTTACTCTACAGGAACTTGTATTTATAGCTTTTCTGGACTGCCAACTCATCCTCCAATGACCCTCAGATCCGATGCCAAGTGTCTGAATTTGGTCCTCTATGTGAGCATGCTCCTCCAGGCTCGAGCTTCCCACTTTATCCCATGATGTGCTTCTAGAATATTCTACCGTAGGCATGCTCCTTCCTAGACCAACTTGTCACTAGGCTAGCACCTTATCCACGCGCAGTTAGGTCATGATTTTCATGTGTTCTACCCTGAACATCTAATTTGTCTAAGTCCCAAACCCTTGGTTCTATCTGCGAGCGTTTTACACACCACGCGCTTCCTTAAACCATTTTCTTAAGCCTTGCCTTGCATGCTTTGTCCTTTCACACCTTTATTTAACTAGGACCTTGCATGCTTATGCACCTTTTTACTTAGTTAATATTATAGGGGCCTAGAACACAATACACATCTCACACTCGGTGTATTCACAACACATCTTTGTATTGACAACATGCTTCCCGATGATGCACTCTAGTTCCATACTTCGTACTTGACTATTGAGGCTGTAAATATGAAGTGAACCTCACCTCATATCACACTCTACATGATCTATACAATATCAATCTATATTTCTAGCGCATATAGTTCGAACCATTTCCCGATGACACACTCTTGTTATATGGTTCATTCTTGATTTGTCGAGGGGTATTTTATAAATGAGTCTCATTTCACTCATACATACACATCCGCTAGGTGGGCATGTTGATCCTATCACATTCACTTTGCATTCCATTCCATTATCACTCATAACATACTACTTATCTTAGTTGCATTTAATTTTTCTTACTTATGCTTACATGTATACTTTGCTTACTATGTTAGAAAAATATTTTGTATGTCATTCTCTTTATCATATACACATGTAAGTGCACTTTCCTTCTATTTGTGAATTCATAATTTATAAATATCGTTACACGTAGTAGGGATGCTTGGCACAGTACCTCTTACTAGTCCCACAATGGCTCCTAGGGGCATCTAATTTCGTACACATCATAAGTGCTATTGTTTTGTTATACACTACTTCTTATTATTACTAGCACACTACTTTATATCAGATTATACATGCTTTGACATACATTTTATCTTCCTAACATGCTAACAGGTGCTTCATGTGAAACATTTGTCTTGCAGGAACTATTTGTTACCATGGTTGTCTTCTACTTTACTTGTCACTATTTGTCATTGTTTGCCATTGTTTTGCGGTTTGTGCCCTTTGTATTGTGTGCACACTTTGTATGATTTTGCTAGTTTGACATTGATTTTCTTGTGACATTATGAGCGATGTCCCATGTTTGAAACCTGATTTTCATGGTCTACATTTTCTTCTTGCTTGCTATATTACACATTGTCTTCTATATGTGTATTTGTCTTGTTTTCACTAACACATGTTTTCCAGCCACTTTGTTTGCATGTGCCTTGGTTTCTACCATGCACATTCCCTTCCCCTATAGGGTATTAGTTTCATATCATTGTATGATCCTCTCCTTTAGGCCATATAATAATAGTGATTACACATGTACCCCAAAAGAGGGGGGCATACATTGGGTGAATCACTCACCCCATTTAGTAGTACATAGTCATAGTTCGTTGAGCCGAACAAAGTATAGGCGGAACAAAAGTTTCAGTTATAGAAAGGGATCAGAATCTGACTTGGGTCATCAACACAACACACATGAGAACCTAGGTTCTCTTGACCTTTTCTGAGTGCCTATGACCAGGGGAAATTACAAAAAAAATATCAGCTCAATACATTTTACAAACACTCTACACAACGGTTTTCAAAGAATAGACACAATCCTCCAAAAATTACCTTGCATGTTATCTCCTTTTTTCTATTTCATGTTGGATCGAATTAGATCAAAATGGATCAAACTAGAACAAATTAGGATGAAACCATCTACAATGGTGTATAAATTTTGAACATCACTCAAGGATGGAGAATAACACTAGACCTTTCCCCCTAACACTTCTTCTACAGTGGCGTGAGATTGCCTCAAAAACTCGCACTTGGCATAAGATTGCCCATAAAACTCGTTCTTCTAAAGGATTTTCAGGATCCTCTCTATCTTTTTCACTCATCATGGATCAGGTGCACATGTTCCTTTTAGAAATTTTACATACTTCTTACACACTTTCTACATATTTGGATCAAATTTTCATATACACATATTTGAGTACTCTTCAATAGGTCCATCCTTATAGGAAGTAAAAGTCACATTATCAAACACATCAAGAGAAAATGACAACAGCTACAACATGACATATAGACACAAGATTTCACCCCTAGGGTAACTTCCTCTTCTGTATCTTCCACACTTCATTTTTTATTAGTACATGCTTTTTCTTGTCTCATCGGCATGCTTTTGCCATCGATCTACATGGTCATCATGTATGCATATCTTATCTACTTTATGTTATCAAACATTTGATTAACAACATAAAATGAGGAAAATGTAGACACTAAATCACACACTTTGGGTACATTTCTAGGTCCTAATCACATACTTACATTTATATGATTCATAAGCGAGAAAAGTACTAATTGACCACTATTTTTGGCCTCTTTGCTTTCTTTCTAGTTTCCTTCTTGGTATTACACACCCCACTACCTAGTATGACCTTAATCACTTCAGTTTATCTAAGTCTAGATGTTTCACACGGAATGTTTCAACTTTTGGGAATAGAGTTGCTTCTATCCTTTCATTCCTTTAAGAAACAGATAAGGTTAGGGCTAGGAGGAATACCTGTTGAATGTCGAGAGGGTGTGCGCGTACCGTAGAGAAAGATCAGATCGACTGCGAAGAACTCCTTTTTGTCTGGGAAGGACTACCTGCAAATAAGAATACAAGACCACCAGATTTTGATTAGACAATAAATGAGGGAACTGCCTTGGGCCCAGGAAATATAAAACTTCCTTTCGAAGGTGGTCAGCTCCCCTGCTAATATGAATTAACACAAATTCTAACAAATAAGCTATTGTCCAATTACAATTTGTTTACCTTATTAGAACAATAGAGAAAGGGCTGGTCTTGGTTTAGAATCAAGGTGACCGATGCCGGTCACTGTAACCGGTACCAGTTGGCTCTAACCGATATCGGTAGGGGCAATGTTTTAGGGGCTTTTGGTGAAGGCTGGTTGTAAGGTAGTTGTGTTGTTTTATAAGGCTGATAAATGAGTGGGGTTAGGTAATGGGGTGATGAGAAGGACTCAGAGAATATGGGGGGTGTTCTTGGGGGTAATGTAAGGGTGGAGGAATGACAGTTAGATGTAGTGTGTTGCTGGGTAGTAGATCTAGGAATAGACTTATGATGGCAGTGGTTCAGAAATTCAAGAAATGTTATTAAAAGAACGTATAAGACTTACTTACTAGTTATTGATGGAAAATGCAGGTTCTGGGACTGTGATGACGAAGACAGGGCTCAAGTAGGATGATCTGACAACCCAAGATGAGCTATCTCCTCTCCTGATACTCCGATGAGTGTCACAAGGCTCTGGTTACTCGGGCCATTGCGCTTTTGGGCTTGATGTCCTTCTCTCTGCCTCCTCCTCTTTCTTTCACTTGTCTCTGTTCCGCCAAGTAAATTCCAGATTCTTCCAATGATTTCTCCTTCGGATCCCCTAAAAATCCCACCCTTATTTTTGGTTGGGAGTGGTCATTTACAGGGAACCGATGGCGGTTACGTAACCGACGGCGGTCGAGTAGGAACCGGTATCGGTCAGGTCAAAGCGGGCTATTTTTAGTAAAATAGCCAGCTTTTCCTCTTTTTTCTCCCGAGGGATTAGTTGTGGGCTTGGTCAAGTCATTATGAGGTTGTTTTTAGGTGTGGATGAGGAGTAATTAGTCATGGGTGTGGATGTGGACCAAGTTATAGGTCTTAATTAGGTTAATTTAGGGTTAAGACTAGGTCATGATGAGGTGGTGAAATGAGGTGGCAGGTATGGCGATGTGGATTTATTAATTATAAGGTAATTAATAAATAATTTTGTAAGGTTTAGGTGATGAGGTTAGGTTGCGAAATGAGATGCGGGCCACAAAGGGTCGTAAGACACAAATTTGGTGTCTACACTGACACCAGGCGCCTAGAGTGCCCTTATCCCCTCTTAGTGCCCCCAAACTCTTTGTATCTTACTTGCCTCTTTTGGGCCTCTTCTAGATGTTGGGAATCTTGATTTCTTATGGGTCAGCCTTTTAGTGGTTAATTATGAAATTCAAATAAGGGAATCATATAAATACAATGTTATGTGACCATAATAAAGGACCAAGCTTTAATAATCTATTACTATCACCTAAGGTTGCATCCAAAGGCATTACTAAGAGCATCAAAACATCCATATAGCTTCATTCAATGGACAAGAGATCGCATTTTTTGCATACACTTCATAGGATGGGAAGTTAAGTTTACATCCACACATCTATTTACATTCTACATCTAGCTATTTCTTGCTATCAAATGCATCTTGCACAAGAGTCTCCTAGGGCACGATTATCAGCACACACACATGAGAACTACATGGAGTATTAAATGTAGTGTAACACCCGGATCGTAAGTTCACTCTTTGCCGGGTGATTGATTGGGTTTAGTCCGAACCCCATTTGCATCTTTTTATTTTTAATGTTTGATGCGTTTTGGGGTTTTGTAGGAGGCTATTTGTTTTGGCTGGTTATAGGTACACTCGTTGATCATCCAATAACCTACTAGCGATAAAAAAACATTAACAAACATCTTGTGACATTGTAAAAATCATTTTACGAGGTTTTGCATAGTCACAGTGCCTACAAAAGGTCTTTGAAACCTAGGTTCCCCGACCAGTCTAGGTGCCCCAATCCGGAATATCGACACTCGCACAATTTTTGGGTTCATTTTTGATAGTTACCTCCTCCTATTTATTATTTTTAATTTTGGCATAGTCCAAGATCAATTACTAAATCAACTATGTAATTTATCCCTTCTCTCTTGCAACTAAGGTTTCATATTTCTTTAACTTATTTCTTAGGTTAGATATGTAATTTATTGCTTATCTACTTTGTTGTGACTCTAATTTAAAGGTTTTCCAAATTCTAAATATTTGTTAAATCACACATACTCCATAGCCCCCATGGGAGCATGTGGTCCAAATTGAGACCATAGTTGATTCTTGTGTAGTGGGTGCTTCCACATCATATTATGATGATGGATATGCTTTAGGCAAGCTTACGCGACTAGTTACACCCATATTTTTGATCGGGAGGTTGTATGTGTAGTCACAAAATCATGCACTTACTATTAAAAGTATACCACCAAGTATGTTGTTTTATATATGGATCTTTCATAGTAAAAGTATTCACTAATGACCCATCCCCTAGTCTCGTCATCGGTTAGTCATTTTTCATCGTCATTTGTCTTGCACAATCATCAGTTGTCTACATAGTTCTAGTCATCTCTCAGGGAGTATCAGGTGTCGTTATTTGGTCATTTGTTGTCTCTAATCTTTGACTAGGGCACCTAGGATAGTACTTGAGGCACACATGGGTGCCTCAATCCTTGTTTTAGGTGTCCTGGTCCCGGAAGAACTTAGATTTAATTTATTTATTTGAGGTTTGTCTTAGTCATTAATCCTCTCATTCCCTAGGTACTAGTCAACATGTCGGGTCATTAGTGTGAAATTTGATTAAGAGATCCCTATATAAACATAACATACTCATTGTCTTATGGGCGGACTATTTACCATCAAGGGCTAGCTATCTACTAAGGTAAAGGACTATATTTGGGCATCATTCCATCACACACACTACATAGGAAAGGGAAGTCTATTCTATTCCATCCACCATTTACATTTACATCTAGTTATTGCCCCTTATTTCTGTGTCATTGGCTCTAGGTCATCCTAGTCACAATTGCACACACAAAGAACCCACAATTACATTAGGTTTGGAATGTAGTGCAACGCTTAGTCATAAGTCTACCTTTTTGGCTGCTAAGGTCAGTCTGAACCCTTTATATGCATATTTATTTTTTAGGTATTTGATGCTTTGTATGGGGTTTTGCAGGAAATATTCATTACAGGTTTACGACGCCATCAACAAAGTTATTGTGACACTCACGTGACAAAGATCAAGATATTGCAAAGATGTAGTGACACTTTCAGATTCAGATCCCGAGTTGTTCTACTGCACTGAGTGCCCATATCTTGCAGAATAGAATAGGGCACCCATAGCACTCCATTCCTCCTCCGTATGCCCCAAATATGGGAAAATTACCATTTTTGCAATTTTCAGGTTGTTCTATCATCTTGCCTCCACCCACACATCACATTTTCAGTCCCAACACATAATGAGGTAAGTCATTTATAGGTTAGTACCTTATCCCTTCTATTTCATTTATTCCATTTCATTTAAATATCAAAATAAAATATTTAGCATCAATATTTTAGTTCATATCATTTATTGCATTTTTGTACCTACTTAGATTAACTTAGAATATAGATATAAATTTCATATTTTATTTAATCAAGATGTTACCAAGAAACCATTCACACCAAATTCACTCACAACGTAAATGTCATCCTAATACAAGAGAAACCTTCAAATATAGTTGAAACTTCTTTCTAACCAGTTCACGAGCCTCCGATTGCTCCACCAACTACACCTCCACATACCACCATCGAATTAGATGATCCATTTCCCCTAAAGGAAGTAAATGATTACGTTGTTGGTTTTGACTATGAATTTGATGACCTCATGGGTGATGATCCTATCTATTTTCCTCAATGACTTGGCAATGCACCACTCCATTAGTGCCATCTTCACCCATTACATCAATTCCCTTATCAGATACTCTCACTAGACCTATGAAACATATGAGACCTCTTCCCTACCTCTTTCCCTTATGGCTCCTTAGTCTTCTACTATTGAGTTGTATTACACATGGCACAAGGATCCAGGGGTATGATGTTTCTGACTATAGAGCCTATTGATGCCACATGAAGAATCTTAAAGCTAAGGTCAAATGTGACCAAACCAAAAAGGATACACAACCTTCTACTTCAACTCCCTTATTTTTCTCTCATCATGGGTATTGTGTGCACAATGACGCCAATCGCCGGATTTTTTGCATACTAAGCGTCCCATTATTGACACTTCTTCTTAGAATCAAAAGCATGGATCTGATTCCTCTTTGAACTGACCATCTTCCCTAGACCAACTAGACCAAAAACTACTTATGGACCACCACCCCACATTGATCCTCATCCCACTATGGATTCCATTCGATGTGACATTCTCACTTGGCTAGAGGATCAAATATATGACACCTTATTTTCCACATTTTTAAAGTTCATCGGTAAGTTTCTATTGCACAAACATACCATCAAGGACCTCATGACTCATGCTAGAAGCCACATTCTGAATCAAGTTGATGATATTATCACCGATACATTGTGATTTTTTAACACTCGTGGATAGTTACCTATAGTACCCGACTACATATCATTTTCATTCTTTGACATGATCCCTCACATTCTCTTGGGATCTTTATTCCCTTGGGTTTATCAAAATATCTCAAATATCTCATTACATCCTTGTATGGTTTGTTTTTTCCGCTTGGATCTATCACCATGTACACCTTGGTTTCTCCTACCGTTGGAGTGCCTTGGTCTCGACACCACCTATTTTGGTTTTCGATTCACCCCAATATTTCCTATTGGATCATCACAGATTATTTATATCCTTTTTTGTCCGATGGTATTTCTTAGATTTATATATCCAATCACACCCTAACATCCTACCATTGGATGTCTTGGCCTTGTTCCACCTCTTGGATTTTTGCATTTCATGAGTTGGGCTATCTTACCAATCCCCTCTCACTAACTTTACCTATGTAATCACATTATAATTGTTCTAAGTACTATGAAATTATCACATACATAGATGCGGAAAGTAAAAATGATAAGAAAATAATCAACAAACACTAAAAATACCGAATACCATAAAAAATCATATATATATATATATATAATCAAGTTTTATACATTGAAAAAAGCATAGAAAATGACACCAACCCATATCCAATATGGCTCAAGCACCCTCTCCCCGCTGGGGGTCTCTGGAGGCTTTGGGTTGATGGGTCGTGATAGTGGCTCTGTCATGCAGGAGAGGGAATCCATCCTAGATCGGGATCCGCAGGCCTTTCCCTGTGGTATCATTAGCTATGTCTCCAATGATGTAATATGCTATGTGGATCTCTAGGCATCTCGAGAGGTGAGCTACTTGCTCCTATACCAAGACAACCTGCACTTGTAATAATCTCTACAACATCACATCTATGATATTGATGGCTTCCAATGCCTATGCACTCGATATCTATGTACTTCTCTGGATATCCCCACAAAATATGAAATTCACTCATTAAATCTCTAGCTGACGATGTTACTAGATCCATAATCATTGTAGTATCATGTACATCTAACACTAGATCTAGGATATCATGGTGGGTGTTTGAGGTGATTTTTGGTTAGTAAATTATATGATAAAATCCCAAAAACTTGGAAGAAATCACGATTTAACGATACATGTGCCGATAGTGCGTGTTGGGATGAATAGGTGCAAAAGATATGTTGGTTCCTCCTTCCAATGAGATATAGAACCCGCATGCAAAGAAATCTAAACAAAATAGATATCATGCGAAGATTTGATGAGTTTACCAACAAAGGCGATATCAGAACCAATGGGCTTCCTCAAAGGGTGTCAACTTATTTTTAACAATTAAGTAATATGATAATAAAATAGTAATTGATAAGTACAAGGAATGACTAGAATTCTAGGGGGATAAAGAGATCTTGTTTCACATGGTAGGTGGTCCAGATAAGGGCTACGGTGAGCAAAAAGTTGAGGAAGTAGTCGAACGAAAATTATTCAAAAATCTCCTATTCTTCTTGTATGATTTCAAGTTGGTCTTCTATGTCTTTGATTTCAGGTGTCAAGGTGATGACACAAAGGCTAAGTTCATGCATGATGTCTAACTATTCCAAGACAAAGGGTTGCTAAATAATATGAAGATCACAAATGTTGGTTATGAGATGTGATTCACCTGGTATTTTCATCTATAAGGAGACACATCTTAAAAAAGATGATTATACGTAAACATAATGATAAAGTGATTATGATAAAAATTATATAATGATAGGGATCATTGGTGATTTAGACATAATTTTTGGTAATTATTGAAACAAAGGTTAATTCCTTAATACAATGTTGATTAGATGCATAATAGTTGATTTAATGTTTGATTTAGACTAATAGATGATGCTTAAAGAGTTTGATAATGTAAATTACTGAAGATAACTTACCATGGTTGTGTAAACACATGGATAGAGGTGAAGAATCATTACAAAGATTTGTGGATGCTACAAGGGCTTCATGAGTTGCTTGAGGATGTCAAAATATTGGTGTTGATCTTGTCTAGGTTTGGAGTGGAATAGATTTCACTATAAATGCTTCCAAATCCCTTTAAAGGAGGTTTAGTGATGCTGTTATAATCACTCGAAATTATGTTACAATCACCGGGAGATATGGAAAAGTGGGGAAACCATCTTAGAAGTGGTTTTAACCACTTCCAAATAAGGTTTCTCAGGTTTGGATGCAAATGTAGATGGTTGGGGAGGTTGGTGTAGACACTAAAAATCTAGACCGATAATTTTCCTCATCATATACACTATCTACACAACTATATTAATCAAAACAAAGTCACTATTTAATTCATACATCTCTTATCCTAAGTCTAAAACCCCCACAATATTTACTCCATGTAAATATTCCTCCCACATCATGTGAAAGCATTTCATAGTCAGTAAATCACATTGTACCTCTCTTAAAACCACCCAAAACCACTTAGAAACTAAAATTGAAAAAGACAACAAAATAAAACAATCTCACAACCTTCTTAACCTCCTCACCTCATCCTTCAACATCCCCTTAGTCATTTACCTACAT
Organism: Taxus wallichiana var. yunnanensis; assembly: GCA_018340775.1. Classification (NCBI taxonomy): domain Eukaryota; kingdom Viridiplantae; phylum Streptophyta; class Pinopsida; order Cupressales; family Taxaceae; genus Taxus; species Taxus wallichiana. The sequence goes on from CM031242.1 coordinate 791,719,297, forward strand.
CTTAAACAAAAATCTGATTAGAAGTGGTTTTAACCACTTTTGTAGTTTTTCCCATAAAAGGCAGATCATCGATGATTCAATCATATCACCAAAAATTATAAATAACACTTTTGTGCTCTCCCTTAGGGATCTTCAATCTCAAATCTTGGACCTCCTTTTTGATCTTGCACTTCATTTTTTGACACTATAACATCTAGGACATCTTCAAGCATTACTAGGCATCAACATCAAACATTTTCAAGCATTTTGGTGGTCATTTTCATCACTCAAACTTCAAACAACATCACAGGACAAATTATCCACTCATATCCTTCCCACTGGAGATTTGAGGCATAATTTAGCTCCACATCCATTCAAATTTATTCCTTAATCTCTATTTATCATTTTTCAGTCATAAAAGCTCTTAAATTAATCAAAAACATCATTTTAGAGCTTCAAACTCTCATTTTTTTCAAAATTGTCAAAATCACGAAATCGCTAGTGATCGGCCTAAATCACCGCGATTCCTATCAAAATTATATTTTTTAGTTTATTAATTTTTTAAATCATATTTTATCAAATCCTCTCGCATTTAACTTTTCATTTCCAAGTATGGATCTCTTAGATAACAGCCTTCACGGACATTCACATCCAATTACCAACATTTACGATCTTCCTATAGTCCAACACCCTTTCTTCTTGAATAATATAATATCCTACTCGAGATGATACTTTGCGCTATCTCGGTTCACTATCAAAAAGAGGACATTGAGGATCATTTTGAATTCCTTCACAAAATCCAACAAGAGACTGAGGATTTTTGGTATGACTACTTTGAATGCATACAAATTACATCTTCCCTCACTTGGGCCACCTTTGAAGCCGCACAAGACTTACCTTTCAACTTGGAGTTCTAGGGCTTCTCATATGCTATCCATATATCTATATTGATCATATATCTTTGTCTTTATCTATATCATTATCAATTCACTTAATTGTTACAAAACGAGATGACATCCTCCAAGGAAGTCCCTTTGGATTCCTGGAATCGGCCTTTGTTAAGAGCTCATCTATCCATTTATCTAATCATTTTTGTTTAGTGTCTTTGAGCGTAGGTTGCTTTACACAAGGAGGATTCATAATTTCATTCGGACTCGAAAAATTCAATCAAATATCATCTTCAAAGATCCATCTTCGAGGGTATCGGAAACCCCTCTGTCTTCCTCGATGTCGGCTTTCTTTTTTATTGTTTCACTTCATTAATTTAAAGTAGGAAATTAAAAACATCTCTAAACATTCTGCATGCCCAGTGGGACCTTAGTCCCTTTTTTCAATTTCATTCAAATTAATTTAATTCAATTTTTGGCCTTCTACTTTGTAATCACCAAAGTGATCCACCAAATCACCAATGATTGGGTGAATCACCGATTCCTCGCACAATCACCGATGATCTATGTGACTCGCTTTTAATTACTCAATCATTAATCCTCTAACACCATTTTCTTTTCTTTTTCTGTCATCTACTAACACCTTTTTCAGTTTATGCTCTGAGATTTTTCTTGCTACTTATTGTATTAAAAAAATAAAAATTTAAAAATTTAAAAAGGAAGTATTTTTCAGTGTGTTTTCTCCTTTTCTTTTTACTTTTCAAGCATTGCATTATGTTGTTTTTCCTCATCAAAGTAAATTAATCTTTGGGCTTAAAACAAACTTTACATATTGCTTGATCACACAGATTAATTAAAGGATTAATTTATGTTAGAACATAATGATTAAGTGTTCGCCAACCCTTAATTAATATGGGTCCATCACTATTATATAGGTTAAATATTTAATAATATGAAATACTTTTCTATTATTAAATATTCATACCTAGGTAATCTACATTAGGAAAGTATTTAATAATGTGAATCATTTATGTTTATATTTATTAAATACACTCACCTAGGTATATATGTCAACCATTTAGGTCAAAAGGTAGGTCGGGAGATATAAAATAAATTAAATAAATTAAGATAAAATGTTTTGTATTTTATTTATTTAATTTGTACGGATTTTTTCAACCAACCTCGGAAAGGTAAATTAAATAAATTAAGAGCAAATGTTTTATATTTTATTTATTTAATTTGTACCAATTTTTTTCAACCAACTCGGAAAGGTAAATTAAATAAATTAAGAGCAAATGTTTTATATTTTATTTATTTAATTTGTACGGGTTTTTTCAACCAACCCGAAGGGTATTTAAAATAAGTGCAACCTAAAAGTTTTACTTTGTGAAGAATCAAGGTGAATTCACAGGTGGAAAATTTGGAAACTTCTTACCTTCCGTGAAAACTTGTGTAGAGGTAAGGGTAAAATATTTGAAATATATTTTTTTCTATAGTTTTAATATGTGCAGGTTGAATTTTGTCAATGGTAAATGAAGGAGGAGACAAAGCTCCATCAAAATAGGATTTGAATTTTTTCCATTGGATGTGTGAAAAATGTTGTCTCCTCTATAAATTCTAAGGTTTATGTAGAATTTAAAATTACATGGCTTGGTAAATGTTTTAAATCTTTTTTTCATGAGGGGCCCCGTAATAAGGGTTATATGTATTTATTTTATTTTTAAAAAGTATATATACTATAGTTTATAATTTTTATAGACTATATGTTGTTTTTTATTTACATTATATTAACTATATACTTTTTTTTAAAAGTGAATATATTTTTACATTATAAATTATAATAGGTTAATATAATGTATTAAAATATAACCTCCCTAATATTATATAGAAGAAGAAATTCTAGAATTTCACATTCTAGAAATACACAAGTTTTGACTCCATTAAATTTGATGGTCAAATGACCGTCACGACAAACCAAACATAAGGCAGTATGACTGGTCATTTAGACGTCAAATTTAAACTGGGTCGATATATTTGTCTACATTATTTTTTTCTAGAATTTGTAAGTTGTTTTGCATTCTTAGGGGTTTCTTCTTCACTTCTATATGGTCGGAAATTTGTTTATATAAGTCTGGGGTATAATGCAAAGCCTTTTATATTGTGGGTTATTATTTTGATCATGGGAGGTTAATTAATATGCATTGTAATGACAAAATTAGTTATGATTAAATAGTTTATGTAGATCTATAAAATTTAGATCTATTTCTATTAAAAATATTTTTTTATAAATATGTATCTAACTTTGTGGTACATTGTATATTATAATGGGGTGTGTTTTACAGGTTCAGGAAAACAATGGCATCCAACTATTTCTGTCTTGACAAAACCCAAATCCTGAATGGAACCAACTACAACATTTGGAAGATCAGGGTCAAATCAGAACTTATGGCGAGGAAACTCTAGAAAATTGTTTCTGGATCTGAGGTTGCTCCCACCGATCGTCAGCAAGAATTATAGATAACATGAATACATACTCGCAACGAATGCGGAGGCTCTTTCCATGATTTTGTGCAATGTGAATGATGAGTACCTTCTACACATTGGTAATATTGAACATCCTAAAGAGGTATGGACACAACTAGAATCCATGCATGAAGGTATGCATTTATCTAAAATTATTAAATTAGTTTTAGAATTGCTTACAACTCCTATGAAAGGAGATGAAAAAGTAGTTAATTTCTTAGCCAAAATTAAAAATATTAAAACACAATTAGATGGATGCAATTGTGATTTAATTGGTGAAAAATTAATCTACTTTATTGTTCAGTTAAATATACATGAAAGATTTAGGAATTTTATTTCTATCTTGAACTCTAAATATCAAAACGAAAATGATCTACCTAATTTAAATACCTTGAGTTCACTTTTGATACAGGAAGAGCAAGTGATGATGAACTTTGACTCTAAGGAGAATGCCTCTCAGGCACTTCTTGCTCAGAATTCAAATTTCAAACCTCACAAGCCCTTCTTAGATCAAAAATTTAGATCTAAATCTTCTTTTGTTGATAAGAAAAGTTTTTCTTCTGATCAATTACGTGTTAGCTTTAGTGGTAAATGTCACAAATGTGGTAAATTTGGACATAAAAAGGAAGATTGCAAAACTAAGAAACATATCCATAAAAATAAAAACAAATTGTTTCTTCAAAATATAATTTAAGGAAAAAGGATAGCTCTAATGATATTCCTAAAATGATTGCATTATATGTTGCGTTGTATTCTTCCTCTAATTCTGAATGGATTCTAGATTCAGTGCATCAAATCATATGATTGGTATTTCAAATTCTTTATTTGATGTTGTGAAAATCAATGAACGTGTGTATCTTGGTGATAACTCATCTTTAGAAGCAATAGAGAAAGGGAAAATAAAATTTTCTAATGGTGTGTTGAATAATGTTTTATTTGTTCCTAAGCTCAAAAAGAACTCATTATCCAAAATGTGCCCCCTGCTCATTTTGTGGCTAAATCCTCTCATTTTTTTCCTCTCTTGTGCCTCAGATCATAATATTTTGCTTTTAAGGCACTCAAAACCTTATGGAAATGACACCATTGGATAGAGGTCTTTCTCATCTTTTAGAAAGGTAAAGTTTTCCTCCTAACTCCATGTATTTTTGGGTTATGGCTCAAGGAGTTTTTAGAAAAATTTCCCTGAAAGGCCCGTGGCCAATGAGATGCTACCACGTGGCACCTAGAGTGGCAGAGCACGGGGAAATTTTGGAAAATTTTCCAAATGACCAAAAAGGTGCAAAAATTCAAATTTTTGCCCGCCAACCCGATTTGGCCCCTGTTTTGCCCTAAACCTTCAAATCGCCATATCTTTCGATCCAGAGCTCAATTTTCACGTTCTTTATATCAATGGAAAGCTGGTGAAATTATCTACAAGATTCAGGGTTATTTTTACATTTTGGTGGAGTTTGGAGAAAAAAATCAAGAAACACCTCTAGCACGTGGTCATGGATAGAAATGACATTTCAACCACCATTTTTAATGAAGAATGGCTCGCATTCTCTCCCAAAGATGGTTAAAAATGTCAAGGAATGGGTCCGCTGTCAGGGCACCCATGTTGTTTTGATGGAATTTTGGTCAATAGTTGAACCCCTTGCACGTGTTCTCATGTTTCTCTCTCCCAGGGTCATGGTTTGCACTTGTAAAAGCTTGTAATGAGTTCATTTTGCAAAAGGGAGACACTTTTTCAGCTTTCTCCGCAACTTCCTTTTTCTTCCTCGCGTAAATTTGTGAAAATTTTTACCTTTCCATGTAATGCAGCACCTTTTCTTACCTCTGGATCACTATAATGTACTATATTGGATCTGAGATGTTGATATATGTTCTGTGATTAAAATCCCTCAATCCTTTCATATATCTATCATTGCTTTCTTGATCTTTCATTACATTTTGAGCATTTGTGCATGTTTTGTGCTGTGTTTCCTTATGGATTGTGTATTTCATGTAGCATCAGGTGTCTACAACTCCTTTGGTGCATCACCTATTAGTATTAGTTCCTTGTCCCTTTGGAATTTAGAGTAGATTTAGGAGTTTAAACCTCCTGTAATCATTGTGCAAGTGAAATAGTTGATCAGAGGAGTTGAGTAACCAACCTCTAATATGGAGATTCCTCTTCCATTTTATAAGTCCCACACTTGGGAAGAGGATTCAATGTTGTGTAATCACACTGGATGCTAGTATGATCAAACTAGAAATATGATCAACATCCAGGGGGTGATGCTGATTTGCAACAACAGTTTTGGAATGCCCAGTGGGACCTTAGAGGTATTCCACTTTATCTTTGATAGGTTGGTGTGTTCCTGTTAAAGATTCAGCCTTTTGGAGGCACTTTCAAAAGCACATCTAGTGACTCCATCTGGTAAACAACTCATTCTCTAAGTTGCAGACCTATTTTCCATTCATTTCCATCCATTATTCTTTCCATCATTTTCATTCTTTTTCATTCCATGAAGTTGTGCAATCGTGACTTGATTTCCATCATGGAATTCACATTTACAACAGCAGTATATCACACCTCCAACATGTTTTACAAATCCTCCAAATCAGCATTTTGATCAAATTCAAAATCAGCATGTCTACCCATATGAGCAGTGAGCATGTCAAAGTCAGCTTTGGATATGAAGCATATCAAGCACAAGGGTATGCTGGTTATGAGGGCAATCAAGAAGAAAATGTAGATCTGCGGGAACAAATCCAAAAGATGGAGGTAAACATAGTGCTATCTAGGGCTCAAGCACAAATGAAAGCATTTAGAATCAGTTGTAGAGCACCTTGTCCATGGTAAGGGACCTTTTCCAAGGCATTACAGGTCCTCAAGAGAAGCTAGCCTTCATGATTACAACACTACCATTGCTTGCAAAGTGGATCAAGGAATAAAGGTGTATGAGAGTATTCAACAACCTTGTCAACAAGTAAGCACACCATCTCATGCCTTTTCTCTCTCTCTTTCTCAATCTGTTTTATCTCAAAGAAGGTCAAGTTTTAAACTCTCCACCCGCTGTCCCAAGTGTTGAATCAATTTCTCCATTCCCTAGTCTTCCACCCCATCTCAATTCTTCCGTCATTTTCCTTCCAAATAGACATTCCCTCCAAAGAAACAAGAGTTCCTACCTCCTACCACCACCACAAAAATTGCAAAATCAATTGAGTTACAATCCACTTCTCCTCTCGCATTCCCAAATCCATGTTGGAGGATAAAAATTAGAATGTCAATCAAGGAAAATAGCAGCAGAAAAGAAGAGCCAAAAAGGATGAAGAAATTCAAAGTCCAAGAGTTAGGATCTTAAATTCGGGATTACAAAATCCCCTTGATGGTGAAACCAATAGAGGATGTTGAAGTTGGAGAACAAGTGGAAAACAAGGCTGATTTTATAACAGCAAGTGAAGCGAGAAAAACAACAGTTTGTTAGTGATGATTTGGGTGTCCATGTTGGCACTTTGCCCAAAGAAAATGCTGATCTAGCTTGCAGACCGCAAAATCAGCCATCAAGAAGGAAGGAAAACCATCTCAAAACCCCATCTTTGAGGAGAAAATGGATGAGGTCAAGTTAGTTTTTACAACAGTAGAAGAAGGAAGCATTATTGATACATTTTTACTTTCATTTGAAGGGACTGATTTGATTGATGAAGCCATTATGGAGGTGAACAAAACAGGTCCAAATTGTGAGCAAAAGGCACAAGAAATTTCATGCTTTTCTCCCACTTCATCTCTCCAACAATCTGATTTTTGGGATGAGTTTGATTGACAAGTTTCATGTTTGAAAATGAAGTTATACAGGTGAAGAAAATGTAGATTTGGAGGCCACCATACAAGAGGGAGAGACTTTGCTGCAGCAAGACATTCAAGAGTTTGATTTTCCATCAGACTTAGAAGAATGTTTAGATGAAGAGCTAGCTGAAATTACCATGTTTCCTTCTTCACCATTTTTCTCCAACAACAAGAACATGTTGCCATGGACAAAAGAGTTCAAGGACAATAGCCTACTGGTTGCAACATGCCTCTTGAATCAAAGCCGGAAGAATTTGATCTTCCAAAAGCTACAATGGAGGAGCTCCAAAGCCAACAATGTATTGCAACAGTAATAACAATGCAAAAACAACTTCATTAGATGTTGCAATCAATAACGAGGAGTTACACACTATAGTAAGAGTTCCATGTTGCCATGAAGGAAGAGAAAGGGCAGAAAAGTCCTACCATTGCTTCCACATCACCCACCCAAGAAGGTCTACAAGAAGACTCCATTTTTGGAGTTTAAAATTAGAGCTATGGGCATATCAAATGGATCATACCTTGCCCAATAAGGTATTTGACTTCATTGAGTCAAAGGAGAAGTCACAACCACCATGCTTGCTTCTAAGCATGAGGGTGAGCTACCAAGTACCAAGGATCAACTGTCATACCTCTTCAATCCAAATGCAGAGCAACTAAAAGAGGTATTGGATTTGTTTTCAGTTGACACCTTGATGATTTGGGTAGAAGATCAGCTTCTTGTTGATTTTCCACTCATCCAATCAACCATGTTCAAGTACAAATCAACTGCATGGTTGCAAATTTTGAGAAAGGGAAGCTATTTCTCCCAACCAGCTGAGGGGTTGTTTAGCCCACTTTTGCTTCCCAAGCTTAGAGTAGGATAGGTAGTTTTGCTTTCAAAAAAGAAGTGCTTGTGCACACTCTGCATGTTCCATTTTGGAGCATGTATGACCTTTAGTTTTGTACATAGTTTTGTGGTGTTGGTTTTGCTCTTTGCATGTACCCATTTCAGTGGGTTTCCAAGTGGCTCAGAGAGAGGTTTCCAAAGTTTAGATCAGTTTGTAGGCTACAACTCATGACTCCATGCCCAATGGATTCTTCAGAACCATTTGGTAACTTCATCCAAAGAGGAAGATGCCCCTCCTGAGTCGCCAATTGTTATCCAAAATGTGCCCTCGCTCATTTTGTGGCTAAGTCCTCTCATTTTTTTCCTCTCTTGTGCCTCAGTCATAATATTTTACTTTTAGACATTTAAAACCTTCTAGAAATGACACCATTGGATAGAGCTCTTTCTCATCTTTCCAGAAAGGTAAAGTTTTCCTCCTAACTCCATATATTTTTGAAGTTATGGCTCGGTGAAGTTTTTGGAAAAATTTCCTCACAAAGGCCTCATGTGGCCAATGAGATGCTGCCACGTGGCACCTAGAGTGGTAGAGTAGCGGAAATTTTGGAAAATTTTCCAAATGACCAAAAAGGTGCAAAATTTGAATTTTTGCCCACCAACCCGATTTGGCTCTGCTTTTTGCCCTAAATCTTCAAATCGCCATATCTTTCGATCCAGAGCTTGGTTTTTCATGTTCTTTATATCAATGGAAAGCTGATGAAATTCTCTACAAGATTCCAAGGTTATTTTTACATTTTGGTGGATTTTGGAGAGAAAAATCAAGAAACACCTCTGCACGTGGTCATGGATGAAATGACGTTTCAACCACCATTTTTAATGAAGAATGGCTCGTCAGCGCCCATGTCTGTTTTGATGGAATTTTGGTCAATGGTTGAACCTCTGTATGTTTTCCCACGTTTCTCTCCCCGGGTTGTGGTTTACATTGTAAAAGCTAGAATGAGTTCATTTTACAAAAGGGAGACACTTTTTCAGCTCTGAACTTCCTTTTCTTCCTCCTTGCGCAATTTGTGAAATTTTTACCTTTCCATGTATCGCAGCACCTTTTCTTGCCTCTGGATCACTGTAATGTACTGTATTGGATCTGAGATGTTGATATATGTTCTGTGATTAAAATCCCTCAATCCTTTCATATATCTATCATTGCTTTCTTGATCTTTCATTACATTTTGAGCATTTGTGCATGTTTTGTGCTATGTTTCCTTGTGGATTGTGTATTTCATGCAGCATCAGGTGTCTACAACTCCTTTGGTGCATCACCTATTAGCATTAGTTCTTTCTTTTTTTACATTTTCTATCCTTGTCCCTTTGGAATTTAGAGTAGATTTAGGAGTTTAAACCTCTGCAATTGTGCAAGTGAAATAGCTGATCAGAGGAGTTGAGGAACCAACCTCTAATATGGAGATTCCTCTTCCATTTTGCAAGTCCCACACTTGGGAAGAGGATTCAATGTTGTGCAATCACACTGGATGCTAGTATGATCAAACTAGAAATCTAATCAACATCCGTGGGTCATGATTTCACAACAACAAAACCTTTTATCATGTTCTCAATTAACTCATGATGGTTTGGCTATTCAAATTTTGAAAGATACTTGGTATATCAAGGATAGTAATGATAATATAATAGCTGAAGGAATTCAAAGAAATGGTCTGTATATTTTTGATGATTTCCATTCTACATCCTGTTTTGTTTCTCAAAGTTTGAATAATTCAAAACTATGGCATGAAAGATTAGGACATGTTAATTATAGAAGTTTATATGAAATGGCTAGATATAATCTTGTGAAAGGTTTTCCTGTGTTTTCTTCTTCTCATGATGCGTGTGAAGGGTGTTTACGCTCAAAACAAAGTGCTAAACCCTTTCACTCACATCTTGAAGAGAGTTCCTCTTCCCCACTAGAACTTATTCATAGTGATGTTAGAGGACCTCTTGAAGTAGCTTCATTAAATGGTTATTTATATGTTGTGACTTTTATTGATGATTTCACCAAGATGATTTGGTCATATTTTCTTAAAAATAAATTTGATGTACTAGGGAAATTTAAGGAATTTAAAGCATCTGTTGAAAAATCTTCAAATTATAAAATTAAGAAACTTAGAATAGATAATGGGGTGAATATGTTAGCAAAACATTTGAAATTTTTGTATTGATTGTGGTATTAAAAGGGAATTAACTTCTCCTCATTCTCCCCAATCTAATGGTGTTGCAGAACATAAGAATATGACTATTTTAGATATGGCTCACACTATGCTTCATTCTGCTAGTCTTCCCAAATTTCGTAAGGCGGAAGAAATGAACAAAACAATCTAAATCTTAAATAGGGTTCCCACCAAAGCTATTCATCTTTCAACTCCTTTAGAAAAATGGTCAAATCAAAACCTTATATTTCTCATCTAAAAGTTTTTGTAGTCCTGCTTCTTTATACATTCCTAAAAAGAAAAGAAAGAAACTTGATATGACTTATTTCTCTTGTGTTTTCATTGGATATGGTATTAACACTGCAGGTCTAAGGATTTATGACCCTGTAAAAAGGGAAGTAACTGAAAACCGCAATGTGGTGGTTTTGGAAAATACTTTGTTCATCTAATAATGGTAAAGATGTTCCTAACTCTGTCAATATTTCTAATAATGGTTATGATTCTGATATTGAGAATATAGTAAATGGTCATGATGATGTTTCTTGTGTTGATACTATAGATGCTTCTGAATCTCCTAACTCCCTAGTTAAGAAACCAAAATGGGCTCAATATGTGTTAGAGATTTCTAATCCTATTGATCTTAGGAAAATGACTAGAAGCCATCATACGTACCATGCATTAATGACCTTGTATGAACTTGAGCCGCAAAGTTTTGAAGAAGCTTCTCAGGATGAGAAGTGGATCAATGCAATGCAAGCTGAATATAATGCCCTAATTCAAAATCAAACTTGGGAGTTGGTTCCACCTCCAGAGAAAAGAAGTATTATAGGGTCTAGGTGGTTATACAAAGTAAAATATAATACAGATGGTAGTATTGAAAAACATAAAGCTAGACTTGTTGCTAGAGGTTTCACTCAGAAACCTAGTATTGATTATGTTGAGACATTTTCCCCTGTAGCTAAAATGAGTACTGTTAGGACCTTATTTGTAATTTTCACTCAATTTGGGTGGGAAATCCACCAAATGGATGTGAAAAATGTCTTTTTGAATGGTGATTTAAAATAATAACTTTACATGTCTCAACCTAAAGGATTTGAAGAAAATGGTAAAGAAAATTATGTTTGTAAATTGAAAAATCCTTGTATGGTTTAAAACAAGCTCCTAGAGCTTGGTATGCAAAAATAATTCTTTCTTTAAACAATTATGATTTACCAATTATTCTTCTGATAATGATCTATTCATTAAGCAAGAAGGATCACATATTATCATTGTTTGTATATATGTTGATGATTTTCTTATGACTAGTGATAATCCTGCTTTAATTTGTAGAATTAAAGAAAAATTGAAACAATACTTTGAAATGACTGATTTAGGTCTCTTACATCATTTTCTTGGCATGACTGTATTTCAAGATAAACATTCTATTGTTGTTTCTCAAGCACAATATGCAACCAATGTACTAAATTTTTTTAACATGATTGATTGTAAACCAATTTCTACTCCTATGGAAGTTGGACTAAAAATTGATCCTAAACCTGCATGTGAAAAATTTGATCCTACTTTATATAAGCAATTAGTTGGTAGTTTGATATATCTAACTATCACTAGACCAAATATTTCCTATGCAGTAGGAATTGCTTCTAGGTTTATGCAAGAACCTTATAGAGATAATTAGAATCTTGTAAAAAGGATTCTTAGATATATTAAAGGTACAATCAATTATGGGTTGCATTATACTAAGAATGAAAATGATAACTTATATGAATTTTGTGATTTTGATCATGTTGGTGATGTATTAAATAGAAAATCTACTTCTAGTTATGTGTTTAAATTTGGTGCAAGTGTCATTACTTGGTGCAGTAAAAAGCAAAATTTCCAACTATTTCTATCTCTTCAATAGAAGTTGAGTATAGAAGTGCAATGGAAGCTGCAAAAGAGGCTCTATGGCTAAAGAGGTTGTTCGATGAGATAAAGATGAAGGATCCACGTAGTGTTCCTTTGTTCTGTGATAACCAAAGCACCATAGCTCTTGCACATAATCTAGTACAACATCAAAGGATGAAGCACATTGAGATACATATACACTTCATCCGTGAGAAGGTGCTAAGTGGTGAGATAGATCTCAAGTTTGTTGTTGAAGAGTAGGTTGTTGATATCTTCACAAAGCCCCTAAGTGCTGTAAAGTTTTGTCACTTTTATGAAAAACTTGGATTGTCGGAGTTGCCATTGAGGGGGAGTGTGCATGACAATGTCACCTCCTAATGGAACTTGGTTTTTGTAAAAAGACCTTCAGGCAAGTGTAAAAAGACCTTCGGGCATGTATACCTCCTCAACTTATTTTTTAGAAATAAGTGTAGAAAGATCTTAAAGGTGGTCTTTAGTAAACTCTTTAGTGCTATTGAGTTTACTAGTAAACATCCAATACAATCATATTATTAAGGAGGTCCTTGGTTATAAAGGCTCATATATGCTTGGGTTCAATAACCTTTTATGAGAACCTGTGAGAATATGTAAAACTCACAAATCATACTTAGCCACTGATCATGGGATGATCTTTGGGATTCCAAATCCTTTTGTACCAAAAGGTAACTTGAGTATGATGAAGGTGTTATAATTCCTTCACCCGATATGCTAGCCTAAAACCTTTATGGTTTAAGGATTGTAAATCTTGTAGTGTACCATGGGCAGGTAATCTATTGGCATATGTTATCCCACTTAACATTAAGGGGGAGTGTTGGAACATAATGATTAAGTGGTCTGGCCAACCCTTAATTAATATGGGTCCATCACTATTATATAGGTTAAATATTTAATAATATGAAATACTTTTCTATTATTAAATATTCATACCTAAGTAATATACATTAGGTAAGTATTTAATAATGTGAATCATTTATGTTTATATTTATTAAATACACTCACCTAGGTATATGTGTCAACCATTTAGGTTGAAAAGGTGGTTCGGGAGACATACCCATCACCTTATATAAAAAGAATTTTAGGTCCTCATTTGATATATTCGAGAAATATATCAAAGGTGTCCAAATCAAGTGATTTGGTTTTACCCTTGATAAATAAGGGTTTAAGGAGGAGGTGATCTTACTGGATGTAAAATAAGTTCTCTAAAGTAAAAGGTTATTTTTAAAGTGGTTTTTACCCTTTTGGGGTTTTCCACTATAAATATCACACTGTGTTATTTATTTCCGTAAGTATTTCTTTATTTACTTATGTTATGATGTAATGTTTATTTAAATATTTATCAGAACATTATATAATATGTAAGTTGATTAAATCTATATTTATTAGAATCCTCAAATTATAACAATTTATCGCATTCACATAATCTTCCTCAAACACAACCAAACCATATTGAATATCGATTTACATCAAAATCTCTTACCAGTGATAACTATTGGGATTTCATCACCCAATAGGAAATTGACTCGGTGTTATGACCAAGTATAAACTAGTTGTCGAAGATATTGGCTAAGCACCCAACTCCCTTATCATTACGGACTATGAGGTGAAGGGGTAGGCCCCAATACCATGCCCCATATGAGAACCAACACAGATTCGGGCCTCACGTACCTTTAGGTATATCAAGGAATCCACCTTAAACATTCCTGAAACCATCCATAAACAACCATATCCTAAGACCTTATCAGTCATTTTACACATTTCAATTTTCTTCTAAATTAATCCAGTTAATAATAAAAATCCTTTTGTGTGATTTGTTTGCTACTTGTAATCAACCAATCTAGATTTTATTTTCATTTATTAGGTGATTTTTGTTTGTTTCATGGTTCTTACAAGACAACAATCTCATATCCAAACATCATATTACATGACAAAAGACATCAAACATTTTGTTGAAAACATCTAAACACTTCTTCGAGATGCCTCATGTTTATTAGAAAATTGATGCACTACTTTATCACCCTGATCGGATGATTAAGAACAACCACATTCCTTTAGTAGCCAATCTACTTCATCTGAGATACATGATCCTTTTTGTCCCCATTTCTTTGATAGTGGAGATCTTGTCTTTTTAAGGATCTTAGATTAAAACCCCATATCCCTTAATTCCTACCTTGAAGCTAGATGTATTCATCTTCAATCATCATTACCTGAATCAAAACCTTATGTACCTAATCCTTCATGTGGTTTTTCCCATCTCATTGATCCAAATCACGAACTAGTCATGCAAAGTAAATATATTCTTATTCTCTTATTGAATGACTAGAAACATCCAATGTTATGTCTTTAGTCCCTATTTTTGAACTTAACATGATTTCTTCACAAGACACAACCACTCAACAACCAACATCCTCACTAGATCCCCACTAGTTCCACACCCCTTCAAAATAACACAAATGCTTCTTCATCCACGAAAACCCTTCCACTTCCTCACATCCAAACACTTCTTGTGAGGTATGTCGCCATTCCTACTAGCATATCTCGACCATTATCCTCCCAAACCACTCCACCTATCCAAAACATTACCATATCCATCCCTACATCTACAACTTTAATCAAAACTAGTGATATTTCCATCACCCATCTAACTTCACAACAATCCTCAATCCCCTTATTTCATAAAACATACCTCAACCATCACAACCACTTACTTCTTCCCAATCTATACCACAACAATCATAACCTATTATCCATACCTTTATTCCCTTTCAAAACATACCACAATCACAATCCCCGATTTTCACCTTTGTTCCATTCCAACAACCACCTCAGATTCACAACCTCTTATCCATGCATCCATTCCTTTTTAACACACACCACCATAGTCACAACCTCATTTAAAACATCCTTGTCCACCCCGTATCAATATATCCATGCATCACAACCTCTAGTTTCACAATCCACTTACAACATACCTGCAAAACATTCCTCGTAAAAACATTCCCTTTTAGCAAAATATCCCTCAACAATATCAACCATACCCACAACCTAATTAATTCACATTCAACCAATCTGATCCATGCTCATCTAAAGACACACCTCTTGAATTTGGTTAGAGTCAAATTACCACATCATAAAGATAGTCATATATTAATCACTATGTTAATTTTATTAATGGAAAGATGGCTAATATATAGCCATACAAATAGAAAAACCATTTCCTATAGATTATGAAACTACACTAATAAATAACTCATATAACAAACTACCTAAACCTACAATTTATTTCTCATATATTGTTTTTTTGACTAACCACCCAAACAACTACTAACCATGTAAATATTAATTTCTTAACATTCCCCCCCTTAATTTTTACATGGTGGAAAAATAAATTTCACACTTCCTCTACAACTTGTCACCCGTGCTTGCTCATGATCTTGGTACAACACTTGAATTGAAGGTAGAAGAAGGAACACATCAAATTCTTATCAACCATGCATTGTCAGGAACACATCTGACTGATGAGGATGGGAACATGCTCAAGAATCATTTGTGTATCAACCAAATCATTGAGGAAACACATATGACCTAACAATGTGGGAACTCAAGAAGGAACACATCTGAACAACCTTTAATGGTTTTCCAAAGGTTAACCAAAAACCTAGGTATGAACAAGAACACATCTGACTATTCAACCTCTTCAAGACTCATGATGTTGCATTTCACTGTGTTATTTATTCTTCATTATGTTATTACATAGGGAATTATGTAGGAATAACTACATACCAAAGTGAAGATGAACATACCACATTTTTTCTTATTTTTCACACCATGCTAAAATGCTAAAAAACTGAAAAAAACACACTTCACGTTAATATAATCACACACATGTCACCAAATAAGTGAAGCGGCCCCGTCGTTGGTGGGATCGAAGAGAGGTCGTTGATTGACCGCCATCCTTTGTTGCCTCCATCCTCCAATATCATGCTGCTAGCTCAACTAGATTTGATCATGAGGCACATTTGTTTCCACATTGAACTTATTCTTCCCTCCCGCAATGTGAAACACTTTATTTTTCTGGACATCGGGTAACACTCGCTAAACTATGTCCGTAAGGAAATACATATACACATACATACATACATACATACATACATACATACATAGATATATATATATATATATATATATATATATATATATATATATATATATATTACAAAATTTTGACTCCGCAAGATGACTATACTTTGAACAATGAATTTGATTGTCAAATGACACAACAATATTTGAAAAAACAACTATGACACAAAATTATACAATAGAATGAATTTTGACTTGACAACAAAACAACGTTTTATTTGGACACAAATATTGACACTAATAAACAACACAAAAGATGAAAAAAATATGATAATTAGAACTAACATGACTAAACACTATTATATGAATTGACAAAGGATATTTTAGACTCAAAAGTTTATCACATTGACTATATGAAATTTTTTACAAAATGTAAAGAATTGATAATAAGAAGACTCGATGAATTTAATAACAAACTATGACTAATTTGACACTTTGGATTTTTTAAAACATAAGCTAATCAAAAGAAAATTGATCAATATAAAAAAGTTAAAAATATCTATGAGATGACTTTGACAAACCTATGATGCACAATTGAAAGGAAAATCGGTGTTTGAAGATCTTCGACGATGGATCCATGCAACAAAACTACACATGTCAATTATGTTAGTGCAATGACCAAAGCCTGATATTCAAATTCAAAAATATACATGGCATAAGACAGAATGTAACACTATTGATCAAATCAGATCCAACAATTTCATTGCAGCAATGAAAATGTCTAGTTCAACATATGAGTGTAAATTCTCGAATGGCAATGGGATGAAGATCAATGTGGAGGCACAACCAATATGACCAAGCGTTGGCTAAACCAGGAGTTTTAATGTTGAATGATGTGTTGGTAATATATCATCTTGGCATGCGATCACAATGGATGATATACGAGGTCTGAAACTTGTGGAAAGTCCAACATAGGTCATTCCACAAAATCTTGATGGCTTATCTCAAATGTTGATCGCATGAGTTTCCCAAGAGTGCACGCAAATTCTGATATTTTTAAACCTTGTGTCTCCACCATATGACATGGTCTTCCTAATAGTCATGTAACTCAGTGAGTGGTTCTAAATGCAATGACCAAGATTTTTGAATCGTGTGAAAGCCACTACTTGAAGAAAAAATGTGTTAAACCAATCAATAATTGTTCTCTGTCCTTACGAAAACATATTGGAAGATGATAATTTTCAAGGTCTATCCAAATAAAAATAAATACAAAGACAATGATATCAATTCAATAGATATCCTCATGAAAAATAGAGTGCATTGATTGTGGTGTCACCCAAATTTCATCCTGAAATCTGCGACTACCCTATCCGAATTTTTTTCATACTTTTAAAATAATGGGTCATTTTGTGTTTTTATTGCTTGAAAGTTCTTGTATTGCATCAAGATATTCCCAAAGAGCCATATTAGCCTTTTTCGCTAAATACCCAGATGCCCAAAGTTGTTATATTCTCGTCGCCGGATTTGTCTCATGGAAATTTGTATTTAATTATTTTGAGCCCCGTATGAGGCTATTTACACCCGTTTTTTAACTCGTTATGATCGAATACGTTATTACTCTTATGTACGTAAGTGTTTTAACTTGGAATAAGTTTTGGGATTTATTTGTAACTTTTGGCAATTTTTCGTGTTTTTGTGTTGTCCGCTTTTTTTTGTGAAATTTCTCTAGAATAATTCCTTTCACGGTAAGCCCAATTTTTGGCTTGGAGCAGTGGAAAACATATACGCACATTATGCCCGGAGGAAGTCGCCATCGTAGATCCGGATCACTTTGGGAAAAAGTGAAGTCATGCATGGAAAAGCCTTCTACGGGATGGGCACATTTTTGGAAAACAAAGGATTTAAGCTACAATGGGAAAAATAGAAGCCGCAGGCAGGGTGGGAATTTTGTACCGCTGTGAGGTACTTTTTCCCGTGTTATAAAATTCACTTAAGTCGCAATGGGAAAAATATAGGGTGCAGGTAGGAGGGAATTTATTTATTTATTTATTTTATTATTGGCAAATAGTTTTTGAAAGGGACTATACCGTTGATTACAAAAGAAGGCCTAAAAGCCGGGATAAGCAGAGAACTAGAGTGAAAAGAATCGAATCCAAATGTTCTGATGATGTTCAAAGTAGCTAAAAATGCATTACCAAAACGAGACAGAACAACAAAATTACTGCAAAAGCAAGAAAGGATTTGCAAAAAAACAATAAAAAAACAAACAAGGCAGGAGGGAATTTATTGCCTGCCTTGCAGGGTAAAAATTCCCATGATAAAATAAAAGGAAAGTGACTTAAGTGAAATCATGGGATTTTAGTGCCTACCTTGCAGGGTAAATAATCCCATTGTCAAAGTCAAATCACTTAAGTGGATCATGGGATTTTGGTGCCTGCCTTGCAGGGTAAAGAATCCCATTGTGGAAAATTCTTAAAAATAGAATTATATGTGCAAAAAAGTGTGCCCCCTTTGGTGAGATGATGGCAGCCTTTAAGTGATTATTTTAATTAATCTATCCTTTCAAAAAGTGCACCCAAGCTTGGAGGAAGTCAACAAGTCAAAATTAGAATAAAAGAAATGGATTAAATACATTAAATTTAATTTATTTAGTGGCTGCCCCCTTCCTCTCAAAAAGTGTGCCCCATTTGGGAGTTATTTAATGTTTTTAAGACATTAAAACATTAAATTAATTTCTATTTTCAGTGGCTATGGTCAAGGCACACTGTGAAGCTTAAGTGAAGTGATGTGTGAAGGATTAAATTGGATTAATTTAATTTATTGGATGGCTGTCCTTAAACATGCTATTTTTAAAAGAGAAGAGCATGATTTTTAATTAATTAATTGCCTTTAATTGTTAGGGCAATTATTAATTATAGACTTGTGAAGGTTATATAAGCATGTGCAACCATATGGGTGAATTATTTGATTCATATGTAAAGAATCAAGCCAAGAGGAAAAGTGCGCCTCCATTTGAAGAAGGATTTTGCTCAGAAATGTGGCAACAAGGCTAAAAGCTCCCGTTTGGCGCATGCTTTGAAGGAGGTTGATCTTTGTCTGCATAATTGTTTGCACAAATGTTATTACAGTGCTCGTGTTGTTGAAAGGATTCATGCTCTCCTTATGTGCAAATTAAACACCAATTTTTGGGGCAGCGGGCCTGAAAAGTGTAGATTTTTACATTTAAAATTCACTATTCATGCTCCGGCCATTTTTGTCTAAATAAATTATAGGAATTCATTATAGGTGTTTTACAAACGAAAAGGAGCTTTTATCAATGTCCAATACATTGCATATATCCTCCGAATCAAGAATTATCTATATATCTTTTTGAGATTGAAGAAATCCACCAAGTAAGAAGAAAAAGAATTATTCAGACGAAGATAGACAAAGATATGGCGAAGAGAGATGAAAAAGAAAGCACGATAGAGTCATGCCTTGCTTCCAAACTTGCATATATGAGACACAGATCTAGGCCCGAAACTTCTTTCCGATTTGATTGATAGATCCAGAATGGGAAAGATTTCACTCATGCGTGCGGTTAAAAGAAGTGGAATTATCCGAGCTGCAGTTTTTCCATGTACATCCTAGTTGCCACAATTTGTTATGGAGTGCACTAGATCTTACCATCCTTCATCCAGATCAGTGCGCGATGCTTCTGGAAAGACAATAATTTGTTTGACGCTGAGTTCATCAATTATTGTTTGAAGATTCTAGTGCAAAAGGTGGTGACTTCCATTAGCCTTCAGGATGCTGACATCAGGTGGGAAAAGCATAGATCTGATTGCATGAGCATAATGAATAGACGATACATGAAGAAGCCTAGATCTCCTTCAAAATTCCTAAGAACTCTTCTCGCACAATTTGGTGCAGGAGGTAGATGATGTCATCAAATTGCTATACAGGATGAATGGTGAGGTGAATGCTTACACTTTCCATACATGGATGTATGCTTTCATTAGGACCATTGAAATCAACAAGGTTGATTCTATAATCAATTGGTCGGAAATTATTAGCAACAACATTGGTGAGCAACTCCGAACGTGAAGCGTACTTTCAGCTTCAAGATGACTTCATACTGGTGTATGTTGTAGCCCAAGGCGTATTTTCCAAGCTAGATAGATGTGGTGTTCTTTCTAAGGACCCCATTTTTGAGTGCTACCCACAGCTTACTGTACCTACGTGTGAGAAAGATTTCAAAGTGGTCAATGATGAATTCTTCTATGATTTCATCTATAGGCTAGACAAAGACTTGAAGGCCAACAGGGTAAGCAAGGAAGCATGGGAAGCTGTGTCCAAGATTGGCAGTCTATTCATTCAATTTGTAGATTTCACATACCTCAGGGTTACAAGCTTTTCTGGAGAACCAATAAAGATGCCCAGGTATCCGAATGATAGATTGATCGCCATGGAGCTAGCAGGCAACTTGTGGAGTTACATGACCTTCAGTCAAAGCGGCACAAGTCTACGGGCTTCTTCCCAATCACTGTGGGATATTACAGCTACATTAGCATTCATAGAGCTCGGGGGATGGAGGTGCAAATGTTATCCGAGTATGAGCAAGAGTTCTTCCCTCGCCTGCAAGCTAAAAATTTGATCCATTTGGAGTAGCTAGGAAGACAATCTCCCAGGAGTACGCACATGTGCCTTCATTAGAAGATTTCTGGATGAAGTGCAAAAGTGAGTACAAGGTTAGAAAGAGAGATTTCAGCAGGCTATCAGCAAAGCAAGTGTTTGACTTTGGACTAGCGTGGATACCGTGTGGATCTTAAAGATAACAGAATGTGGTACTTGACACTTCCCATCAAATGGGAGGAGATAAAGCCATACCTTTGCAGTAATAACATAGGAGGTCAACAACACAATCAAGAAAGGTCGGGAGCTGTGTTGGTGAATACTTCAAACTGGTTGCTGATGAAGGGATATTGCCTTGATGAAGCATTGATGAATCAAGTCACGGGAAAATTTGGCACAGGAGATTCCCTCAAGCGAAAGCACGAAGGAGAAAGTAGTAGGAAAGTCGAGAAGTTGAAAGTGCATAGAAGATCTCAATCCAAGGAGAAGATCACTTCTACGACCATGACTTTAACTCTAGTTTCTCTAGTACCCAGTACTTCACCAACTATTGCACCACAAGCCAGGACGCTTCCATGCCTCCACCGAATCCAACAACATTCATTTTCTCCCCTCACCACTTTGTTCGGCGCCTGCCTCCCGAGGATACATCAAGCCGCAGATGGCGGAGAATTCAAACGGCTTTGTCCTTGGATGACTCGAGAAGATGGCAACAATAACACCGTGGCACTTTTTGACGAAGAGGATGCAGAGCAAAAGATGGTAGTACACTCAACAACTTCAAGAACTTCTCATTCTCTAGAAGTAACTTCTCGAATGGTTGGCTTTGTAGTTGGTTCCGCAAGTGAGAATGGAGATAAAATTAGAGGAGCGCGACTTGCAGCTACTCGAATCTGGGCGTAAGAGACAAGGCCTAAAGTTTCCAAAGCAACTTCTAGGTTGATCATCGAGGATTCGGGAGAGAAGTTTGCTGAGATATCAATTCTGGTAGAAGGAAAGATAGAGGAGGAGCTCACGACAGAGGATGTGACAGTAACCAAAGTACCCCCTCGATCAAGCCACCACTGGTTGAAGGATTGAGCAGACACGCAGACATTGATGGATGCTTTATTCCTTAGGCTTGACAAAGAAAAGGTGGAGAAAGAAGAGTCAGAAAGTAAGTATCTCAATTATGTGAGATCATAGCCAAGGTTGCTAAACCTTCCATTCAACCCATTTCGTGAGCAGTGAGTGATCATCTTATGCAGAAATGGAGGACACAAGAAATCAAGTAAAGGCTATTGATAAATGGAAGGATTTGATTATTCATCAAGCTTCGACAACTTGGAGAAGTGCCACCCGCTAAAGGTTATGGATGATGCAGCAGAAATCAATCAAGCAACTAATGACAAACATAGAAGGCATGAATACGGTTGCTAAGCAGAGCGTAACCCGAGTATTTTGGCCGAGATCAACAAGTCACGGGAGATGTATTGATTGTGGAATAGATTATAATGGATGATCAGTTGAGAAGGGAAGAAACTAGAGTTTGCGGTATCTTTCTATTTGGAAATTTGCAGTAGTTTTGCTTTGAAGAGGATGCAGCACTTAAGAGTAGGACATCAAAATTACTGATAAATGTCATTTCTTTCACTGAGGAGAGAGTGGACAGGAATGTCACTTCATACGTGCGGATCGTCTCAACTAAGGTGCCTAATTCCCTGGAAGGATCTCTTCTGATGATACAAAAGAGAATTGATAAAGCTACCAAGCCTTTCACGATGAATTCTATCAGTAGACTGGTGGCACTGTAGGCAGACATTGCGAGGTTTGGGCCAAGTTTGGAAGATGTGGAAGCATGCATCAAAGTGTTGAATGAAGGGTTGTTGCAGTTCAGGATAGAGAAAGAAGCAGTGGCTAAAACAGATGGAAGGATGCTGAATTACATGTTCAACAAGTATATCTCGATATCAGAACAAGAAAAATACATAAACATTACAGCACATGACTTCTTCTATTCTTTCTTCTTCTATTTTCTATGTTCCCTGGATGAAATTGTAAAACTTCTAAGTTATTGGTTTTGCAACCATTACTTAAAGTCATGTGGAACCATTCTATTAGTTAAGTGATACATGTGTCACTTAAGGAGAAGATAGTTGAGGATGATTGCCAAATGTCATCTTTACTTGTTGTTTATGTTTCAGTTCAATTTGAGTTTTCCATTTATACTTTCCCTCCTACATTCTATAAGTAGGAGAAGAACCTCAGTGTTAATCATTGATCGGAATTTGTAAGCAGCAATCTTGTGTTCTAGACTTTGTGTTGAACCCCTGAGAGAAACTTGGAGCAAAGGAATACAAAGGAGAAAGTTTCCAGAGAACTTTGTGTCACAGTGTATTGTGTTTCTTGCTTTTAGTCTTAGATCTCTTAATAGACTTTGTGTTATTTTAGATCTGGATCTAGAGCTGCCTTTGTTTTATAATTTTGTGTGTTCATATCTATTAATTTTCTTCTATGTGCATGCAATTAGCTTTGCTATCTACTAATTGGGATGCACATCTTCCCCATTTCTTCTCTGTATTTCCTTTACTTCCTTCTTCTATAAAATACTTCCTTTCTTGAACAACTGCTTACTTGCTGCAGAACTTCTTAGTTATGGTTCATGAACTAAGTGGTTAAAGTAAAACCCTTGATAGATAATAACACATTTTTATTGACAAATCGACACGGAGCCTCACCGGTTAAATGATGGAGATTTATCTCATGATCGCCTAGGTTTAATGCTATGCGAAAATCTAGCCAACAAATTGATAATGGTATATCTTTGATTACAAAATTCTCTCCAGATATTTTGCCTCTCTCAAAAAGTCTTATTCTTTTAAGTATCCTTTGTAGATTAAATCTTGAATGACTCATATATAGAAACACATAGCATCCTTGAGATGTCTCATTCCAAGCTTAATGTTACATTATATGTCTCCTTTATGAAAAAACACCTTTGAATATAACTATGCAAATCAAAATGACAAATTCCCTTAACATTCAAACACCAATTCCAAATCTTTTACAATGCAAATTAAGTCTAACATGCACCTTCAAGTAATGACTAAATGATAAAATTCAGATCTCCATAAATGGGATAGTAAAATACTAACTGCCCCTTCAATCAATTTACACTTCCATCATGTAGAGAATCAAACTGTTTGATACCAAATCTTGAATCAATCGATTCGAGTTACCACATCACAAAGATAGTCATCTATTAATTTGTTGCTACATTAATTTTACAATGGAAGGATGGATAATATATAGCCATATAAATAGAAAAACTATTTCCTATAAATTAGGAAACTACACTAACAAATATTCCGTATAACAAACTAACTAAACCTACAATTTATTTATGATATATTGTTGTTTTGAATAACCACCCAAAAAAATATTTACCATGTAAATATTAATTTCCTAAGAACATCAACCACCACAAACGGACCCTCTTCAAACTTTAATGAACAAGATATTTAGCCTTAAAGTCGCTTCCACAAGACCTAAAAACACACTTTTTATGAGAAAATATGTAATGAGCCTATCCACCCATCGTTGCCTTACAAATATTATCCTCCTTCTTTGAGAGCTTCTGAAATTTCTCAATTTTTATAGTAAAGAATACCCCAACAACACATCCGATAATTTCATCATGCCTCGTTATCTTATATCTCACGACCAAGATTTGATGCTTAGGACATTTCCTATGTTTGTAGTTGAGTCTGGCCTCGCCTTGACCGGTATAATAACATCCCACAATACTCTCTCTTCTCATTTACACAACTCACCCAACTCTTTCTTGAGCACTTTTGATCAACATCATCCGTAAAATCACCATTACCGGCCTTTATACAATTAAACACTTGAAGATGAATCCATTGCATATTTTGTTGTCACTTGGAGGGGTATAACTAACTTGACTATCATTCTCACTACCACAAATGAATTTAATCAAATTATTTTCCCGTTCATGCACCAAACATATTTCATCCACACTCCAAATCCAATATTTTCAAATGTTTGACGAAGATTTTACCATGGCCCGTAAACTCAAAATTCGAGCCCTTGAAGAAGGAAAAGTCAAACTTAGACCAAAGAAACTGAAATCAGAATTCTCATCAAAACCATCTTCCAATCTAGATAAATCTAAATCATCAACCAATGTCGTAGTCATTAAATCTGCCTCTAAATAATGTTCGACTACCAAACTCTTTTAGATTTAACGTAGCTATACCCCATAAGAGAATCATACAAAGTGGAGTCTTGATAAACTCCACCGTGAACATGTTCTCCCTTCCACCTATTCAACTTATTGACACTACGTTTGAAACCCTTTGTTGAGTACAGGGGATAACGATTATTGAAAATACCACATATTTAAAGGCCACGAAATCAAAAGGTTTCATTCATTCCAAAATGTCCTTGAGATCTTATTTATAAGGGCGAATTACACTTAGACAATCCCAATACACCCCAAAATTAGAACCTCAATGTCTTCAAGCAGCCCTTTCCAAATCATTCCACATTGAGTAGTCAACCACAAAAAAAAAAGCTACAAACCCACCATACCATAAATGCTATTAATAAGATATTTCCTATCACTAAACCCACACCTGCATCTTCTAGTAACACCCCTAAATCAATATCTGATAAAAAATCAGAAACATCCCCAAAACCTGTTATCTAAAATGAATCTTCTACACACATGACTACCACCTCTTCACCCAACTCATTTAAGGAGTCTTCACGACACACGAAAAGAAAATCGTTATCCAAATTATAAAGAGTACATATGATGATTGTGTAGCCCAATATCTCCCATGTAAATTTAAAAATTTATTCCACCCCCATCTAAAAAGGTTACTATCATATCCCGCACTCATCCAACTACTCCAACACAAAAATTGAAGTATCAACCATATATCTTAGGTCCACACCCTTCGTCTAAATCACCTATTACCATCACACCTTAAAAAATCATTCATCCACAAAAGACTAAACATTGCACATCCAAAGTAATGTCTCCTATAAATATCAAACCAAGTAAGACTCCATTGACTTTGACATCCACACCTAAAGGCCACTATATACTGAAATTTTAGAAAAGATTCTCCACCATTCACTCATAGTATTGCCTCCTCTCAAACCGTGTAGCTCTCGAGGCTGGAAACCATCCTAGTATAATTTTGAAGCCTTATGTGATTACCATCAAATGTCAGAAACTCTGTAGAAGATTCTAAAGCCCTTCACACAATCGTTAAGAAACTCAATAGTAAAGGTCTTCTTCCTTGAGTTACAAAAATAAAATAAATCCCACGTAACATCTACAGCTACACCCTCATCCACACCTAAAGAACCCTCGAACAAGGTCCTTCCCCATCAAGTCGATTCTTTCCACGTTACTACTCGCACACGTATGCACGAGTCCAATCCATTGGAACAAAACAAATCTAAGACCTTTTTCACCATCCCCCACCTCCAGAACTCACATCTTCTTCATCCAATGATAAATCTAAGGTTTCCATTTCTCTCACCCCCGAGACATCCAATCAAACATCACACCCCAAGACTAAAATCTCCATCCTCACCGCTCCACCTTCTTCCATACGCAACACAAAAATTCATTGTTAAGTAATTACATCAAGCTCCAAGGTTAAGATGTCACTTTCTACGAACTTTTTTCAAACATCACCTCCACATGAGCGAGATATGATCAAATACCTTGTCCATATAGTTACCCACAAATGACCCATATTCTCTAAAAAACTTCATATGTGCTCTTAAAGCATTTTACTCGCCATCTCCTTTGAATCATCCGAAATACCATCCCTTTGGCTAGAGGATCATGACTTGCCTCTCTTCATCACCACCCAAATAAATGATGTCCTTATCAAAAGGGTCATGATTGATGGGGCGGTGCTATGAATATCATATCATCTATCACTTTCAACCAACATAGACTACAAAACACCATTATCTCCCAAACACCAGTCTTGCTCTGAGATTTTAATGACACAATTGTGCCCACGTTAGGTACTGTCATTCTACCTCTTAAAGTTGACATCAAAAATCTTCCAAAACTCTTCTATATTATAGAGGGAGAGATACAATAGAATATGTTGTTAGGAAAACCTTCGATACGCACCATGCATTGTGTTCCCTCAATACTTCACCGATGCCTTAAATATGAACACGAGGGCCAAACATTCACATTCCCTATAGATCCTAATCCCTTCGCCAATTGTAAAATGAACTATCATCTAAATTATGTTTTAATACCCAAATCAAAATCAAAATACTTTGATTGAGCATCTCTTATCACATTTATCCCATCATCTAAATTACTAGATGATTCCTCCCTCGGTGATGTCATGGAATGTCTTTTGTTGGGGGAGTATTTTCTCCTCATTCTTAATTCACTACCTACACCTAAGATTTATGGTAGACTAGAAAAACAACCTATGTACAAGCCTAACATCAGATACATCATCCCTTATGGCCCCACATATTTGAAAACAAACCTCATCTATAGAGGATCGACCGACCTTCATCACAATCCATTCATCAACATCATGCCATGCCCTTCTTATCATATTTCAAATCTTTATATAATCAAATCTTTGCACAAATGTACCTCCATCATTGTGCATGGAAAGGCTTTGGTTTTGGACACTACAAAAGGAATACATGATTTAATTGTCCAACATTCCCTTAAACCACATGAGAAATATGGCCCAGGGATATGAAAGGCACATTACCGAGTTATCTACACATACCACATCTCTACGTATCACAGAATTAGAACCATCACCATCTACAGAATCCAATGACCCCATGGACACTAATGACACAATATCCATCCCATCTAACTTTTTTATTCAATACTATTTCCTTAGGACCCTTGAATTATCAATCCGATCATGTCACCAAAACGCTTCCTCTCATTTGGCCAAAGATTTTCCCACACTCGATATCATTCAATGTCATGATGATCAATAAATCATATCCCATATAAGAAGCGGATGACCATTTCCTTCAAAAATCCTTGCCACTTGACACATCAACCATTCTCAATGAATCCACAAATCGACATTAACTTAGGAACCCCTCAAGAACCCCGCATAGTTAAAGTCGGCCAATCATTGAATCCATAGGAATTAAATGACTTCACCACCATTTTATCTAAATATAGTCAATTCATTGCACAGGTTAGTATAGTGATATACCCATTATCAATCCAAACATCGTCATACACAATATCATTACTTACCCCGATGATAAACCGGTCAAATAAAAGCTCCGTAGGATGTACACTCGCATAGCTCTTCTAATTAAAGAAGAGTTAAAATGCTTTATTTCTAGAAATTTCATCATACCCATAGACTATCCATAATGTGTTTCTAACATCATTGCCATAACC
Organism: Taxus wallichiana var. yunnanensis; assembly: GCA_018340775.1. Taxonomy (NCBI): domain Eukaryota; kingdom Viridiplantae; phylum Streptophyta; class Pinopsida; order Cupressales; family Taxaceae; genus Taxus; species Taxus wallichiana. The sequence goes on from CM031242.1 coordinate 791,747,576, forward strand.
AAAGCATCGGGAAAGTTACACATTTGTATTGAATTTCAGGTCTCGATCTCACCCTTTAAAGATTTTGTAGTGAATTTCCTTGTATAATTTAGATCATGAGTAGAAATATAACACCAAATAACACAATATTCCTAAATAATGATCTCAATATGTAATTAGAGTAGCTTCGCCACTTTGAGGGGGCAACCTCCAAACCATACAATAAGACTCAAATGCTCTAAATGATGATGAACTACTACCTATGATCCCTATATATACTTATTCATATGTTATGGCCATCACCAAGACGACCTACTAAGCATGAGAAAGTATAAATGATATAATAAAATGATATGGTAAGCCACAAGTCGGCTACTCATATCCTAATACAAGCAATAGGTTAAGGGTGTAGCATGCCCTTCCCCTTCAAAGCAACATTATCCCCAATGTTGAGAAGCTCTAGGTATTGCTGTGCAGGAATGTCATATCTTCCCATGTTACATCTTCATTGTCCATATTCTTCCACTTGATCAGGTACTCAGTAATAACCCGTGTCCTCAATATTTTAGTGCGTGTTTGAAGGATGCATTCAGGTTCCAAGATGACTCTCCCCTCCTCATCGAGCTCAGGTAACACTGTTTGGGCTGATACTCTCTGTCCAATTACTTTCTTCAGGTAAGAAACATGAAAGACTGGATGTATTCTGGTTGATTATGGAAGTTCTAATTTGTATGCTACAGTACCAATCTTCTGCAATACTTGATAGGGGCCATAATACTTTGGTGAAAGTTTGTTATCCTTTTGTTTTTGTTTTAAATACATTTTGTTATATGGTTACACCACACAAAAACCCAATCACCGACTTCAAAATGCCTTTTCGTGTGATGTTGATCAACTTGATGCTTCATGTGGTTTTGTGCCATGACCAAGTTCTCCTTGAGACTAGAGAGGACCTCTTGTTGATACTGAATGTGTTCTTCTACTGCTCTAACCCATGGTTTTCCTCTCAATGATGATGTGATGGATGGTGGATGGTACCCATAGAGTGCCAAAAAAGGAGACATTTTAGATGAAGTATGGAAGGAAGTGTTATACCACCATTCTGCAAGTGGCAACCATTGGACCCATCTTGCTTGTTTATCTGACATAAAGCAACAAAGATATCCCTCCAAACACTTATTTACAACTTTTGTTTGCCCATCAAACTAGGGATGATAAGAAGAGCTATGAGCTAACTGAGTACCCAAACATGAGAATAAATCAGTCCAAAAATTACTAGTAAATATAGGGTCTCGATCACTTACTATAATCTACGGTGTCCACAAGCTTCCGAACCGTGTCCATGAAGGTTGTTGCTTTACCATGCTTATAGCAAATGGGTGTGCAAGGCACAAAAATTAGCATATTTGGTGAGTCTATCCACCACAACCATGATGACATTTTTCCTTGATTTAGGCAATCCTGTGATAAAGTCCATGGAAAATTCTTCCCACCACTAGCTAGGAATAGATAGAGGTTGTAGAAGACTTGGGGATCAAACTGTTTCACCCTTATTTTGTTGACAAACCATGCATTCTACCACAAATTTTGGACATCCCCTTTGAGCCCTTCCCAAAAGAAATCTTGTTTGATTCGATGATAAGTCTTCAAGAATCCAGAGTGCCCCCTATTGGAGAAGAGTGAAGCTCAGATAGAATCCTATTTTTAAGAGTGGAGTTCTTACATAGGTATAATCTATCTTTATACCATAAAACATCCCCTTTCAATACAAATTTTTCAAACATGCTTGGATCATTCTAGAGATGATGAATGAGGTTTTGTGTGGTTGGGTCATTTCTCCATTTAGACCTTGCCTCATCTATCCAATCTTCCTGTAATATGGATATGGCACATAACAAGGCTGCAGTTGATTCATCTTTCCATGATAGAGCATCCACAACTACATTCTCCTTCCCTTTCTTATAGATAATCTCAAAATCATATCCCAATATCTTGGAGACCTATTTTTTTGTTCTTTAGATGATAAAAACTGCTCCAAGAAGTGTTTCAGACTATCATGATTTGTCTTCACTTTAAAGTGTCTTCCTATGAGATATGGTCTCCATTGCTTTACTGCATGAAGTATGGCTAGCATTTCCTTCTCATAAGTTGGCTTAGAAAGATTCTTAACTTTGAATTGATGGCTCAAAAAGGCAATAGGATGGCCTTCTTGCATGAGAACTGCCCCCATACCCACCCTGATGCATCACATTCAACAATGAATGTTTTGGAAAAATGCGGAGTAGTCGAGATTGGAGTGGTGCACATGGCCTCCTTTAGTTGCTCAAATGCTTTGGTTGCTTCCTCACTCCAATGGAAGGATTCCTTATTTAATAAAGTTGTGAGAGGTATAGCTATGCTTCCATAATGCCTTACGAATCTTCGGTAATAACTCAGTAAGCCCCAAAATCCTCGTAGATTCTTTAGGGTTTTTGGAACCTTCCACTCCATCATGGCTTTGATCTTATTAGGATCCACTTTAACCCCTTCATGAGAGACAATGTGAATCAAATATTCAACCTCCTTGAGTCCAAAAGAAAACTTAGAGGGCTTTGCATAAATTTTATGTTGCTCAAGGGTTTCTAAAACCTTATTTACATGATGCAAATGTTCCTCCCATGTTTTTCTATAAATTAATATATCATCAAAAACACTAAGAAAAACTTCCACATGAATGACTTAAAATAGAATTCATCAAACTTTGAAATGTAGAAGGTGCATTTGTGAGTCCAAAAGGCATTACCAGGAATTCATAATGGCCTTCATGTGTCCAAAAGGAAGTTTTATGAACATCCTCATCCTTGATTTTGATTTGGTGGTATCCTGAACGAAGATCAAGCTTTGTAAAATAAACAGCACCATGCAACTCATCAATCAAATCATCAATTACAGGAATAGGAAACTTATCTTTGATTGTGTACTTATTAAGTTCCCTATAATCGGGACACATGCGCCACATGTCATCTTTCTTACGCACCATCACTACTGGAGAAGAATAAGCACTTTAACTATGACAGATGATTCCTGCTTCCAACATCTCTTGTACAATCTTCTCGATTTCACTCTTTTGCACATATGGGTACCTATAAGGTCTGATGTTAGGCAGTTGGCTCCCTAGTACTAACTAAATAACATGATCATGATCTCTCTTTGGAGGTAAGCCCTTTGGCATATTTTCAAACACAACAGAGTGTGCATCCAACACTTTGTGAAAGAGGGTTTAAAACCCACAAGTGAGGATCACGAGGGGCGTGCACATCAAGATGTGCGAATGACAATGTGAAGAGATCTCGGGAGGAGTGAGCATCAACCGAATATGCATGCAAAGATTTGAAAAATGGGAAAAACCTGGTTAAGCCATAAAATTCTCATCTATCTCATAGATCAAACGACATGTACATATAGGAGGTGCTGAGTAACCCCCAGTGCTGCAATCATGACAACTCGAGTAGAGAGGGGGAGTTACATTCCCAGAATAGAAGTGTAACTCCCAATGATGCATATGATGCACTGACGCACTAACACGTAAGAGAATCTCATAATGACCTAAATGACACATGGACCTACGATCTCACCTAAGAAAGATGACTCACCTGATGATGTGGAAAATAACACACACCAAAACCCCCCTTCATCATAACTTAGGATGAGGCGGCAAGTCAAAAATGAGAAATGGGTCCCTGGCACAAAGCCTAATGAGGTACCCATGTACAAGAAAGAATTCCCAAGTAGTGAAGGAAAACCCAGTGGGAAAAACATCCACCACAAGAGAACAACACACTCTCTAATCTAAGAAAGATGCCAAAGATGGGTCCTAAATATAGATGAGCCTAAAAAGGTACCCATGTACAAAGAGGAAATCTCTCGGAAAGAAGAAGAAGAGAGAAGAAGAGGGAGATGAGAGGAATGTAGAAGATGCCATGGATGGATCTGAACTTTGCAGCTCTAGGTCTCCCAGAAGAATGTCGATGACGAGATCCTCTGCCTCTGACTAAAGAAGAGCCACCCACAACGAACTGTGTGCTTGCCCTTAGGAAGGACATAAATGACATGCTAGAAGTCCGCCCACTCCACAAAGGAAACTGAAGGCAGCAACACGAAGAACTCTGAGTCTGGTGCACGGAAGTGTGACATAGGTCTAGCGAGTGAGTGCCAAGGAACCGAAGGTAATGCCATGTGCGTAGAACTGTCAGAGTGAAGAGGAACACCCGTAGAAAGGATGTCCAAGTGATGTGAAGGGAACAAAACATCCTCCACAACAAAAAAGGGATCCATAATTGAGGGTGGATCAATGAGGTCTCTAGAAATGTGGAAGTTACATGATTCCTAGAAGGGACACTCCCAACAATGAGATATGAAGAACTCCTCTAAAACACTTGTAGATGGATGAGGGACCTGTAGAGCATCACAAGTGAAATCTATGAAAATATGACTAAGGTCAGGTAGATACTCGTCCCAATGAGGGGGCTTGAACAAACAAGAGCGATGTCGAGATAGGTATGAGTCACCCAATGAAGGTAGAGGAGTGAAATGGGCCTCACACACTTTGGAAGTGGAAAGGAGGTTGGTGTAATGATGGTGTGAGACTGAGTATGAGATTGCTCGATATCTGATGAGATGTGGGGTGATAAAATGTCTACGGAATAGTGAGAGAAAGAGGAGAAGAGTCCTTTGTAGTACTCTCGACATCAGAACTGGATGCACAATCCTCATCATCAGAAGTAGAACCAAGCAAGCCTATGTCAGTGGAACTATCATCACACAAAGAAATGGAGGAGACAATTGAATCAATAGTAGCAACAATGGCGGCAGTATGTGAAGGGTCTCCATAGAGGGACTGAAGAATGCTCCAGACACGGTGAGGTGGATCTGAGTCTGCCACGTGAAACCAGAGAGAACGAGAGACATGCATCATCATGTGACCAAAGACATGGTCACAAGTGTCGAGGAAGTCCTCTAGATGACGATGATCAGCGGGTGTAGGAACTGGCCCAAGCAAGAAGGGTAAAAGACCCTCATGGGTGAAGTAACGTTCCATGGAAGCACGCCAAGCTGAATATGTCTCTCTCGATGAGAAGTGGCAGAGGCTGTAAGGTGATCCTACGATGCTCACGTCTGGAAAGAGCACTCTCCATGATGAAAAATGCAAGATGCACAAAAGCAAGACGTCAGACTTGGCCGATAATGCATCTGCGTGTGTAGGCCCAAGAGTACAAGAACCCCCTAGAATGCGGCACTTTATAAAAGTAGTGCATTTACAAAACTAATAATCCCATCACATAATGTGTGAAAAATCATGCAACTTTGACTAAGGAAGTGCTCGAAATGAAAAATGATTCCCATAACTCGATGGAAAATACACTAGATGCTACAAACGCATTAAAAAAGTGCACGAAACGGGTGCAAAGGGTATCGTGTGGGTACTCGTTGGAAATGGCATGAAATTTTAGGTAGAGTTTGTTTTGACTATGAGGGGGATTAGCCTTCTACCAACCATGGACCTTGCCCTCCGTCTTCGACAAGCATAGGGAGGTTTAATTAAACAAGCCAAAAACAACCTAAATTTTATTACATGCCATGAATGTTTTGTTACCTCAAAAAATTAAAAAGAGGATAAAGAGGGGGCCCACGTTGAAAATCCATGGCAAGTTTGACCAAGTTGAGAGTGCTAATGGAAGCCCATGTGTGCAGATTTGAAATGGTTGCACAAGCAGAAATGTAATGTGAGCCGATGCTATTGTGCCAAGTCAAGCCTGTAGGGGTGCCAGTTTTGGGTTGAAACTAGGGTCAGTGGAAGCCACTTGTCATCTAGAAGTGGGTGCCAAATGATAACAGATCAAATAGCAGAGTGTGACTCGTTAGCACCACAATAGAGAACATAAAAGATGTGACAAGAGTGTGAACCGTTGAGAGGAGAAATGACCGAGCGAGAGGGAAGCCACATGTAGAAGAGTGGTGTAACTACTAAGGCCATGTAAGAGGGTCTCCTCCACGTGGTGTAACCATTGAATCTGGAGCTAGTTGAAGCGACCAAAAATAACAAATCAAAAAAATGTTTTTCCAATGCAAAAAAAACGTAGTTTGTTGGAGATGTTGCAGGTTTGAGCTGGAGGAGCTGTTGAACGTCTGAGCTAGGCTAGGAGAACCAAGGCACAAGAGCTCCAAAGGCAGTGAGCCAGGCACGATGTAGGATCAGTCTGAGTCAACTTGGAAAGCCAAACAGAGCAGTCGGAATCCAAAGCAAAACCAAAATGGTGAGTAGGTCCAATGGCAAGTGCGTGAAAGCTTAACGCATAGAGGCAGCGATGCAAGAACCTTGAGCATGATCTGGTATGAAAACAGATCCGAGTGGAGTCTTATGCCATTGAGTTGGGGTAGTGGGATCCTTCGCAGGTGAGTGCACACGCCGATGGGGTCAGGGAAGTTACAGATGGCAGAACCACAACCCGAGCACAAGGAACAAGTGGTGAAAGAGCCCAAAACCGAACAAGGTAGCCAAGGTGTCCACGTACAAATGAGACAAGCCCATTAGCACGAGCAAGTAACACTAAAATAACAATGAAGCATGAGCCAACAGTGAAGTTTGAAAATACGAGTATGATTTGAACCCGTCAAACATGAGTCGAAGACCGAGCTAGGTGAGAATCACGTTCACAGAAAAAGACTTGAAGTAACCCAAGTCAATGTAGATTAATGCACAGGCACGTGAGAGCTGCACCGAATGGTCGAAGACCAATACCCACTAAAATCTTGTTGAAAACCCAAAAGTAAACCACGAGGATCAAAAAAAAGGCTAAACCGCAACGACCAATGCAGAGTCAGTAAGTTCAAAACTGACCCATAAACCAAGAAGAGCTTGTCAACAACCAAGGCCAATGCATGCAATAGCCGGAAAACCACAAACACCACAAAAAAACCACGATCACACAAGTAACTCTACAGAGGTATAAAACCTAAATCAGTGCAAGTAGATCATGGTCAGAATAACCATTATGACACACACAACGAGATTTGGATATCACACTAGAAGTTGGAAAACACGCACAGAAACGTTGATGAGTGCACGGATCCACAAGATCCGCTCTGATACCATGAAAGAGGGTTTAAAACCTGCAAGTGAGGATCACGAGGGATGACGTGCACATCAATGGATGTGCGAACAATAGTGTGAAGAGACATTGGGAGGAGTGAGCATCAACCGAATGTGCATGCAAATATTAGACAAATGGGAAGAACTGGTTAAAGCCATAAAACTCTTGTCTATCTCATAGATCAAAAGATGTGTACATATAGGAGGTGCTTGAGTAACCCCGAGTCTTACAATCATGACAACTCACGTAGAGAGGGGAGTTACATTCCCAAAATAGAAGTGTAACTCCCAATGACGCCTATGACACACCGATGCACGACGTGTAAGAGAATCTCATAATGACCCCTAAATGACACATGGACCTACAATCTCACCTAAGCGAGATGACTCACCCGATGATGTGGAAAATAACACACACCAACACACCGCTTTATATATATCGATGGTATAATGTCCTTAGAATGATGAGCCTCCAATGAAAAAAGAGTTGTGCCATAAATCCCTCTGCACCCTTTTTTTTAGCATTTTTTTCATTTGATGAGAACTTGCTACTTATGGAGACTTTTCTCTTAAGCCTCTTAGCTCAAAATTCCTTCCTTCATAGTGAAATCACATGAACAAGTCTTGGAAGTTCATCTCAATGGTTCCCAAAGTGGTAAGCCATTGAACTCCTAACACAATGTCTGCTCCTCCCATAGAAATGACATACATGGGGCTATTTAGTATGTAATCTCCCATGGCAAGCTTAATAGTGTGGCATTTTCCGAACAAGTGTGATACCTCCATCGGCAATCATTACTTGACATTTAGGAGTTGGATAAATAAAATAGTTTAGGCACACAACTAACTTATGATTGATGAAGTTATGAGTACTTCGGAATCAATCAACACTATGACCCTATATTTTTTTAGAATCGAACCATCTTTAGGATTTGGGGGTGCTAATACTTGAAATTTCATGACATGAGATCGTTGGTTGAGTATCTCCCACTCCTCCTCTTGCTCGACCATGACCTCTGACTCTTAATCATCTTCCTTCTCTTCATCTTCACTAGGCCCATCAATGTAGAAAAACTTATTTTTAGTACATTTATGTCCGGGTCCAAATTTATTATCACAGTTAAAACATAACCCTTTTTCTCTTTTTTCTTCAATTTGTTGAGGTGTCAATCTAACTGGTCGAGGGAGTGTTGGGGCCAAGGTGTTGTGATCTCTGGTATAAGTGAAATGTTGTCTCCTACTTGAAACAAATTTCTCCTTTGCCCTTCTTTCCATAATCATCGAATCAGAAACCTTATGAGGATTAAACATACGCACCTCATGCTCAATGTGATCCTTAAGACCCCCAAGAAATAGGTCATTCAGATTCTCTTTAGTAATATTTTCCACCCGCAGAGAAAGGTTTTGGAAGTGATGAATGTAATCCTTAACAGATCCTGTTTGTCTCAACTTTGCTAATTGGCTGAAGTAATTATCTGACACACTAGAACTGTAGTGTAATTGCAACTCTTTAGTGAAGACTGTCCATGTAACATTGAGACCACTCTTCTGCCTTTGAGCACATAACCATCGATACCAGACAAATTGGTCAGGTTCGAGATACAAAGCTGCCATGGTCACCTTTTATCCTAATGGAATCTGATGTAGTTCAAAGAAATTCTCCATTTGGTTGATCCAATTGAGTGGATCCTTTCCATAAAACTTGCGCATCTCCACTTTTGGAAACATAGTACGGGCCTACAAAGTGCTCGTATTTGGATGTGCACACTCGAAGATCCACTCTGGCTCATGTGTCTATTATGTTGACCTGAGGATCCACTTTGATTGACATAAGTATGATTACCCATCATATACGTACTAAATTTTTGCATGAACTCCTCTAATCTTTGTCCAATCCTATCCACATCTTCTTTGCTAGCCACCCGAGATTTGAGGTCTCTCAGGTTAAACTCAAGTTGGCTTACTTTATGGTCTGTTGAAGTAAACCCTAACCTTGAGGAATCTGTAGTTATATCTTCTGTCTCTAACTCCTTAACTACTATCTCATCCTTTTCTTGTGTTTTACCCAGTGATGGTATTCTTTTTCCTCTTGTGGAAGGCCCCGCCATGATGCTCCGTAATAGTAGGATGTAGGGATCATGGTCAAATTTTAGGTTTGATTTCAAATGAATTTGTATAAATATAAAAACTTAAATAAAAACCCCGGATAATTTTGTTTTTTTGTTTCCGAAAATGAACGAATTTGAAAAATTCCACAATTTGCACCTAGGGAGTGATTTTATGAATAAACCTAAATTTGTAATAACTTTTGCAAAATAAATCAAAAAGTCTAAAAATTTCAAGGAACCTTACTTGAAATGTTTCAAAACTCTGTAAAAATATACCACCAATTCTCTTTTTTTCACAATATATTATGGAAACAAAAACTTAGATTTTTGCCCTAATTTTGGCCCGAGATCACTACTTTGATACCACTTGTATAATTCAGATCATGAGAAGAAATATAACACTAAATAACACAATATTACTGAATAATGATCTCAATATGCAATTAGAATAGCTTTGCCACTTCGAGGGGGCAACCTCTAAACCATACAATAAGACTCAAATGCTCCAAATGATGATGAACTACTACCTACAATCCCCTATATATACTATTCATATGTTATGTCCATCACCAAGGACGACCTACTAAGCATGAGAAAGTATAAATGATATAATAAAATGATATGGTAAGCTCACAAGTTGGCTACTCATATCCTAATACAAGCAATAGGTTAAGGCGTAGCAGATTTCCCTCTTCCAAACATCGATCAACTCGTTGATCTAACAATCACCACAAAATGCTTTCCCTTATGGATGGTTTTTTTATGTTGTAATCAAATCCTCATCGCCACCGATGATCAACACAAAACATCCTTCATTACCGCTAGGAACTTTTTGACATCATGTCTTGCCTTTTCGAGACTTAAAATCACATGAGCCACTTATCAACGCGTGCCATGGCATACATCTTCCATGATCTTATCCACAAAAACGTAGATGACTATGTCGATGAAATCTTAGGAAAATATAAGCAAAAAGAGACCATCTTATTGTCCTTGAATCAATCTTCACTTGTCTTATCCAATATTTCCTTCATCTCACCTTGTAAGTGTGCTTTTGGTGTTCTCACTAGAAATTTTTTAGGTTTCGTCATATTTATCCAAGGTATTGAAGTAGATCTAGCCAAAATCAAAGAAATCATTGAAATTCCTCCTCCATCAAACCTCAAGCAATTATGTATCCTTCAAGGTAAATTACAATCTATTCGACATTTCATATCTCAACTATTAGAATGTTGTCAACCATTTCATCACATTCTCCGCAATTTCAAATGGGATCTTAATTTTCAAAAGGATTCTGATGAGCTCAAACACTACCTCTTATCACCACCCATGCTTATACCTCCTCATGAAGGGGAGTCATTATATCCTTACAAATATTCCACGGATCATGCCTTAGGATCCAAGCTTGCTCATCATGATAACCAAAGTCATGAACTCGTTATACCGAAGTCGAAACTTATATTGCGCTCTATACTTTGCAACCTCTAAACTACATCACTATCTCCTCAATCATAAAACATATGTTGTCACCAGCTTTAACCCACTCAAAACCATGCATTCTAAGTCGTATCATAGTGATTACATCACTTAGTGGCTTATGCTTATGACCGAGTTTGACCTTGAGTTTATATCACAAAAGTCCATTAAGGGCCGTACCATCGCAAACCACCTTGCAAAAGCACACATTTCTAACACTTAGCTTACTCAATGACAATTTCCCAAAATCTATCAACACTATCGACTAACACAAATTCACTCCTATCAAAATGACCTGTTCTTCAATGGCTCTAAATGCCAAAGCAAGGGTGAGGGGAAGGTATTGTCATCATACATCCTTGGGGAATCCTATTCCTTTATCATTCAAACTTAATTTTGAGTGTACTAATAACATAATTGAATACGAATCTCTAATCAGGATCCTTCAAACCGTTATTATGCTAGGTGTTCAAATCTTGAAATCTATGGAGACTTGTAGAATCGTCATTAATAAAATTAAAGGAGATTATCAATGTAAAAATGAAATCTTGCAAAAGTATAAATCCAATGTTGAATTTATCCTCAAAGCCTTCAATCATTATACCATTCAAGCACTTCCGTGATCCTCTAATAAATTTGCGCGAGACACCATGGCTTATTTAAGATCTCTCATCCCCTTTTAATCGAAGAATCAACTAATAACTCCAAGCTATTTATAGTCATTCACAGATTAGATCAAACCTCACACGAAAATAAACTCCCTTCTATCAACACTATCGAAAATCATCCAAGTTGATCTATGGTATTCTCAAACATTTGACTACCTTTCAAAATCTAAAATTCCCCCAACTATCACGAAATTCTAAATGATCATTTCTTCAATGTTCCACTCACTATGTTATCATAGGTGGTATCCTGTGTAAGCATGGTTTTGATGGTCTTCTATTAAGATGTCTAAAGTCTCAAAAATATATCAAATAAATATAAGAGGTCCATGATGATATATGTGATGGAAATTTCAATGGTAACACCGTTGCTAAACCGCTAAAACACGTGCTACAATTGGGATATTATTGGCCTACCATCAATCAAGATTGTTGTGCGTACATCAAGAAGTGCATCAAATGTCAAAAAAATTCAGACCTCATCCATGTTCCCGAGTCAATATTTGCAACCCACTCACGATATATGGCCTTTCTCATAATGGGGATTAGACCTCATCAACACCATCAATCCACACTCTCATCATAGAAACATCATTAATTCATCATAGCCATTGAATACTTTACAAAATAGGTTAAGACCATCCCCTTAACTTCAAATAAAGTAAACCAAATCATAAATTTCATTTATCAATACATCATATGCCACTTTGGTGTTCATCGAAACTTGTCACAGATAATGTAAAATCCTTCAAAAACAAGGATGTTAGGAAAATATGTGACACCTTCAACATCAAACTTAGTTTTTCATCACCATACTATACCCAAGAAAATTTACAGTGAAGCCTCTACTAAGACACTTAATAAAATCCTCATGAAGACATTAGACAGAAGCGGTAGGATTTGACATCTCCAAATCCCGTTTTCTCTCGGGATTATCTAACTAGCATATGTACCCCTACAGTGTGAGGACCTTTTCACTAGTTTATGGTTCAAAGGTAGTTCTACCCTTGAAGTTAAAATTCCATCACTTTGTGTATCCCTCAAAGACTTAATCCCCAATGAAGAATACAAACAAGACCGCCTAGAAAAATTAGAGTTATTAGATGAAAAATGTTTAATAACCCTTGAACATCATCAAGTTTATCAAGAACGCATCAAACACACATACAATAAACATGTAAAATAATGTGACTTCAAAATTGGTGATCTCTTCGTCGAATAAAATAAAAAATTCACTACTTTAGAATGGAATAAATGTGGAAAATTATCCCCCAATTGGATCGGTCCATACATCATTACTCACAAGTATGTGCCAAGAGCATATCGCCTAGCCTCCTCGATGTTATACCTAAAAAGGAACCATTGAATTCCTTGCACTTTCGGTCTTTCTACTACTAACTTTTGATCATCAAGATAGTTATTATACGCCTCTAAGAATATTAACCCTCCATCAACCAATCATTTTCTCATCGTAATTATTTGAAAGCATGTGGTTTTCTATCACTTTCCTTACAAACGTTAAAGATGAGCACCACGGCTATGTTCATCACATCTTTCATTTGGAAAATATCCTCTATAGAAGGAACCCCACAATCATTACATTCACCTACTTTGTACAAACTAAAAACATATCATGGGAAATGTATGTGTAGGTCATGTACACATTTCTTTCCCCTCTTTGAAATATTCTATTAGGTTTTTCCCATCACTCAAAATGAAATTTGAAAATATCTATGGATGTTTCATATTAAAATTCAAAAATACAATAGATTGATCCTCGAGGGATAAATATTTGAAAAATAAAAATCATATTTTCAAAAAGGAAAAGTAGAGTGATCCTTGAAGGACAACTACCCATAAATTATAGACCAATCCCTCAAGGACGGCTATTTCTATAAAAGTTAGAAAATCAAAAGTCAAAATTGTAGACCACTCCCAAAAGGATGGCCACCCATGTAAAAATTCTTCATGTATCAATCAAACTTCAAAAATTTAAATATCAAAGCATCCTAGGAAAGCTTCCCATATTGATCAACTTTCCCATCAAAGAAAACTTCCTGCATCGATCAATTTGCATCAAAAAATAAAAATATGTATAGTTAGGGCATTTCTCTATGAAATTGTTGAAAAGGAGAACCCTCTCTCCCACATCAATCTACACATGTCAAACCCCTTTCATGTCCTAGGAAGGTACATCTTATCACTCCATCTCTATAGCTAAGATCCCATGTGTAACTACCCACTAATAGTCTCATTTTAACATTGTTAAAGGCTAAAAGTGCAAGTTCTTTCACATTTATATACCCATCATGTATGTATCAAATCCATATTAAAGTAATCATTCCACTTTTACTCCTATCTTTTTAGAATATATTTTTGATAAAATTTTGGATCACATTTAAGTCACATCAATCATACATCATCATCTAAATCATACAAACATTCGAAACATATAATTTTTTTCATATTCGGATCCCATCGCATCAAATGAATCAATAAACACATTCATCAACACACACATAATTATCAACACATAAATCATAGGCCAAACCACATCATCATATATACATATAATCAAAGTCTCAAAATACATCATCAAGGATTCCCCTCACTATGTATATCACAAACTATATCAAAGGCTTCATAAGATCCGTAAACTAATCCAAACACAAGTACAAAGACACATAACTAGCCAGTAAACTAGACACCTCAAAGGAACTTGCTAGCATGAACAACACTCCCATCACCTCCCTGCGCACCATCATCATCACCAACTCCTCTATCTGGTCCTCGAGGTGGCTGACCCAAAATCTCTGCACTAAAGCACTAGGAGTTTCCCTTGTTGCGCTAAGTGATCAACATAAAGAACTACATTGGGAAATTTATGTATCACCATATCCTCATAATAATCCAATTATGCCCATAAAGATTGATAATGAACAAGGTTAATCATGCCCTGGTTCACCCATCTCGACTACTATCCTAGGCACGAGCCACTAATCGCGCACTTTGATATCAAGATCCTCAGAGTATTGAGAGCCCTCTTCAGGGTCTCCCATTGTTTTCTATATCAATCTCGATTAGTAGTTTTCATTCCAACTGCATTCTAAGTCCATCCCACTCAATTATAATACCATCCCTCTCACTAATAAAATTAGACATCACTCAAATCAAATCATCCCTCTCCCTCCACAAAATATCTCTCTCGACCTCCACTATGGTTGTCAACCGTGCAACCGTGGCCTCTAAGTTCTCCTCATCTCCATCACCCTCCTCATCATCACTAACAACAACAATTTCATGTGCTCCTCCACTTGAGTGCACACTCTCCTCCCTCTCTAAACCAATAGACCCCTCTAAAAATCTACATGTACACTAATCTACCATCGTCAGTAACTGCATGTCACTCCAACATCATCAATCAACACTAAGTCACCATGCACATCTAGACCTATGGCTCCCTTCTCATCATCTATAATAGGATTCCATACCATAACTACCTTGGGAGTTTCAACATCTCCCTCATCCCATTTATATAATACTGAAGCCTCGGACACATCCTATATCAAACCAAATCGCACCTAATGTGGCTAAATCGATGATCTCCCACTATCCCCCTTGTCTCCCCAAGCACCTACTACTCCTTGTAGACACCTAAATTTGGGTTCAACTCTCTAAGCCCCTTCCAATTAATTAGTTTGACACATATCTTGATCATGAACCCTCTACAAATTATTATTAATTTAATCACCCATATTAAGTTAATAATTCCCTCACTCCACCTCACCTCTCCACCTCACCATGAACCCTTTCCAAGCCTATTTATTAACCTAGACTAAGTCATTTACTTCCCTAACTAACTATGAATTCTTATAAACCTAACTATGAATTCTTCTACACTTATCCCACCTATTTTCCACTTCATTTAGTGACAACCCACACTCCTAGTCCATAACAAATCTTGACCAATGCCAAAAATGGAGAGAAAAGGCTATTTTTGGAAAATATGATCTTTTCTCCCTAACCGACGTTGATTATTCCTTGGTTGGCCCCAGGTACTACCTAACCGCCATTGGTTCCCTTAAATACTGAATTCCAATCTTTCTCCTAGGTTCTTCTCCCATCTTGGATTTTGGAGTTCCGGCATTGGTATTCTCGAGCATCTAGGCAACTTCACGACAAACCGAGATCATTCCATCATTAAAAACTTCACCAAGCATCAATAGTGTGTTCCAGAGCATTGGATCACTTACAAGGAAGTCTAAAGTCTTCCTCAAAAGCTACTCGCTGCATGGGATTACATCTTGTCTCTCCTTCAAACACAACCATTCCCGCTACAACCAACTTTCATTATGCAAATAAGTAATCTCTACCCTGTGATTTCTTTTATTATTTTGGTTGTTAATCATTTACTTTATTTCTTTCACCTTTTATCTCTCCCAGATCTCCTCCATAGCACCTCCTCCCAACCACCTACCTATTAAGGCCAATACTCTTCTCAAACAACCTATTTTACCATCTCTGAGTCTTCACATAAATCCTAGCACCTAGCCTAAGCACTCCCAACTCTCTGTGCAATCATAGAGAGCTCCCAACCAACCCATTTTAACCTTCTCATCTAATTTCCCCTATTAACATTGGTCACCCAACCAACGTCAACTATTACTAGTTACCCACATCACCACCCAACAATTACCAGCCTCATGTGATAGGTAATTTACCTTAGACCAACGAGTTCCTAATTCACCCAAAACCTTCCAAAACATCACCCAATATCACCTAGACCTTCCTCAACATCTCCGCCACACCTACTAGCCTGGAAAACACCGTTCAAGATTCAAATTGTATATTCAATATTTATCTTAAATATAGTCTATTATTAGCGTATGAGATACATAAATTGTATTGTTATAATAGGACCTTTTTTACCGTCATTTCTTTACATTAAGATTTTTTAAAAATAGTGGATTGACGACCTTTCTAGGAAGTATCACACTTCCTAGATCTAGCATACGCTAGGCAATCCACTGTCATATGCTATTTAACTCTATTTGGTGGTATTGTTGTGCTTCTACAGGTAGTCCTTCCTAGTAAAAAAGAATCTCTTCACGATCACCTGGTCTTCTTAACGGCGCGTAACCTTCTTCGACTTCATAGGTATTCCTCCTCACCTCACCTTTACCTTATTTTGTTTTATACGCAACATTGTGGTGAAACATTTTGGCATGCCCGGTGGGACCCTCGTTTGTGGGTTCCTTTCTACTCATATAGGTCAGATTCTTGTGTGTTTCCTTTCTAAATCTCTATTCACCAAAGTCTTCTTCTATGGTAATATTGTCCTTCTTTCAACTCTATCTAAATGAAACACTTATTTTGGTGCATTTAAAAATAATCCTTCTTATTTTCTTCCAAGTTTTCATTAGTTAAATTCATCCTTCCTCCTATTCACTCTTGTTTACATCGAATTTCATATTTTGATTTGTGGCTTAAAAACTACATTTCATCCATGTATGTCTACATATTTAGCTCACATAGTTAAGTAGCTATTGAGCCCATAAGAAGACTAAGTAGATGAGATGTTAATGGTTTTATCGCACGCATCAAGGCATAAAGGATTACGTGGAAGTAACTTCAAGAAGAGCACAAAGGTTCACGCCCATGTAAAGAGGCTCGGACTTAGCCGTATTTTGGGCCGTGGTCGAATTGCAATAAGGAACATGTGGAGATGTGGCCAGTTTGATTATGGATAAGACTAAACATGGAGACTTACAACCTAAGGAAATAATGTTTTAGGATATGATTATCATGATAAGATTAAGAGCTATAAAGTGGAGTTAGTTATGGTTTAGCTAGCATTTGCATGTATAGGGTACTCGAGTATGGTGAGGCATGATGACATTTGGCATGTGATTTTTGCTCTTCAAAGATGAATAGGCAGTGAAGGGAAGATTCCTAGAGTTAACTTGTTATGTATTTATTTTCATGATAGGAAGAGAGTAGAGGAAAAGAGAGAGAGCTCAAATAGAGAGATTGTTACACCCTTAACCTATTGCTTGTATTAGGATATGCGTAGCCAAATTTTGGCTTACCATATCATTTTACTATATCATTTATACTTTCTCATGCTTAGTAGGTTAGCATTGGTAATGGAAATAACATATGAATAGTATATATAGGGGAGTAGGTAATAGTTCATCATCATTCAAGCATTTAAGTCTTATTGTATGGTTTAGAGGTTGCCCCTCAAAATGGAAAACTATTTTAATTTCATATTGAGATCATTTATCTACTGAATATTGTGTTCATTGGTGTTCTATTTATGCTCATAATCTGAATTATACAAGTAATTTCATTACAAGTGGTACTCGTAGCTGCGATCCGTGCCAAAATAAGGGCAAAAACCCTAAATTTTTTTATTTATGATATATCTTGTGAAATAGAGAGAATTTTTGGAGATGTTTTTTTACCATAGTTGCAAATAATTCTAAGTAAGATTACTTGAAAATTTCAAAAAAATTAATTTATTTTTAAAAAGTTATTGCAAATTTAGGGTTTTTCATAAAATCATTCCCTAGGCTGAAATTTGTGGAATTTTTCCAAGTTCTTTAAATTTTTAGAATTCCCTCAAAAAAATATTGGTAGTACATTCTTTGTGTTTTTTTCTATTCAAATTTAATTTGTATTGAACCCTAAACCTTAGGGTTTTACATCATGGTGGGGCCTTCCACAAGAGCCAAAAAGAATCTGGTCACTCTAGGTAAAACCCCATATAAAGATGGTGTAGTGATAGAAGAGTTAGATTCAGAAGGGGTAAATACAAATTCCTCAAAGACTAGGGTTTACCTCAAACTTGATCATAAGGTGAGCCAACTTGAGTATGAATTGTGAAATGTACAATCGAGATGAGATGTAAAGGAGACATAGACCAAATCAAACAGCAGCTTAGATGATATCATGCAACATATAAAGGGTAAAAAGTATGTCCCAAATCAGACCAACTCAACCAAGGAGAATCTTCACTTTAGAATAATGGGTAAAATAACCATGTTGGATCAATTTTCCACCCAATCGAATCCAACTTATTTGCAAAACTACGTAACATGATGACGAAAGTGGATATGTGAAAATTTGATGGGAAGGATCCATTGAATTGGATAAATCAAATGTATAACTTCTTTCGCTTACATCAAACCCCATCGTGACAAAAGGTGACCTTGCATCCTCAGTATCTTGAACAAGACCAATTTTTCTAGTATCGATAGTTATGTGCTCGAGAGGCAAGCAGAGTGGTCTCAGTGTCACTTGGATAATTTTTACTAAGGAGTTGAAATTACACTATAGTTCCAGTGTTTCAGATAACTAGGTTAGTCAATTGGAAAATTTAAGACAAACAAGACCACCAAAGATTGTGTGCATTAATTCTAGAACCTATCCTTAAGGGTGGAGAATATTACAGAAGATAACTTGAATGACCTATTTCTTGGGGGTCTTAAGGACCACATTGAGCATGAGGTATGTATGTTTAATCCACTCAAGCTTTCTGATTCTATTATCATGGCACGTAGAGTAGAGGAAAAAATATTTGCAATAGGAGGTAACCTTTCACTAACACCAGAGACCGTAGTACCCCTTCCCCATCATTCACTTAGCTAATTAGAATAACTCCTCAAAAAATGGAAGAAAAAAGAGAAAAAGGATTATGTTTTAATTGCGACAAAAAATATGGACCGGGACACAAATGTGTTGAGAAGTTGTTCTATATTGAAGGAGGAAATGAGGATGAAGAGGAAGCTGAAATTATAGGAGAAGATGAGGAACTAGTAGAAGATGAAGTAGAGGATCACCAACCTATAATTTCTTTCCATGTGTTGTTAGGTATTATTACTCCTCAAACACTCAAGGTTATTGGCTATCTAAAAATAGAAGGTGACAAAGGTGTTGATTGACTTAGGGAGTACTCATAACTTCATAAATAGTAAGTTAGCTGCCCACCTCATTTTTTTATTTACCCGCATCCGAAATATAAGTTATGATTACGGATGGTGGGATAGTCAAGTGCACAAGAAAGTGTCATAGTATCAAGCTTTCCATGGGAGACTACATGTTAGACTCACCTATGTTTGTTATTTCTATGGGAGGGGAAAATATTGTTTTGGGTGTCTAATGGCTCACAACCTTGGGTACTATAGAAATGAATTTCCAAGAATTGTTCATGCAATTTCATTAAGAAGGAAGGAAAATATAATTGAAAGGGATGATAGCTAATTCTCCACATATTATTAGCTCTCATCAGATGTAGAAGGTTCTCAGAAAAGGAGTAGATGGATTTTTAGCAAAGCTATTTTCCATAGAGGTACGTAAATATAGAGTCTTCGATGCCACTCGATCTTCAAAATATTGTTGATGCTCACTCGTCTAGTTTTGATGCAATTACAAAGGGACTACCACAAGTTAGGGATCATGATCATGCCATTCGGTTGATTCTAAGGAGCCAACCACCTAATATCGTACCATATGAATAACCATATTCCCGAAAAGTGAGATCGATAAAATGGTGTAGGAAATCTTGAAGGCATGTATCATGAGGCGTAGTTAGAGTGAATATTCTTCACCAATGGTCATGGTAATAAAAAGGATGAAACATGGAGGATGTGTTGAGATTATCGAGAACTCAACAAGTACACCATAAAAGATAAGTTTCCTATTCCAAGAAATTGATGATTTACTTGATGAATTGCATGGTGCTAGTTATTTCACAAAATTAGATCTTCATTCGAGGTACCATCAAATTAGAATAAGAGAGGAATACATTCGTAAAATGGATTTTTGGAATCATGAGCGAACATTATGATTTTTGGTAATTCCTTTTGGTCTTACAAATGCTCCCTCACCATTTCAAAGCATGATGAACACTATTTTTAGGCCATTTTAAAGGAAATTGGTATTCGTTTTCTTTGATGACATATTGATTTACAAAGAAGACATGGGAAGAAGACTTATGAACATGTAAATAAAGTGTTGGAAAATTTGGAGAAACATAAGCTCTATGAAAATCCATATAAATGTTATTTTTGCATACAAGAGGTAGAGTACTTGGGTCACATTGTATCCCGTGAAGGTGTCAAAGTTGATCCTCGGAAGATCAAAGCTATGGTGGAATGACAAATGCCAAAAACTCTCAAATCGCTGAGGGTTCCTAGGACTAACAGGGTACTACAGAAGATTTGTGAGGGGATATGGTAGAATCACGGCTCCACTCACTGCATTTCTAAAGAAGGATTCCTTCAATTATACAGTCACAACCACTAAATCCTTTGAGCAATTGAAGGAATCCATGTACACCACCCCCAGCTTTTGGCTACTCCCAACTTCTCAAAAACCTTCATAATTGAATGTGACGCTTCGAGATCGTGGATTGGGAGTAGTTATAATTGAGGAATGAATACCTATTTCATTTAAGAGTCACCAATTCAAAATAAAATATTTGCTCAAACTCGCTACATGTGAAAGAAATGTCACTATTCTTCATGTAGTAAAGAAATGAAGACCCTAACTCATGGGTAGAAGCTTCAAGGTAAAAATCATCATGATAGTCTCAAATAATTTTTGGAGGGAAGGTCGTCATCCGAGGAACAAAAAAGTGGGTAGCAAAATTTTGGGTTATGATTTTGAAATCATATACAAAAAGGGTAAAGAAAATGTAGTAGCCGATGCATTATCCAGAAGGGATACATCCGCAGATGCCTTACTATGTATAATGTCCATATTAAAGGTCGATTGGGTGGATGAAGCAAGATTGTAATGGGAGAAGAACAAGGATACACAATCTCTAATAAAAATATCAAGCAAGGCTCTATAACATCTAACAAATTTGAGTGGAAAGGTAATGCCCTATGGTACAAGGACAAGTTATTCTTGTGTAAAGATTCTAAGTTGAAGCATAAGATTCTTGCAGAGCTACATGCATCACTTGTTGGAGGACACTCTAGGTTTTCAAGACTTATCATAGAATAAAAATAGAATTATTTTGGGAAGGACTTAAGGGAAATTTATAAAAGTTTCTATCGAGTGTTTTGTGTGTCAACAACAAAGGTGAAACCATTGAGACACCGTCTAATCCAACCATTACCAATTCCTAGCCAGAGATGGGAGGAGGTCTCCATGGATTTTATCACAGATTACCTTATTCGAGGGTAAGATTATTATTTTGGTGATTGTGGATAGGCTCAAAAATATGCCCATTTTTGTGCCTTTTCACATCCATTCATGAGCCAAGATACGATGCAACTATTTTTTTTGGAGACAGATTAAAGGCTACATGGAACCCCAAAGATAATTGTAAGTGATCAAGAACCTATTTTCACAAGTAATTTTTGGACATAATTATTTGTATGTTTGGGTACTCATCTAGCTCATCTGCTCATCTTACCATCCTAAAACCGATGGGCAAATGGAAGTGGTCAAAAAATTCTTAGAGTGGTATCTATATTGTTTTATATCATATAAGTAGGAACGTGGGTTAAATGGCTACCACTTACTGAATGTTGGTATAACACATCTTTTCATACCTCTTCTCAAATTACCCCATTTTTATCATTATATGGTTACCATCCACCATCTATTACTTCTTCTTTCAGTGGTGCAAACTAAAGTCGAGAAGTTGAGGAACACATTGAACATCACCAACAAGTTTTGTCTAGTCTCAAGGAGAATTTGGCATTGGCACAAAATAGGATGAAACAATGAAGCGATCAACACCGCATCTTGAAACACATTTTTAAATTGGTGATCGGGTTTTTATACATCTACTGCACTTATAAGCAGATGTCCCTTAAGCAATAGAAATAGGACAAAATATTTCTCCTAAATATTATGGTCCTTATCAAGTTCTACAAAAAATTGGAAGTGTTTCTTATAAACTAGAGTTGCCTCAATCTTCATGCATACACCCAGTATTCCATGTTTCCTTCCCCGAAGAAGGTTATTGGATAGAAATTTTTAGCCCAGCTTGACAAAGATACCGAAATTGATGAGGAAGGAAGAATTATTTTCGAGCCGGAGAATATTCTCGCAAACACATACTAAGAGGTTGAGAACTAGAGACATTAAGGAATATTTGATAAAGTGGAAGAATTTGAGCATAGAAAATGCAACTTGGGAGGATGAAGGTTTTCTACAACAACATCTAGGATTATTCAACATTCGTGAAAATGTTGGTTTGAAGGGAAAGGGCATGCTATACCCTTAACCTATTGCTTGTATTAAGATATGAGTAGCCAACTTGTGGCTTACCATATGATTTTACTATATCATTTATACTTTATCATGCTTAGTAGGTCGGCCTTAGTGATGGCCATAACATATGAATAATATATATAGGGTATTGTAGGTAGTAGTTCATCATCATTTGATCATTTGAGTCTTATTGTATGGTTTAGAGGCTACCCCTCGAAGTGGAAAAGATATTTTAATTGCATATTGAGATCATTTATCTACAATATTGTGTTCTTTGGTGTTCTATTTATTCTCATAATCTAAATTATACAAGTAATTTCACTACAGAGATTCGTGAAAATTCTTCTTGGGTAGAATGATTGTAGGGTTAGAATGTTATTCTATTGATGTATCTAGTCTGTTTATGGATCTTGTGATGTATTTGGCTACATCGTAAAAATGGTGGTTGATGTAATGGTGTTTGTTCAATATCGTGCCCAATGGATCTAAATATTTGTGTTTTTTATTATGTTTATGGTCTAGATCTAATTATTTCATACTATTCTTGATGTTCATAGTCATAATATTGTTCATATATGCATGGGTTTAGGTATTTATTCTTGTTACAAGATGTATGCATTTAATATCATACATTACTCTACCATTCATGATAACATTCTTGAAAAATATCACATAAAAGAGGAGCCTGACACCTTCGTACCCCTTGGGTGAGCTCCCAACTTAGGTTGGATGATATGCCGGTGTGCCTGGGAATTAAAGGGTTAGGAAAAGTGAATACATCTTGGTTCTATTGTTGGGACCTCTTTTGAATTTGTTACAAGAATGGTGTGTGATGGAAAATGCTTGACCTTGGCCAGTGTAGAAACTTGGCTTAAGAACACGGAGGATGATTTTACATAGAGATTCAACACCGACTTGAGTTTGATGTAATTATATGAGTAGAGGAGCATCTATATCATGAGCTCTATGAGACGCTATTTTACTATTTTCCAAAGAGAGCTATATGAATGGTCATCATCATATGCATCAAAGAAGAGTTGGTATTATCGACCTCATGTTTAGACCCAAGAATATTATCAATGGATTCATGATGCTGATCTGATATGGACTCGTGATGTTGATCATTGGTGGATTGGTGTGTTGACTAGATACACATTGGAATATGGGGTTTCTATTTTATTATTTCCTAGAGGTTGCTAAGTTTGAGTTCTTGTGAGAACCGAGAGGATATTTCTTGCATGCTTTACCATTATCCATTAAGATCTTGATCATCACTTTGAGTTTAGAAGTGTTTCCTATGGCTAGCTAAACTTCCACTAGGCACAACACGTGGAAGAAGGTGTGGCAAGAAATTTTGGATCATACTAAGAAGTATAGAGAGAGGAAAGGAGGTTCAAGTATAGTGAATCTTGAGAGAGGGAATTGGTGTAACAATGTGAGATTATAGGAATGATGGATACATGGAGGTAGACATTGCAAGAAGGATTTGAGGTTCATGCAGAGGACATGGAACTTGAGTAGTCTGTACTACCCCATCTTGGAAAGTGTGGAAGGAGAACCCCCTCAGCTTATGATGAGAGATCATCATATGAAGAAAGGAGATGGACCATAGGTGCACATTTGAACCCACATGATGACCTAACCCTTGCACTTAGTTTTCAAAATATGAGACAAGTATTTCTAGTTCATTTGGTGTTGGTGTTGGTAAGTGAGAAACATTAGGTAGATATCATTTTTCATTAAATTAATCCATGGCTACGTAAACATTTCCTTTGTTTAGTGGTATTTTATTGGGCATGTCATTTGGACAAAGTGTGGGCACATAGAACACAGGTATCACGTTTGGAAGTAGTTCAAATTTGCAGAATGTTGGAGCTCATTTTAGACAACAAAGGGGGAACTTAGAGTAGCACTATTTCAAGCCCTATACCTTTTACAAGAGGAGGATATGGAGGATAAGGAGTGGAACTAGTGGATCTAGTGGTGGAGGAAACACAAGAGGGAATCAAGGTTTTGGATCTGGTGGGCAAGGACCACAACCCCATCAACAGGTATTTTATGAGATGTCTCTTCATTTACCTAATTATAAAGGTGTTGAGGATGTTGCAAAGCATGTACACAAGTGTGAATTGTTATGGCGTACTAAGGAAATCATTACCCTAGATAGAAGGTGAGCTAGTTTGTAACTATGTTGTAAGGGCGCACACATAGCTGGTACCAAAATTATGACCCACATTAGATGACAGTGGATTATACTATGCGTTGCATGATGCCTTCTTAGTAGAATTTAATATTCCTAAGTTTGAGCAAAAACTATCATCAGCACTCAAGGATATTCAATAGGTATGACAAATAATGTGAGGAATATTATGTGTGCTTTAAGACTCTTCTCAAAAGTTATCTCATGATATCCATCCCTCTCAAAGCATGTTCAAGTGGTTTTCTGGAGGCTTGATAACACCTTTTAGATGAGCACTTTCACATAATACCTTCATGATTTGTGCAAGGCCTCGGAGGTTGCTTCTCGTATGTTGAGGCCACCCAAGGACGTTGATGATGTCAAAGAAGTATGTAAGATGTTGTGCCAGGAACATATCATTCCCATGTTAGGAGAGTGGTTGAGAGGAAAGATACCACATGCTAGAAGTGAGCACGAGAGGTAGATCTTGCATGCTAATTTTCCCCCTCATAGTCTTGATTATGAAAAGGAAATCATGTTGAATGTGGTAGTTGATGGATGGATCTTAAGCAACATACTAATTGCCATAGGTGCGAGAGATTAATGTTATTACTTTGGATGTATGGAACCATATGGGGAGACCACCATTACAACCATCCTCAAATGTGTTGTACATGGAAAATAGAACTAAAGCTACACCCATCGGAGTTTTGAAGAATGCTTCCATAACCATTCAAGGGGCCAATTTCACTGGGGATTTTGAAGTCTTGGTGCTTGCGAGGTAGATAGTTTTCTAGCATTACTTGGATGCCCTTGGTGTTATGTGAATAATGTTGATTTATACTTCAAGAAGGGATACATCAGTTTTGAAAACAAGGAGCGTGTAATTATTCCACTAATAGATGGGAGGTCTGCACCTTATGTAGAGCCTTTGGGTGAAGAAGACATGGATAAAATTTATGTGCGCACTATTAGGTACCTTGAGGCTATTGAACCATCGAGAGAAGGAGTCATTCAAAGGATGATTCTCACCCATAAGTGATACGATTATCATTACATGTGATAGTTGGGCATGTGGGATTTATGAATTGGTTGGGAGAGAATTGAAGGGAATTGTGACTCAAGTTGTCAAGGTGCATTCGGCTTAAGTGTCTAAGAGGAAGGCATTACCAAGTTACACTAGAGAAGGTAACCTTGATGTATTTTTACATGCTATGGAATTCCAATGGACATGTGAGGTAGAACAGAGGAATATGCTTGTTTATACCTTGCATGGAATAGTTGTGCATGGTGGATGACCCATCAGAATAATCTTATAGAGTGGTGCGAAGTAAGAATTGTGTTCTCTATTAGGTTTCTCTAGAGTAATGCACCTTTAAAGATATGTGACTATCATGGGAAGGAATCTACCTCGTACCATGTTCAAGAAAGTGAGAGATCCTAGACAGAAGGTCCATAAGCTTTAGCCCCTCACTTTGGGTGTATAATTTCTATTCCACCTTACAAGGTTGTGTGCGTGCATGGTATGTCTATTCAAAGTTACATCGTCAAAAAAGAAATTGGTAAGAGTTGACAACAAGTATTATTCATAATTTTGAGTATCTATCTTCTAAACCATCAGTGAATGAAGATTTGTAGGTAGTCAAGCACCTTACTCTGGGAGATAGTGCCAAATTTGAGGACCTCATCCTAGATTTTCTAGGGGAACCTCGAGGAGGCGTGCTTCATAGAAGAAGAAGAAGAAGAAGAAGAAGAAGAAACAAATGAAGTATAGTTTGAGCACGTCTTCCTAGAAAAGAGAAGGGAAAATGTTGTACCTGATAGATGATGAGGAAGTAGAGAACCTAGATGTTGATCATACATAGGGTATATGTGAAGTCTTGGATAGTGCAAATGAGAAGGCATGCACTTACCATAAACCTTTAAAAACAAAGAAGGTCAACATTGGTATAGAAGTAGAACCGAAAGAAGTGATCATTGGTGATTACTGGAAAAAACAAGAGGTTTCAAAGATAATCAAGTTACTACGTGACTTCTAGGATTTATTCCCACACATATACCATGAATTGAAAGGATTTCATCACTCATTGGGAGAGATGTAGATTAAGTTGAAGGAAGGTGTGTGCCTAATTAGGAAGAGGCCTTATAGGATAAATATTGGAATCTAGGATCATTGAGGCCATTGAAGAGTCTCGAATGGGTTAACCTAATGGTAATTAGGATCAAGAAGGATGGGAGGATGAGGATCTATGTGGACTACATAGATTTGAATGTTTTATGTGTAATATATCTTTTTCCAAGGCCTTTCACCGAGGATATATTGGAAGGTGTAGTAGGGTGCGAGATCTACTCTTTTACGTATGTATTCTCGTGGTATCACCAGTAAGGATCAGTAAAGGAGGACCAAGAGAAGACTAATTTCACCACTAAATGGGAAATTTTTTCTTACACTTATGCCCTTTGGACTTAAGAATGTGCCTACTATATTTTCGTGCATTGTGGTGCAAGCATTTCAAGACTTCATTCATAAATTTCTACAAGTCTACTTGGATGATTAGACAATGTATGGATTAGTGAAGGATCATTGTGACAACTTGAGATTGATGTTTGAGAGGTGCAGATAGTTAAGTATCTCTCTAAACATTAAGAAATGTGTCTTTGCTACTCTTTTTGGCACATTGCTAGGTCATATTATTTGTAAGGAAGGTTTATTGGTGGACCTTGCCAAAGTTATGTTATTTTGGGTTTGGAGGAGCCTACCAATCAAAGTGTAGTGTGCAGATTTTTGGGGCATACGGGTTACTACAGAAAATTCATCAAAGGCTATGCCAAGATTTCCACACCTTTATAAGAACTATTAAGGAATAAGGTAGAATTTCACCGGGTGAGACGAAATAGGTAGCTTTTGATACATAGAAGGAGAAGCTTACTACCGCACCCATTTTATGCTTTTCCTCTTAGGAAAAGTCCTTTCATGTACATGTAGATGCGTTAAGAAAGAAATTTGGAGGAGTTCTAAAGACAACCTAGAGAAGGGATTTCTAATCACCCTTTGTGTTTTGCAAGTGGAAAGCTAACTCCAGCCTGATCATAATTAGAGAACAACGAGCTCAAGCATTGTCTATGATTTATGCGATGCATAAGTTTAAGTATTACTTGTTGGATACTCTGCTTTATATTTTACACGCATCACACAAAACTTAATTATTTGGTAAAAATCCTATTTTGCAAGGGCACATCTCGGCTGCCGTTGGATCTTTTTATTTCAGTGAGTGTTATTTTCTATTCGTAATAAAACTAGGAAAGAGTAATTCAGGACCTAATCATATTTCAAGAATTACTTTAGACGAGGATGCGTGCATCAAGACACAATGTCAGATACACAGCTATTCAGATTACAATGCACACCCTCTGATTTGGAGGATATTGTTGTCTTTTTATGAATAGGTGTGGCACCATATGGAATGAATACTATAGAGAGAAAACAACTTTCCATCTCGGCCGTGCCTTATATGTTGATTGTCGTGAGATCTATACAACCTTAGGCTGGGATGATATTTTGCACCTGTGTACTAGAACATGAGTGTGTGGGTATTATAGAGGAAGCTTGTGGAAGGATTGCTGGTGGACACTATGCATGGTGATGCACCATGTGTAAGATTCTCGATGCATGGTTTCGGGTGGGAAACATTGTAGACAAGGATTTCTAATAATATGGCAAGGGCCGTGATCATTACCAAAGTGCCTTGGGAATCCCGAGCATAGGGATGAAAATTAGTTGAGGCCTATAACAAGTGCCGAACCTTTTGAAAATGGACAATTGACTTTTTGGGCCTATTTCCTTACCGACACGCAGATCGGGTCATGCCGCATCATTACTTATACATATTATCTTACAAGGTGCATCAAGCAACGCTATAAAGGATTACACTGCAACTATTATAGCAAGGTTCCTTTTAGGAGAATATCATAAGAAGGTATGGATGTCCATTAAGTTTAACAAGTGATAGGGGTACTCATTTCTTGAATGATATTGTTAGAATATTATTAGCATAATTTATGGTAGCACATCATAAGACTACACCCTATCACCCATAAGATAATGGAACCGCTGAATCTTTTAACAAGATTTTGAGCCACACATTGAAAAATATTTGTGATGTTGGAAGGAAAGATTGGGATGATAAGGTTTCTATTATACTTTGGTCATATAGAACAACCTACAAGAGATTGAACAAAGCAACACCCTTTCAGTTGGTGTTTGTGCAGAGGTTGTTTTACCGGTTGAGTTTATGTTACCATCCTTACGTATTATGTGCCAAGAAGGATTGGATAATGAACAAGCACTTGAAGAGCACATAGATAAACTATTTCAGTTAGATGAGAGGTGTGTTATAGATCGATGGAGCCGGAAGATGATTAAAACATGATAGAAGACATGACATGATTGAGACATTTAGAACAAGAAGCTTGAAGTTGGGAAAATGGTTCTTCTATATGACTCCAATTTTTTGCGCCATCCTAGAAAGTTACAAGTGCATTGGTTAGGACCATATGTTGTGACCTTTATACTTGACTTAGGCACTTTCCAGTTAGAAGATTTGGATGGCACACAGTTTCCTTATTTCTTTAACGGGATTAAGTTGAATCCCTACTAGAATAACTCTTCTTGGTGTTTGAAGTGTTTTCATTTATCTTAGGTTTCCTTTAAGATATTTTATTTTATATGTGTTTCCTTTCATCATCGTTATGATTTATCATTTTAGTCATGTGTTGTGTTGCACATTGATTTGCCAATAGCTAATTACATTTTAAGTGATTCCATGTGTAGAGGACTGCACATACATTTAGTGTGGGGTGGATTGAAGTATAATGTGGGAAATGGTTAGCGCATTTCTAAGGGAGGTTGGATTAGTTGAAAACTATTTCTGGGATATTGGTGTGGAGGTAGAAAAATGGTTTGTGATGTATGAAAAGGTGTTCTAAGGAAGGTTGAGATGATTGAATACCACACATGAGAGGAAGACAAATCACTTAGTGTAATGTGAGGTAGGCAATCTGTATGGGAAATTAATCGTGGATAAAGACAGAGGTTAAGTACTTCGGTGCATTAAGGTGCACAAAGGAGGTATGTGGTAGGGAAGTAATGATAAAACTCCAAAATGTTGCAGAATCGTAGAGCATGAGTAAGGGTCACCATGATCGAGAACACTTGATAGAACTCACACAAGAAGTCTCGCATGGGAAAACAGAAAAGGTTTAAGTGCGCGAATGGACAGGAAGAGCCCACGTGTGGAGGGTAAGTTCAACTTTCAGGACTTAGCTGATTTTGAGCATGAGTACCTATTTTTATAATATGGTGTGCAAAACACACCAATGAGGTAGAGACATGAGCACCACACATTTTCTATCTTGAGAAGATCGATCATTTTTCATAGAGACAAGCTAATAATAGGATTTTCACTTCAATTAACTATAAGAGGTCTATAGATAGCACACTTTCATGTGTGGCTATGCTTATAAATGGTGTGTGGCTATTAGTAGCATGCGGCCTATTTTTGGAATAGATAAGTGGTGAAGGGAAAGTCCCCACCCTATATATATATGATGTGAATCACATAGTAGTAGGGAGATATATAGGTATATGCAGAGCATAAGAGGTAAGCATAAAGAGATATGTGCATATGATTGGATTATCAGTATCGATCCATGCACGCATCGGTATAGAGTGCCATTATTATAAGGAACTTCTATGTTTATTAATAGATGGAACTTATTGGCGAATCTAAGTTTCATTCCCGTGTGTAATCGAGTAGTGCATGTTCTTGATTCAATCATGATTGTTGTTTAAGCTTGTTCTTTCATAGATCTAAATATGGCATGCATTGTAGAATGATGGATTAGTTATGGATCTATATGTTTCTTCCTTCATCACGCTAACATCCTACTACAAAAACCCTAAAGAGGGACCTAGTACCTTTGCACGCTTTGGGTGAGCACTCGCCTAGGGCCGAGTGATGTGCCAAGGAGTCTAGGATATTATCCGGTGAATTCTAGGCTGCATCATTGGTTCCATTTCTAGGACCTCTTTTTAGTTGTTTTCAGGATGGTTCATGATGAAGACATACCGTTAACTCTAGAAAGTATTGAGGAGTGGATACATGACCTGGAGGAAGAATATGCATGATGGTTCGTATGGATCTGAGTTTAACACACACACTTGGGTAGAACAAAATCTGTATGATAGCTTATATGAGATATTTTTCACCATATTTCCAATAGAATTATATGAGTGGCTGATTGCTTATGCATCTAAGTGGAATTGGAGGTATCACACACTTGTCTGGACATAGGAAGAATTTCAGGCCCTTTATGATGCTGATTTGATCTAGACTCGCACTGTGGATACATGGTTTCATGGTGTTCTAAATAGTTATATTCTAGAATATTCAATTTCAATGTATTATTTCTTGGAGGTAGCTGAATTCCAATTTTTGCGATATCCTAGAGGAGCATACCTGTAAGGTATTCCACTGGCGATCAAGATCTTGATGGTAACTTTGAACCTGGAGAGTAAATCAATGGCTAACTAAACTTCACCATACACGAGGGTAGGAATAGGTTTGGTGAAAGATGGTAGACCTAGTGGCAGAAAGGAAGAGAGAGGAAAGGCAAATTAAGTATAATGAGGTGTGCAAGAGGGAGATAAAGAAGCAACAAATTGTTGAAGAAAGTATGGTGTTGAGGAGAGAGATGGATGGTGACGGATTTGAAGCTCATGTAGAAGATGTGGATTCAGAGCATTAGGAACTCCCCCATCTTGGAAAGCATGACAAAGATCCCCCTTGGCTTCTCACAAAAGTGCACTAGTAAAGACTACCTTATCCATAGGCACGCATCATAATATACCCGGTGACCTAGCCCTTACGCTTGGTTTTCTAATATCTAGTGCAACAAGCAACCAACAAGATAACTTGGGAAGTAGGAGAATAGGAGTAAGTCAGGGAGCAAGTACATCAATGGCAGGAAAATGAATTCAATGTTATTTGGAGGAACATTCTTAGGTGCATCATCCACACAGAACGTGAGCATGTAGAATGTTGGATTCACCCTGAAGTGGAACTACCTCACAAACTGTAGGGGTTCAGTATAGTACTACTTTCATAGCAAAAGGGATTACATCTACAGTCCTATTCTAACTACAAAGGAGGATCAGGAGGTATAGGTGGTTCTAGTTCTAGTGGATCTGGTGGTTCTAGAGGTAGAGGAAACACAGGAGGTTCTGGATCAGGTGGTCAAGGCCTGCAACAACCAAAAATATCTATATGGAGATGTCTCTTCATCTCCCGGAGTATAGAGGTATAGAGGATGTTTCCAAACATGTGCATATGTGTGAAATCTTATGGCGTGTGAAAGGGATCATGGCTTTTGAGCGTAAGGTAAGTCAATTTGCTACTACATTACAAGGACATGCACATAACTGGTATAGGAAGTTTGACCTAATCACACTTACGTGGATTATGCAAAAGATTGAAGGATGCTTTTTAAAAGAGTTCTATATCCCAGAGTTTGAGCAAAAGAGTATAAGCGTGCTCAAAGATATCAAACAAGGCACTACTGAGAGTGTACGTGAGTATGATGCCCATTTTAAGACACTTCTATCTAAGCTATCTTATGATATTCACGCTAGCTAGCATGCACAATGGTTTGTTGGAGGATTGATTACACCATTTAGAAGAGCACTGTCACATAAGACATACATTGATCCATGTGAAGCACTAGAAGAAACTTTGTGTGTTGAGGTAGTTGGGAGCATTGACACTAGCATTAGTCCATTCTTAGAGGCACATATTAGCAGCTATGGAAAAATAGTTAGAGAAGCTATCAATGAATTCAGCCCATGAAATGTGCTTAGGGATTTGGTGTACAGATTGTGAAGTGGAAGGTCACACCAAGGATAGTTTCCCTCACAGATCTATATGTTCATTATTGTTAGACTGTGAAATCTATCATTTGAATCATGATGCTAGCCACTATCCTTTGTTACAATGCATGATAAGGAAGAATGTATCCTACTTTTGCAAGATTTGCAGGTCCACGACCCATGATACTGAGGATTTTCGATTGATTGGTTAGATCCATGATGTTATAGACATTGGGGTATGATAGAAAAGTGTAATAGATAACTCTAAGGACAAGAATGAGCACTAGGATTGGGATCATAATCAACTACGCTATGACAAGAATGAGGGCTATTTTGAAGGAGGTCATGGAAGAGGATGTGGATATCATGGTGGATATGGAGGACAAGCCTCATGGTGAAGGAAGAAGCAAGTTTCCTTAGGACGTGCTATACATGTGGATCCCTTGATCATTATAGGCATGAATGTCCCCAAAATGTTACATGTTCTTTCTGCGGAAAGAATCATAGCTATGAGGAGTACAGGACTTATATAAGAATCTTAGTAAAAACATATGCATAAAAACAAAGGCACAGGATGGTTAGGATCCAAACAAGTGGAGGAAAACCAATGGATGCCCAAGATAGCACTAGAACTTTAGGCCTTAACTGTGAATATTACCACACGTGTTGAAGCAACACGTGTAAGATAAGCATCATACCAGAAGCCTACAATCATTAAGGAGGAGGTTCTACATGTAAGGTACCCAGATCCTGCCCATCAAAAGGAAGTCTATCAAGAGACCATGGAGGTCCTCAAAATCTTCAAGGTAAAATACAATGTTTAAAAGAGCAATCTAGAAAGATGGAACAGAAGAAATAAGC
Source organism: Taxus wallichiana var. yunnanensis (assembly GCA_018340775.1). Taxonomy (NCBI): domain Eukaryota; kingdom Viridiplantae; phylum Streptophyta; class Pinopsida; order Cupressales; family Taxaceae; genus Taxus; species Taxus wallichiana. The sequence goes on from CM031242.1 coordinate 791,781,132, forward strand.
AAGGAAGGTCCCCTCTGATATTGATGACATCAGAGAGGTGTGTAAAATGTTGCACCAAGAGAATATTATTCCATTATTAGGGAATTGGTTAAAAGGGAACACTCCACATGCAAGTATTGAGACCGGATGGCAGATCCTGCATGCAAATAATCTCCCTGATAACATTGACTATGATAAAGAGATCACATTGAATGCTATTGTAGATGGATTGTTATTGAGCAATATTTTGATTGATACAGGTGTGGAACTCAATGTGCTTACTTTAGATGCATGGGTACAAATGGGGAGACCTCCATTACAACCATCATCTAATGTGTTGTTTATGAAAAATAGGACTAAGGTCACTCCCATAGGAGTTTTAAAGGATGCATCTATAACCATACAAGGGGCCAAATTCACTGGGGATTTTGAGGTATTATCACTTACGTGTAGGCATACAATTTTCCAGCCTTGCTTGGATGCCCTTTGTGTTATGCAAATAATGCTGATTTGAGATTCAATAAGGGGTATATCAGCTTTGAGAACAAAGAGGAAAGGGTTTTGATACCTTTGAAAGATGGGGAGTCTACCACGTATTTTGTGCCTCTAAGTGAGGAGGACTTAAACAAAATCTATGTATACGCTATTCAAGACCTAGAGGTCAATGAGCCATCAAAGGAAGGCATCACTCTATTAGTGATACTATGAGTATTTCTTGTGAAAATTGGGCTCATGGTACATATGAACTAGTAGGACGCAAGGTAAAAGCATGGTTACATGCAAGAATGGACTTCATTATGTTCGACGGATAGGTAAGCAGAATGCTTTGGTATACAGGAGTAGAAGATCTTCCTGTATTCTTACAAGCCATGGAGGCACAGTGGATAGACCAGGTCAGGAGAAGAGACATGTTAGCATATGTCTTACGTGGGATAGTAGCGCATTGGTGGGTAGTTCATAGAGATAATATTACGGAGTGGAAGGAGATCGAATCACCTTATCTACCAGGTTTGTAAGAAGTAATGCACCTATGTAGATTTGCACTTATAATGGTGATCAACTTGTTCAACACCACATTCAACAATGTGAGAGACTCTGGATGGTAGGACAAGAAGCATTACCACCTTCACTCTGGGTGCATAAATTGTACTCCACTCTACAAGGGTGCGCATGCGCTTGGTATGTATACATAGAACTACATTGAGAGACTAGAAATTGGAAAAAATTCATCAGTAGGAATGATCTATACCTCACTACTTTTCTTCCCAATCTCCAATAGAAGAGGCATTAAAATTTATCAAGCGGTTAACCATGAGAGATGGTGCAAAGGCGAAGGAACTCATATAAGAATTAATTGGTGAGATAGAATCAGCACATGTTTTAAAGAAGGAGAAGACTCCACATTCTTAAACGTGCTTGCCTTGAGAAAGAAAAAGGAAAATGGTGTACATCGTGGATGATGAGGAAGTTGAAAACTGGGTATTGACCATTCATAAGGGGAACACGAGGTCTTGGATAGTGTAGATAAGGATATGCGCACATACCATGAACCAATGAAGACAAAGAAGGTCAATATAGGATCGGAGGCTAAGCCTAAGGAGGTCATAATTGGAGACTATTGGTTAGAATTGGAAGTGGCAAAGATCATTGAGTTACTCAGGGATTATCAAGACTTATTCCCTCGAGGGTATCATGAACTTAAAGGTGTGCATGAATCACTTGGGGAAATGAAGATAAAGCTTAAGGATGGTGCATGCCCAGTTAGAAAGAGGCCTTACTGGAATGAACCCCAATTTGCATGAAAAGGTCAAAGAAGAGATTGATAACATGTTGAAATATGGAATTATCAAGCCCCTTGATGAGTTAAAATGGGTTAGTCTAATGGTGATCATTATCAAGAAGGATGGATGAATCAGAATATGTGTGGACTATAGGGAGCTGAATGCTACATGTGTCACATATCCATTCCCTATGTCATTTATTGAGGAAATACTAGAAGGAGTCAGTAGGGCATGAAATATATTCCTTCACATGATGGGTTTTCCGGTATCATCATGTTAGGATTTCTTAGAGGATCAAGAAAACACAACTTTTACTACCGAATGGGGCAGTTTTTCCTATACTTGTGATGCCTTTTGGATCGAAAAATGCACCCGTTGTATTCTCATGGATAGTTAGGCATTTAAATATTTTATTCACAACTTTTACGAGTTTATTTAGATGATTGGACAATATATGGGCTTTTGAAAGATCATTGCAACAATTTGTGCTTAATGTTTGAGAGGTACGAGATAATTGAGTATCTCTTTAAACATCAAGAAGTGCATATTTGCTACACCTTTTGGAATACTGTTAGGACATATAACTGTAAGGAAGGTCATTGGTTGATCTAGATAAGGTCAGAGTAATTATAGGCTCGAAGCACCTACCAATCAAAGTGAGGTGCCTGATTTTTAGGTCACACAGATATTATAGAAAATTCATCAAGGGATATGCAAAAATTGTCACACTTTAGAGGAGTTACTGAAAGGAAAAGGTACATTCTATTAGGGAGAATCACAACAACGTGTGTTTGAAACATTGAAAGAGAAACTTACTACCGTGCCTATCCTACATTTTCCTTCATGGGACAAACCATTTCATGTACACATGGACACTTTTGCATGGCCATTGGCACAATATTAGCTCAACCTAGAGAAGGTATTGTCAATCATCCTATCTACTTTGCTAGTAGGAAGCTGACTCCTGCTAAATAGAATTATACAACTATAGAGTGCGAAGCTTTGTCAATGATCTATGCATTGCATGATTTTTGACAGTATTGGCTAGCTACACCATTTGTATTCTATACGGATCACATGGCATTGAAATACTTAGTAAACAAGCCCATATTGCAGGGGTGCATATGTAGATGGGTACTCTTATTTCAAGAGTTTGATTTCATAGTTGTGGTGAAGCCAGGGAAAAGTAACTCTAGACCAGACCACTTGTCTAGAATTAATTTAGGAGAGGAAGCACATACAATTGAAGAAAACATGTTGGATGCACAATTATATAGGTTGCAACGTGTGTAATTAGAATTATAAGACATTGATGTCTTTCTGGGCTAGACCGTGTAGCACCGAAGGAATGAAGGCATTAGAAAAGAAACAACTTGCTATACACGTAGAACCATTTATGTTGATCAATGGTGACCTATACAAGTTAGGCAGAGATGAAGTATTATGTCATTGTGTATTAGAGCATGAGCACAAGGATATTATGGAAGAATCCCATGGTGGTATTGTAGGAGGCCACTATGCAGGTGATGTGACCGCTGGAAGATCCTACTTAATAGATTATGGTGGAGACATTGTATAAAGACTATAAAGAATATTGTAAGGTGTGTGACCATTTTTAGCACCTAGGAAAACTAGGACAAAGAGATGAAATTCCACTGAGACCTATTATCAGTGCAAAACCATTTGAGAAATGGGCCATTGACTTTGTAGGACCTATTTCACCAATTGCGAGAGGATCGTATTGTGCTATATCATTACTTGCACAAATTATCTCACACGGTGGGTAGAAGCAACACCTACAAAGGACTATACAACGAGCTATAGTAGCTAGGTTTCTATGGGAGAATGTTCTTACAAGATATGGATGTCCTTTAAGTTTGACAAGTGATAGGGGTACACACTTTTTAAATGAAACCATAAGGATCCTATTAGATGAGTTTATGGTTGCCCACCATAAGACTACACCTTACCACCATCAGAAAATGGAACTACTGAGGCTTTCAACAATATTTTGAGCTAGACATTGACAAAAATTTGTGATGTTGGAAGAAAGGATTGGGATGATAAAGTCTCATCTATTATTTGGACATATAGAAAAAAATTATAAGAGATTGAACAAAGTCACACCATTTCAGTTGATGTATGGCATAGAATCCATTCTTCTTATAGAATTTATGTTACCTTATTTGTGCATTGCACACAATCGGGAGGTCTAAATGATGAGAAGGCTTTAGATGAGTGCGTTAAAAGATGATTCAACTAGATGAGAGACGAGCCATAGCATGATGGAGTCGGAAGTAGGAAAAGGATAAGTAGAAAGCATGGTGTGACAAAACATAAGGGATAAGAAGTTTGAGATTGGACAAATGGTACTTTTTAGACTCAAAGTTCTTGCGCCATCCAGAAATCTCAAAGTACATTGGTTAGGGTTGTATGTCATCACTTACATACTTGAATCAGGTGCTTGTCAATTAGAAGCACTTGATGGAACACAACTACCCAGTTACTTTAACGGGAGTAGGCTGAAGCCCTACTATAAATAAGTCTTCTTGGTGTTTGTAATAAGGTAATATTGCCATTTAGATTAGGTTTTCAATTCTGTCTTTCCTTAATGTATTTCCTTCATTGTCATTATGCTTTGTCAATTTAGTTATTGTTCTTGTGTAATAAGTGTGCTTGCGTGCATGAAGCTAATTACTACATGAAGCATGTTTATACACAGAGGACTAGCACATCCTTTTAGTGTGGGGTGGTTGTTGATATCTAGGTATAAGACTGTGGGAATTGAAAGGTGAAAGGAATAAGCTGCTATGGGTGTGCTTTAAGTCAAAAGAAGATTGCTTCTCAAAAGTGACCAAGGATGGAGATGAATGAAAGAACAATATAACGTGAGGTAAGCAGAGGCCATGATAACTACCAGGAGAAGGTACAATGATGAGGTACTTAGGTACAAGGGTGCGTCATTGAAGAGAAGTCTATGACCAGAGGGTAGGAAGGCATGCTAGAAGGTTATAACTGGGGCGCGAAGATGTACCATGCAAAATGAACAAATTTGGTCAATGAATGAGAGGATATTTGGTAGGTGAAGGAGCAATAAATGCATCAAAAATTTAAAAACTATATAAGGATGGGATGCAAATTCATTTTTACCATTGTGACTAAGAGTATTTGAGGAAAGAGCTAAGTGCAAAGAGCTGAGTGATTGGGTTAAGGTGCAAAGGGTGTGAAACCAAGCGTGACAAATAGATCTGTGAAAAGAAGCTTACGTCCCTGGTGGTGAAGGGTTTGAGTGAAGCAAGGTGATAGAGAGGAGTTAGGGCATAAATTTTCCACCTAGGGCATGATTGAATCGAGCTAGGGTTTGATTCACAAATTGCAAAGTTAAAGAGGAGATGATTGCAAGGTAAAAATGGCACCCAAGAAGGTAGCTGCAACAGGAGAAAAAGATGAAGAGATGAAGGAAAGAGAAGAAAACCTCTGGATCCACGCATGTAACTACTCAAGGCCCAACGAGATAGGCTCCTAACCTTGAAGCTACAATTCCCAAGGGTCCTAGATTGAAGAGGATGAGTGGGGAACACAGTGCACCAATCATGGGCTATGTAGAGGACACTGGAAAAATCATCTGCGCACATTTCCAAAGCACTGTAGAACAAAAGGATTTATTTGGTTAGGAATTAATGGATGGGGATATGGTGACTATTCACACTAGAAAGAAACTCTCATGGTCAATGCATACCCACATGGATGAGCCTAAATTTGATGTATGCAAAGATTCATGTGTGTCGAGATGGCTGAAGAAGGCACCCCAAGCTAGACATATGACAGTAAAGCCTATTGTTATGTCAAATGAGTAGGTCAAAACACATTGGTGAAGGTTTCTATTGAAGTTACAAGAAGAAACATGGAAAAATATGTAACGATAAGAGAATTACGTGAGGAGATAAAGACAAAGCAATGTAGAGATAACGTGCATAACCCAAGAGAGGGACTTAGCGCGTAAGAAGAACGAAGTATTTATCAAAGATCGCAGCGAGATTGGAGACAATGTCATAAGAGCTAGGCAAAACTTGGAGACCAAGGTACCACATACATTTCCCTCAACAATACATTATGTAGAAAGGTTTGTGGACCTCGTACTTGAAGTGAACCTCTGTGCATGCCAAAGCACTAAGGAATCTAGAACAAGAGGCAAAATGAGAGAAAGATTTAGGGATGCGAAAGATTGCATCCTATGAAGGGTTACTTATGCAAGCACTACAAGAAGTATTGAAGAAAGCGAGACTAGGATTTGAACATATGCATAGCTCCGAGGCACTTATTAATATAAAGACCCTAGAAGAAAACAATGAGGTCTAGATAGCAATGAAGGATGAAACATTGGGACACATAGAAAGATTGTTAATGGTTAAGAAGATCCGTACAAGACTTGGCCGGAAGAACTTGGGAAGCTCATTGTGTAGAAGATGAATCTTCTAGAAGGAAGAATTACCTCAATGTCCAAGTGTTGTATTGATTCTACAAAATGAAAAAGGGGAGATTGCGAGGATGAATTAGAGTCCATTACTGTGGACATTCCAGAAAAAGTAGAATAAGCACTCATTGAATGGCAGGCCTTGGAGGCCGAAATAAAGGAGGAGTATCCAGAGTTGATACTTCAAACTGATACAGAGGAGGCTACCTCATAAAACTTCTTTATTCATCTACATTATTTCTTTCTTATTCTTTCAATTCTTCTATTCTTTACTTCAGTTTTGGAGATAACCATTGTTGGGGTGATAATGAGATTAGTGTGGGGTAATGTTGATCAGAGAACACTTGAAAAAACTCACACAAGAAGTCCGCGTAGGAAAACATGTTAGGTTTAAGGGCGTGAATGGATAGGAAGAACCCGCACGTGGAGGGCAAGTTCAACATTCAGGACTTAGCTGATTTTGAGCATGAAGACCTATTTTTAGAAGATGGCATGCAAAACACACCAACGAGGCAGAGACATGCGCACCACGCATTGTCTTATCTTGAGAATATCGGATCAAAATGTTTTGCATGGAGACAAGTTAAGAATAGGATTTTCACTTGAGCTTAATGTAAGAGGTCTATAGATAACACACTTAAATGTGTGGCTATGCTTGAAACGATGTGGCTATTAGTAGCATGTGGCCTATTTTTGGAATAGATAAGTGGTGAAGGGCAAGTCCCCACCCTATATATATGATGTGAATCACATAGTAGTAGGGAGAGATATATAGGTATATGTAGAGTGTAAGAGGTAAGCATAAAGAGATATGTGCATATGACTGGATTATTGTATCAAATCCATGCACGCATCGGTATAGAATGCCATTATTGTAAGGAGATTTTGTGTTTATTAATAGATGGAAGTTATTGGCTAAATCTAAGTGTCATTCCTATGTGTAATTGAGTAGTGCATGTTCTTGATTCAATCATGATTATTGTTTAAGCTTTTTCTTTCATAGATTTGAATATGGCATGCATTATAGAATGATGGATTAGTTATGGATCTATATGTTTCTTCCTTCATCACACTAACATCCTATTATAGCAACCCTAAAGAGGGACCTGGTACCTTTGCGCGCTTTGGGTGATCCTATGTGCCAAAGTGTGTCTAGGGTATTATTTGGTGAATTCTAGGTTGCATCACCACAAAAGTTAACTTAAGTGGAAAAATTTGTTTTTAAAATGTAACATTAGGACGCGAGGTTCGAAAAGACGATGAGGTCATGGAAAAGGTATAAATAGGGGGTGAGGGTAGTCATTTTAACTACCTTTCCTTTGAATTTTTTTTTTGCTCCCTGAGCTATTAAAGTGCAATGAGGGTATGGTAAAGAAGTGAAGTACTTTGTGAACCGGTGGCGATTTCCAAACTGTGACAAGACCTTGTGGTGTGGAAAGTGGAGTAGATAGTGAGGTAAAGCGGGGCTGTATATCAATGTTAGAGAGCTTGGGAAGACAAGGATAAGTTGAACACCTAGTGTCACACTCGAACTATTGTTACTTCCTCTTGAGCATTTAAGTGTTGATATATGATTTCTTCCGTATAAGGATGTGTTCCTTTGATTGTGAAGTCATGCTTGATATGGATTGTATCTTCTTTGCTCTTGAAGATCTTTGGTAGTCGAGATATGCTTGGACTCTTTTATTTCTTTCATTTTTAGCACCTGAGTTCAATCTGATTTTGGGATGAATTGTGGATTTACCCATCTTTATGACTCAGCCTTGGATCAGTGGCATTGATCCAAGAGATGTTTTAAGTTTATTCTGGATGAACAAAAATTATAGACCTTACGAAAGTTGCAAGGTCTGAATGTGTTGAATGAGCAATTCAGGAGTTAACTCAGGCTGATCTTGTTAAATGAAAATCAGTTCCAAATACCGTAACATCGGAAGGCCTAGACCTTAAGCCGTAAGATGTTCCCGGTATTAAATAATCTTATTTAGCAATACCGATAGAATCCATTTCGGGAATGTTATATCTGTTGGTTCTAATACGATCGAACCTACTTGTGGGACCTAGACTGGATTTAATAAGGTTAATAACCTAAACCTAAACTATAACCTATTGGTTAAATTATTAGTAATCTAACCTAGCCCTAAACTATAAGCTAAATGTTCCTAAGGTTAGCCACCTAGCACTATGGAAGTAAGACTAAAGTATTACCTTATGATCTAACCTATGTTTCTAACCTAACTAATGATCATGGATGAAGGGGGACCTATGAAGGGGTGCGAGCCATGGGCGGTAGTTTCTATGGCATTTATGAGGTGGATAAGGATGAAGGACTTGGGATTTGGTGGAGGTTGTAAATATCTATTGAGACCGACGTGGCGAGTCGCCAAATCTGGGAATGGTCTTTGTTTGCATTTGTCAATCGCCAACTATGGCGGTCAGTGGCAATGGAGATTGGGCGGGAATCTTGGAGTTAATGTCATTGATGAACTTTGGTTCCCGAGCGCGGATCACTTGGGAAGGCATGCAAATGGAAAATTGGTTGGTATTTTGGTTTTCCATACGCTCCAGTTTTCTCTCTGTTTGATCACCGGGTTCTTGAACCGAGTCTACTTTGTGTCGTATGGCAACTATGAGAATATCTAGCTCTTTTCTCTGTCGAGGAAAGTTTATAAGGCATGAAGGTAACAAATTATTGTTGTTGAATCTATTGTGGAAGATGAGAAGGCGTGAGCACATTCAGAGGTCTTCTTCAGATTTTTAAGTAACATTACCAGGCATGATAGGCCCTGACTTTTAAAAATATTGCTTTACTTTAAATGCTTTCATTAAAACAACTCTGTTCAGGTGATTTCAGTTCAGTTGGTTTGAAGCAATGTATTGGTTCTTCTTTTCCTGTGGAATTAGGAATCTCGGGGTTTTAGAAGACCTTGTTGGAATGGTTACTGTATTTATTCTTCCTTTTGGTTTCATTTCGATTACAGACTGGTTGTGCTTTTATTGTTGATTGAATCCTATTGAATCTTCTGTGAATTCTTGAATTTTATTCTATTTGGAATCTTGCTGTGATTATACTACTTGAATGCGACTATTGTTGAGGTCCTTACTGAGTTTGTGATTTTGGGTTAGAATCTGTTGAAAGTAGCAAGGATTAAATACGAAAATGACTCAGTGTGAGTCTTTGTAATGTTTCATATGTTTCACTTTTTAGCATGTTGAAGTTTTTTCGACACTTTCCATGAAGTTTTGAATACTTATTAGCATGATATTGTTGGAATTTTTGAAATGGATAGTATGTTGCGACTTCTGTAGAAGTTTAGTTGAGAATACTATATGGTTTTGACTCCTTTTGAGTCCTTGAAACATAACTTATGTTTTTAACTTCTATAGTAGTTTCACAGTGCATACTTGTTGGAATCCTTGAAATGGATAGTATGTTATTGACTTCGCGAAGCTTGTTGTGGATACTTATTGGTTTTGAGTCATTGAGTCCTTGAATTGTTGTCGTATGAATTCGACTTCAATCAAAGCCCTGGTTGTGAGTACTAGTTGTATTTGACACTGTTGGAGTCCTTGATATGTTGCGAGTTGGCTCGATTCTCGAATTAAGTTCTCGCTATGCATGCATATCATACAGACTCTTTCTTATCATTGTTGTGTGATATTCAGTTCACTTCTGTGGAATTAAAGGATGGGTTTTCTTTACCAACTTGACTCTGTTTGAGACCCTGTTGAATTTTGTAGTAGCTCGACTTCGGATGAAACTTTGAGGAAATTATTGATATGGAATTCGGCTTCTAATATAAGTCCTTGCTGTAAAATCGTAGGGATTTGATTTAGTTGAATGAAGCTATGCATGTTTGTGTTTAGACTTAGTGTGAATATCGTTGTATTTGCATATGGAACGTCATTTGTTTTAGTGTTATCTAGTCTCGTGGTGATTTGTGATAAAAGCTCCTAATCGTGCCTGTTAAACGATGGTGATGGGTATATTCATGTTGATGAATGATATGAAAAAGATTTGTTGAGTCTGTTATGGTTGGATTACTTACTATTGCTTGTCGCGAGAGCTCTTGTATTGCTTAATAGCTACAGGTGATTTTTATAATTGGATTTAGATGGAACTGTAGTTCTTCTTGTAATCTCGACTATTTAGTCGCATGTGTAAATGTATTTGCATTATTCTAAAGGAGTCTTCATGCACCAGAACATTATGATTTAGGAATCGATTGACTCACTTTTTCTTTCTTATAGAATGTAAATTATATGTTGATGTATAATAAGTTAAATAGGAAAATTCTCTCTCTCTAGTCGAAACCTTGTGTGCTTTCTTCTTGCATCCTTTTACGATCTCTACGGTAAGGGCATAACAAGAATAAACTATGGTATTTTATGGAGAGACCGGTATAAAATGTGTGTTCTTTGTATAAATAGGTATACTTGTCAATACCATTGAAATGTGTTATGATGATAAAATAATTAAGACAGTGAGCTTGTTGAATGTTTTAACTGCCTTTGAGAAATTGTTAGAAACAATCTTATAGGAGTTTTGTTGTCTTAGAATGGTTGTATTCATATGTTCTTAGTCTCTAACATATAGGATGAATAGCCTGATTTAAGTTTGGAATGTGAAGAAATGATTTCATATAAATATGTTGTTTAATGAGAACAATTGGTGGATTGCAATTGTTTTAAGAATTAGTGCTTATCATGCCAGTTCACCGAAACTGACCCGTGTTGACAATTTTTGCAGATGGTTGCCGTAAGTGGTAAAGGCACGTAGATCTGATATGATGTTTAGATTGTTTAATTTGGTTTTATGATGAATTCCAATTTGATTCTCTAAATGTACTACTTGAAGAAAGATGTTCTTTTTCTGTTGAGTATTGTATCAAATATGCTGATTGCATAAAATGTATTTGATTATCTTAGAAATGAATGAAATGAGGTAATTGTTACTTATGAGTTTGCATTCGTATCTTGATGGATTGAACTTCTTCGGTTTGAATGATTTTAAGAGCATTGTTATTATTGTATACCTTGGAGACATTTGGGATTCTCTAAGTAAGCTTTGCAAAGATTATGTGACTGAATACTTGTGAATGTTTAGTAATTCTGTTATGTTCTATCTAAAGCTAAATTGGAATTTAGATCACTGTCTTTCGAGAAGCTAAGGTTAAAATAAACCTCAACAGGAAGCTAAACGGGCTGAATAAATTATTACTTCCTAGTCTTGATCTAAGTCAAGACAACGTTTAATTTGATTTTAAATCACTATATCTTAATACTAATAAGTAAGATATATTTCAGTTATGAGAACTGATATAAACCTAAAAGGGTATGGTTAGCAACCTTATGTGAAGATTTAGGGCTATTGCCCAATTTCGTTGATTTAGATTACTATTTTTCAATGAACTCCTTGATGAGACCTCAAATCTTAATAATTTATCTTTATGAAATGGGTTTTAATAAGAAAGGCAATTCTAAGGTGAGGAACCTGTGGGTTGGGATAGGACTACCCTAAAAGGAGCGTCTTAAAGTATAACTTTAACTCAACGTAAGTAACACCTTAAAGTTAAGTAGATCTTTTCGAGGTGGATTAGAAGGTTGATGGCACAAGTCAATCGAGGGTTGTACCTTTGAGAAGATTAGGATCTTCTCAAAGATACAACAATGCAGGTGACTTATGGCGACACCCTTTGCATTGATCGTTAATATTTACACCTTAAACTCGAACAAGTTTTTACTCCGGGACTGGTTAGGAATGTGGTCATGATATGAGGCTGCCCAGAGACTCGGGTACCTTGACACATAGGGTTAACAAGGGTTGACCCAAGATGTCAAACCAGTATCCCTAGTCCTTGAGAACATCCTTATATCATTGTCATATTATTAATCCATTCCTAAGTGAATAACTTGGGACAGGGGAGGCTGACAGAAGTTAGTGTAAGACATTCTACATAACATAGGAATGGGGTGAAGGACATATTCCAGATTGATGAGTATGCCATTGTCAAGGAATATGAGACATAAGCAGTATGCTTCAAATCTTTGGCCAAAGTATCGCAAGCTGCTGATTGCATTGTCCTATGTCACCTAGTCTAAGGGATGAGATGCCGATGAATAATGGTAACAATTATTCAGATAGGTTCCTTGGATAGAGCATTATGAATCCCAGATTAGGGAAGAGAACTAAAGAGGGATGTGTTAAAATAAAAACACCAACTCTTTGATACTCATGAATAGATCGGTAGATTACCGAGTCATGGAATGAATAGATCGGAGGTACTCCGAGTCATCACAAATTGCATATGGTTATCTACATATAGAATGATTGTTATGATATGAGAGTTCTAAATTATGTATTTAGAACTAGGATGCGTCTATCAAAAAATAAAAAAATCTTGTTCTAATGTACTAAATTGAGGATGTTACATCTTGGTATCGTAGTCAAGGTCGCAGCTCTTGGACCTATCAGTGTCCATAATCTGATAAAAACCTGAATTTTCTTGTAAGAAAATGGTTAGAACAAGTGGGAACGTTGCGAATAATGCTCCACCGAAGGAGGGGCAGCAACAACCAAAAGCTTGATGAGATCCTTGCTGCCCTATTGACACAAGAGATCGTTTGGCTGTACTTGAACAAGAAGTAATGGGAAATGAGGAGGAAGATGAAGTTGGTAACAATAATCAAAGCAACCTCCCGAGGACAACCCCTCTGATATGGGTGTTGATAATAACACTGGAAATGCACCTGTCCAACCAGAAAACAAAAAGGCCAGGTTGGCAGCAGAACTCACTAATGATATAAAAAGGATAAGCCCACCTAAATATGATGGCACCACATTAGGAGATGGAGCTGAGAACTGGCTCAGTGAAATGGAGAAGTACTTTGCAATAAGAAACTTCTCAGAGGAAACCAAAGCTATTTGGGGAGCCTATCAGCTTTCCCACGAAGCATCTTCGTGGTGGGATAGCCGTAAAGCTGAGCTAAATATTGATGAGACCAATATTACTTGGGATCAATTTAAGGGCTATTTTAGGCAACGTTGGCTGCCACAACTTTTCTATGATCAGAAAATGACAGAATTCTAGAACTTAGCTCAAGGGAAGCTAATGATAACCGAATCTTCGGGAGCGGTTTACAAAACTCCTCAAGTATGTACCATAGTATCAAACTGACGAGAAGTTCAGAATACGGAAATTCATCATGGGACTGAATCCCATGATAGGGGGAGAGGTCGATGTTCACAGTCCAACCACTATGGAAGGAGTTGTTGAAAAGGCCATAAGACAAGAACATAAATTAAAGGCTATTTTTGCTCATAAAGAGGAAGTGCGGAAGAAGATTGCAAACCCTTCTTCAACTTCACTTGCACCTAAAAAGGACCATGGAAAAGTTTGGAAACAGTAAGTTTCCGGGGATAATAGTAAAGAAAACAAAGCAAATAAGCCTGCTGGAAATGTAAGGGATAATTTTGCCAAAAATTATAACAATGGGTAGAAGCCCTATGGAGGACAACGTGATAATTACAAGGCTGGAGGTAATTTTGAGCCTAAAAAGGGACCTATAGGAGGTCACATAATTGTGGCAAAGACCACTACGCAAATCGGTGCCCTTTGAAGAAGGATGATCGTAATCGCAAGAAAGATAAGATACATGCCGCAAAGAGTGCATAAGCAAGCTGAAAAGCAAGTGACACCTATAGAAGTTCCGGGTAAGTTATTTGGCATACCTGTCACTATTCTTTTTGATACAGGAGCTACTGAATGTTTTATTTCTAGTAAACTTGCTTCTAAACTTAAAAGAAAGGCTGGAAAAATAGATAAATCTTGGACTGTACAGTATGGTAATAATTCTATTCATACAGTGAGTATGTGTCTTTTTGGGGCAGTCCTTGACTTACCTAAATTTTCCACTGAAGTTGACCTCTATGTTACACCTTTGGGATTGTATGACATTGTCATCGGTGTCAATTGGTTAGCTGACCATAAAGAAAAAGTAGATTGCTATGAAAAGAATATAAAATGTTTAGATGATCGGCTGAAAGCAGCAGAGATTCAAGGTGTGAAACGGGAAATTTCAGTTAGAAAACCACACTATGCAGCTTAAAAAGGCTAAAAACAAAGGATGTACCCTTTATGCAAAGAAAGATATCTGAATTTTCAAAGTAGATGGTGATTCCATGAAACGATTTCCTCTATTGCAAAGTTTCAAAGACGTTTTTCCAGAGGAATTACTGGCTTTACCACCCAAGAGGGAATTTGACTTCACCATCGAAATCAAACTATGAACTAACCTATTTCCAAAGCACCTTATCGGATGACTACTACAGAGTTAGTAGAGCTTAAGGCACAATTGCAAGAAATTTTTCTAAAGGTTTGATTAGACCAAGTGTTTCACCTTGGGAGCACCAGAATATTTGTGAAAAGAAGGATGGAACACTTAGGTCGTGTATTGATTATCGGATGTTGAACAAAGCAAAAATCAAGAACAGATACCCACTTCTAAGGATCGATGATCTATTTGATCGATGCACTGGGGCGATGGTTTATTCTAAGATAGATCTTTGATCTGGTTATCATCAATTAAGGATTAGAGAAGAAGATATTCATAAAATAGCTTTCCGAACAAGGTATGGACATTATGAATTCACGGTTCTACCCTTTGGATTAACTAATGCACCCGCAACTTTTATGAACTTAATGAATAATATCTTTCAAGAATATTTGGACAAGTTTGTACTTATATTCTTGGACGATATTCTCATTTATTCTAAAAGTGTTGAAGAGCACAATGAGCATTTGAAGATAGTTTTGGGAATTTTGAGAAAAAGAAAGTTGTATGGTAAGTTATCCAAATGTTCTTTCTTTGATACGTGTTCACTATTTGGGTCATGTCATTAGTAAAGAAGGAATTGTTGTAGATCCTTCAAAAATAGTGGCAATAATCGAGTGGCTCGCACCAAAGAATGTGCACGAAGTAAGAAGCTTCATGGGTCTTCTTTGGTTTATTATAGAAAATTTGTTAAGGATTTTTCTAAAGTGGCTACACCGATAACTTCATTACGAGAAGAAGGATAAGAAATTTAATTGGAATGATAAGTGCGAAACGCTTTCAAAAGTCTGAAAAGTTAGTTGACTTCGCACCTATTTTAGTTGTACTGCACCCTAATGGGAGCTTTATCACAGTAATGATGATGCTTCGGGAAGGCCTTGAGGTGTTTTGTTACAAAATGATTAAGTCATAGCATATGAAAGTAGAAAACTTAAGTTACATGAGCTGAATTATGCTCCTCATGATTTGGAGCTTGCTGCCATTGTTCATGCGCTTCAAGTCCTGGAGACACTATTTACTTGGGAAACCTTTTGAGTTGAAAACCCGATCACTTAGGACTGAGATATATTTTCACTCAACTAATCTAAATGCCGAGCAGAGAAGGTGGTTAGAATTTTTATCTCAATATGATTTTGATATTAGCTACATCAAAGGGAAAGATAATAGGGTAGCGAGATGCTCTAAGTCGTAGGAAGCACATTTATGCTCTTATAACATTAAGAACTCAGTTTAAGGATGAGGTAAAAAGTGCCTCGAGAATCGATATATACTTTTAGCAAGTAAAAGCGCTGCTATGCTGCGTAACCTAATGATGAAAGGTATAAGGGTTTTCATTTTGATAATGAAGGAATCTTACGTTATGAAAACAAGGTATACGTACCTATCTTTGAATGATTTGAGAAAGAAGTTGTTAGTTAAATTTCATAATTCACCCTTCTCTGACACCGGTATCACAAAAATGCTCGCTGATCTAAAACATCAATACTTTTGGAAAGGTATGAAAAAGGATGTTATTGATTTTGTGACTCATTATGCTGGAATGTCGGCGAGTTAAGGCGAACACATGCACCCTCTTTGGACTATTATATCCCCATAGCATACCGCAGTACAAATGGCAAGTAATAAGCATGGACTTTGTACAAGGGTTACCTATGTCCGTGGAATAAACATGATGTTATCCTCGGTAGTCAGTTGTAGATAAACTAACTAAGGTAGCTCATTTCATCACTTTGAAATCTAAAGGATGATTCACCAAAGTTGGCCAAAAGATTCGTGCAAGAAAACTTTTCAGGTTACATGGTGTACCAAATTGATTATATCCGATGGATCCTAGAATGACGTTAAGATTTTGGCAAACGCTTAATACTGAGATCTTGGAACGAAACTAAACTTCAGTTCTGCATATCATCTGGAAACGGATGGACAAACAAAGAGAGTAAATCAAGTGTTGGAAGATATGTTGCGAATGTATTGCATGGATCAACAGTATAAATGGGAAGAGTATCTTCCACTAGTTGAATTTGCATACAACAACACTTATCACTCATCTCTTAAAATGGCACCTTTTGAAGCACTTTATGGAAGGAAGTGCAGAACCCCTGTTAGTTGGGATAGTATTGAGGATAGAGTGGTAATTGGACCAGAGATCCTCACTGAAATGGAACAACAAGTAAAGTTGATTTGTGAACGATTAAAGGAAGCAACAGATAGGCAGAAGAGCTATGCTGACCTTAAGCGGGTTGATCGAAGGTTTGAGCTTGGTGAGAAGGTTTTTCTTCATGTTAAACCCAGAAAGAGTTCTATAACTTTTGGCAAGGCTGCCAAGTTGTCACCTCATTATGTGGGACCTTTCAAAATTGTCAAAATAATCAATCCTGTAGCTTATCGATTAGCATTACCACCTGCTTTGTCTCACATGCATGATGTTTTCCATATTTCTTTGCTTAAGAAATACGTTTCAGATTTGTCACATGTCTTAAATTGGAATTCCTTGCAGGTCCAAGACCCAGGAATAATCGTGGTTAAACCCACACGAGTCTTTGAAACTCACTAATTGCATTTGAGAAATCGTGAAATACAAAGAATGTAAGGTCCAAAGTGGGACCAGTTTAACAAAGAAAGTGCAACTTGGGAAAATCTGGAAGAGATGAAAATTGCTTTTCCTTTTCTTTTTCAACAGAATGAAATCTGTTGACAAAACATGTGTTTATGAACTTATCTTTTTCATGTCTATATGAAAGCAAGATTGAGGCAAACATTATTCAGTCTGAATAAAATGTATCGTGACATTGATTTTTGGAACTATTCAGTTGGAAATAGTCTTATTGTATTGTGAACTAATAAATTGGTTGACCTGAAGGTAAATCAAATATGTAATCATCGGGACAATGAATCTTTTAGGAGGGAAGCATGTAACACTCTGAACTATTGTTACTTCCTCCTGAGCATTCAAGTGTTGATATATGATTTCTTCTGTATAAGGATGTGTTCCTTTGATTGTGAAGTCATGCTTGATATGGATTGTATCTTCTTTGCTCTTGAAGATCTTTGACTGAGTCAGGATATGCTTGGACTCTTTTATTTCTTTCATTTTTAGCACCTGAGTTCAATCTGATTTCGGGATGAATTGTGGATTTACCCATCTTTATGACTCAGCCTTGGATCAGTGGCATTGATCCAAGAGATGTTTTAAGTTTATTCTGGATGAACAAAAATTATAGACCTTACGAAAGTTGCAAGGTCTGAATGTGTTGAATGAGCAATTCAGGAGTTAACTCAGGCTGATCTTGTTAAATGAAAATTGGTTCCAAATACCGTAACATCGGGAAGGCCTAGACCTTAAGCCAGGTAAGATGTTCCTAGGTATTCAGTAAGCTTATTTAGCAATACCTGATAGAATCCATTTCGGGAATGTTATATCTGTTGGTTCTAATACTGATCGAACCTACTTGTAGGACCTAGACTGGATTTATTAAGGTTAATAACCTAAACCTAAACTATAACCTATGGGTTAAATTATTAGTAATCTAACCTAGCCCTAAACTATAAGCTAAATGTTCCTAAGGTTAGCCACCTAGCACTATGGAAGTAAGACTAAAGTATTACCTTATGATCTAACCTATGTTTCTAACCTAACTAATGATCATGGATGAAGGGGGACCTATGAAGGGGTGCAAGCCATGGGCGGTAGTTTCTATGGCATTTATGAGGTGGATAAGGATGAAGGACTTGGGATTTGGTGGAGGTTGTAAATATCTATTGAGACCGACGTGGCGAGTCACCAAATCTGGGAATGGTCTTTTGTTTGCATTTGTCAATCACCAACTATGGTGGTCGGTGGCAATGGAGATTAGGTGGGAATCTTGGAGTTAATGTCATTGATGAACTTCGGTTCCCGAGCGTGGATCGCTTGGGAAGGCATGCAAATGGAAAATTGGTTGGTATTTTGGTTTTCCATACGCTCCGGTTTTCTCTCTGTTTGATCACTGGTTCTTCGAACCAGTCTACTTTGTGTTGCATGGCAACTATGAGAATATCTAGCTCTTTTCTCTGTCGGGGAAAGTTTATAAGGCATGAAGGTAACAAATTATTGTTGTTGAATCTATTGTGGAAGAAGAGAAGAAGGCGAGCACATTCAGAGGTCTTATTCATATTTTTAAGCAACATTACCAGGCATGATAGGCCCTGACTTTTAAAAATCTTGCTTTACTCTAAATGCTTTCATTAAAACAACTCTGTTCAGGTGATTTCAGTTCAGTTGGTTTGAAGCAATGTATTGGTTCTTCTTTTCCTGTGGAATTAGGAATCTCGGGGTTTTAGAAGACCTTGTTGGAATGGTTACTGTATTTATTCTTCCTTTTGGTTTCATTTCGATTACAGACCGGCTGTGCTTTTATTGTTGATTTAATCCTGTTGAATCTTGCTGTGAATTCTTGAAGTTTCTTCTGTTTGGAATCTTGCTTTGTGATTATACTACTTGAATGTGACTATTGTCGAGGTCCTTACTGAGTTTGTGATTTTGGGTTAGAATCTGTTGAAAGTAGCAAGGATTAAATATGAAAATGACTCAGTGTGAGTCTTAGTAATGTTTCGTATGTTTCGACTTCTGCTGAAATTTTGTAGTGGATACTTTTAGCATGATATTGTTGGAATTCTTGAAATGGACAGTATGTTTTGACTTAATTGAAGTTTTGTAGTGGATACTTTTAACATGATATGGTTGGAATTCTTGAAATTGATAGTATGTTTCGACACATTGAAGTTCTTGATGAATACTTTTTAGCATGATATTGTTGGAATTTTTGAAATGGATAGTATGTTACGACTTCCGTAGAAGTTTAGTTGAGAATACTATATGGTTTTGACTCCTTTTGAGTCCTTGAAATGTAACTTATGTTTTAAACTTCGTAGTAGTTTCGTTGTGCATCTTGTTGGAATCCTTGAAATGGATAGTATGTTACTAACTTCACGTGGAAGCTTGTTGTGGATACTCATTGGTTTTGAGTCTTGGAGTCCTTGAATTGTTGTCGTATGAATTCGACTTCAATCAAAGCCCTGGTTGTGAGTACTAGTTGTATTTGACACTGTTGGAGTCCTTGATATGTTGCGAGTTGGCTCGATTCTCGAATTAAGTTCTCGCTGTGCATGCATATCGTCTGAGACTCTTTCTTATCATTGTTGTGTGATATTCAGTTCGCTTCTGTGGAATTAAAGGATGGGTTTTCTTTACCAACTTGACTCTGTTTGAGACCCTGTTGAATTTTGTAGTAGCTCGACTTGGTGAAACTTTGAAGAAATAATTGATATGGAATTCGGCTTCTAATATAAGTCTTTGCTGTAAAATCGTAGGGATTTGATTTAGTTGAATGAAGCTGTGCATGTTTGTGTTTAGACTTAGTGTGAATATCGTTGTATTTGCATATGGAACGTCATTTGTTTTAGTGTTATCTAGTCTCGTGGCTGACTGTGATAAAAGCTCCTAGCTGTGCCCTGTTAAACGATGGCGATGGGTATATTCATGTTGATGAATGATATGAAAAAGATTTGTTGAGTCTGTTATGGTTGGATTACTTACTATTGCTTGTCGCGAGAGCTCTTGTATTGCTTAATAGCTACAGGTGATTTTTATAATTGGATTTAGATGGAACTGTAGTTCTTCTTGTAATCTCACTGTTTAGTTGCATGCGTAAATGTATTTGCATTATTCTAAAGGAGTCGGTACAGTCTAGAACATTATGATTTAGGAATCTGATTGACTCTGTTTCTTTCTTCTAGACTGTAATTTATATGTTGATGTATAATAAGTTGAATAGGAAAATTCTCTCTCTCCTAGTCAGGAAACCTTGTGTGCTTTCTTCTTGCATCCTTTTGCGATCTCTACGGTAAGGGCATAACAAGAATAAACTGTGGTATTGTATGGAGAGACTGGTATAAAATGTGTGTTGCTGTATAAATAGGTATACTTGTCAATACCATTGAAATGTGTTATGATGATAAAAGAATTAAGACAGTGAGCTTGTTGAATGTTTTAACTGCCTTTGAGAAATTGTTAGAAACAATCTTGTAGGAGTTTTGTTGTCTTTAGAATGGTTGTATTCATATGTTCTTAGTCTCTAACATATAGGATGAATAGCCTGATTTAAGTTTGGAATTTGAAGAAATGATTTCATATAAACAGGTTGTTTAATGAGAACAATTGGTGGATTGCAATTGTTTTAAGAATTAGTGCTTATCATGCTCAGTTCACCGAACTGACCCGTGTTGACAATTTTTGCAGATGGTTGCCGTAAGTGGTAAAGGCACGCAGATCTGATATGATGTTCAGATTGTTTAATTTGGTTTTATGATGAATTCCAATTTGATTCTCTAAATGTACTACTTGAAGAAAGATGTTCTTTTCTTGTTGAGTATTGTATCAAATATGCTGATTGCATAAAATGTATTTGATTATCTTAGAAATGAATGAAATGAGGTAATTGTTACTTATGAGTTTGCATTCGTATCTTGATGGATTGAACTTCTTCGGTTCGAATGATTTTAAGAGCATTGTTATTATTGTATACCTTGGAGACATTTGGGATTCTCTAAGTAAGCTTTGCAAAGATTATGTGACTGAATACTTGTGAATGTTTAGTAGTTACTGTTATGTTCTATCTAAAGATAAATTGGAATTTAGATCACTGTCTTTCGAGAAGCTAAGGTTAAAATAAACCTCAACAGGAAGCTAAACGGGCTGAATAAATTATTACTTCCTAGTCTTGATCTAAGTCAAGACAACGTTTAATTTGATTTTAAATCACTATATCTTAATACTAATAAGTAAGATATATTTCAGTTATGAGAACTGATATAAACCTAAAAGGGTATGGTTAGCAACCTTATGTGAAGATTTAGGCTATTGCCCAATTTCGTTGATTTAGATTACTATTTTTCAATGAACTCCTTGATGAGACCTCAAATCTTAATAACTTCTCTTTGTGAAATGGGTTTTAATAAGAAAGGCAATTCTAAGGTGAGGAACCCAGGGGTTGGGATAAGACTACCCTAAAAGGAGCGTCTTAAAGTATAACTTTAACTCAACCTAAGTAACACCTTAAAGTTAAGTAGATCTTTTTGAGGTGGATTAGAAGGTTGATCGCACAAGTCAATCATAGGGTTGTACCTTCGAGAAGATTAGGATCTTCTCGAAGATACAACAATGCAGGTGACTTATGGCGACACCCTTTGCATTGATCGTTAATATTTACACCTTAAACTCGAACAAGTTTTTACTCTGGGACTGGTTAGGAATGTGGTCATGATATGAGGCTGCCCTGGAGACTCAGGGTACCTTGACACACAGGGTTAACAAGGGTTGACCCAGTATGTCAGCGTATCCCTAGTCCTTGAGAACATCCTTATATCATTGTCATATTATTAATCCATTCCTGAGTGAATAACTTGGGACAGGGGAGGCTGACAGAAGTCAGTGTAAGACATTCTACATAACATAGGAATGGGGTGAAGGACATATTCCGTTGGCGAGTATACCAGTCAAGGAATATGAGACATAAGCAGTATGTTTCAAATCTTTGGCCAAAGTATCGCAAGCTGCTTGATTGCGTTGTCCTATGTCACCTAGTCTAAGGGACGAGATGCCGATGAATAATGGTAACAATTATTTAGATAGGTTCCTTGGATAGAGCATTCTGAATCCCAGATTAGGGAAGAGAACCGCAAGAGGGATGTGTTAAAATAAAAACGCCAACTCTTTGATACTCATGAATAGATTGGTAGATTACCGAGTCATGGAATGAATAGATCGGAGGTACTCCGAGTCATCACAGCTGCATATGGTTATCTGTTATAAGAATGATTGTTATGATCTGAGAGTTCTAAATTATGTATTTAGAACTAGGATGCATCTATCAAAAAAAAAAATCTTGTTCTAATGTACTAAATTGAGGATGTTACACCTAGGGCACATAGTGAAGAATTGAAAATGGTACCAAATAAGGAATGAACCAAGAGAGGCTGGTGTTGGAGAAGGAGGAACCCATTGAGATATACTCAGAAATGTAGTACCCTTGAGTGTAATTAGAGTAGAGAAGTGAAGTTCAAATTTATATAGGTGCAAGATTACTTGAGTTCAACCACATGACTGAATAACATGACAAGTTGATGTGAGCGGATCTAGTCAAAGATGTTCCGGGTTAGATGATTCCGGAAACCATAAGGTTAATGACTCGAGTGCAAAAGGAGTTGCATAAAACCATATTTTGCAGCTATTGGAGCTGCCCTTCTTCGATAAACCCACCCCTCTCTTCAAGTGGTTAATGTCGTGGGTGCATGATGAATTTTCTACTTTACGAGAGAAGAATGAGGATTATAGGCCTAAAGAACAACTGCCGAGGCTATGGAACTCAACCTAGGTGCTAACGCAAAAATTGAAGAATTGGAGAAGCTGTTGAATTATGAGAAGGGAGGAAGGGCTCAAGTTATATCTAATCTAGATAATCGACATTAAGGGTCACATCCCGAGTTTTGAGATCTGAATGGGTGCATCGAGAATGATGGACAGATATAAAATGAAGATTCTTGTACATTGCGTATAGAGCATCAAAATGAGTATACTATAACTTCACACAATTTATTGCAAAGAGTATAATTGAGGAAGAACAAATGCGAGAATGAAGGTGGATCAAAGATCACATAGGGTCCATCCTACTTCTAATCGTATTTTGGGAAATTGGCTTCCCGATAGACTATATGGGAACATGTGGGTTTACCCACCAGCATACTCATCCCCTACGGTGCAATTCACTTGTGATGGCTCCATTACAAATGCATACAAGGCCTAAATGAAAAAATGGTATGAGAGACTATGTGAGGATTTCAAAAACAAGTGACGTATCCCGCATTCTTAGAAGTTTTAGGGGACAAGGTGAAGTTTGCAATTATGCAACACTTCATCTTAGCAAAATTTAAGATGACCAATGGAGAAATGGGGCCGTGGTGAAAATAACTATTTGCATTCACTGCTAAATATATGAAGTGTGCCATCAATCATTTGAAGGATGTGTAGAAGCTAACCTTTGATGGTGACAAAGTAGAATCCGATGTTCACACTCTTCAAGCAACCTACAAGTATGATATGAAGTCGAGTATGTCAAATTATTGGCAAAATACTTCTGGATTTGCAACCATAGATCAATGTCACCATCAAGGGCTTCATCTATCAGGTGTTCATATAGATTCCACTTTTCCAAAGCCAGAGATGCGATAATACTACCTATGAAAGTGGTCCATGAAGGAGAAGAAGAAGAGGAAGAAGAATAAAGTGAAGGGAAATTTGACACTTCTCATAAAATAAGTATTATATTAATCATGGAAGCGGTGGGGTGCAAGTATATCACAATAGGGAAACACGAGGCTTCACAACTAGAGCGCAAAGAAGTTAAGTAGCACGAGGAAGAAGAGCCGGAGAAGAAAAAGTCTTAAGTATATGATATCTCCGGTTCTATGACAGAGACAAGCTCAAAATAAGATCATGCTATATTCAAAGAGGAACTCGAGGAAAAAATAAATAAGGAGGAGAAGATAAGGGCTAGAGTGGAGGCCAAGGCAATAGTTGATGCACGCGTAAAGGTAAAAACACCTACTACGGAGGGACTGGAAGATTACGGTGAAACAAAGTTCACCTACCGAGCCCACCAAACTAGAAGATAAGGATAGCGAGATACTCCTTTGTTATTAAGGAGGATAAGGGGTATTTTATAGGTACAAGTACCTTGTAGAAGAAATATTCTAAGCACAAGGTGGAAAGGAAGAGGTGGACGCCTAGGTCACCTCATATGGACTTCATGGATGATCCTGTGAAGGTGTTGTGCGAATGATTCTCTGAGAACCATTTCCCCAAGAGAAGTTACATGCTTGGGATATCTTAGACCAAGATGGGGGTGTAATGAGGACCAAGAAGATGATAAGTGGAATCTGCATTATCATGCAGAGGATCCTAAGTTTGAGGTCAACGATCATGTAATCGAGACCATCCATTTGAAGAAATAGAAAGGGCGACTTATAGAGTTTTGGATCCAAGCCACCTTAAAGATGAACAGGCATGCGCAATGCCTTTGAAAAATATGTCCTCGAAGTTATAAGATGGAGATTGGATGTAGGGGTGATTATTCGGACCTTAGTTGCAGATCGAAAGGGAAGGAAAAGGAGATAGACTATGTAATGGTTTGAAAGGTAAACATGCGTGAATAAAGTAAGCATATGATCGATCTGAACTTTGGGTTAAGAAAGTCTTAGGACAATGTCTGACACTAGTGAGCTAAGCGAGAATAAAATATAACAATGAGATTGAATATTTGGAAGACTTAGTGGGGATGTTACTTGTTAACATCAAGGATGGTGTGGGACCCACAGTAGGAGCTCACAAAGGAGAAGGATCAAAAACAAGATTATTGTTGAGACCTGGATTACTGAGTTGGAGGAGGAAAACATATTGGAATATAGGGGCTTTAACAATTTTTAGAAATGTGAGCCCATTATTAATTCATATGTAAAAGATGAAGAGGCTGCCCTTAAGACCTTACAGGAGAAGGTCCTGACGAATAAGATTGAGCATGCCCGAGTTGATCATTAAAATCACAATGTGGAAGGATAAGATCAAAACCAAGTGCGAGAAGCTGAAATTTTAGATTGGAGAACTCGAGATTCCATCACAAGAATGTATGGATGAGTTTGAAGGAGTTTGTGTAGAGCTAGTGGTGGTCATAGAGGAGCTCGAAGGAAAGTTGAAGGTTACACGGACCAAATACCCGGCATAGTGGAGGAGGTGCCGAGAAAAGTAGTGGCTGAATTGGAGGCTTGGGAGAAATTAAAGGAGGAGATAGATACATAGTTCCTTGAACTCCTCCAATTACCCATTTAGATTGTTGTAACATACATATTTTTCCTTAGCTAGTTTTTGGTTTGATGGATTTTTGTTCGAAGAGAGCAAAGAATTATAAGGGATGGAAATAAAAATAGTGTGGGGTAATGTTGATCCCCTAAGAAGACTAAGTACCTGAGGTGTGAAGGGTTTTGTCATGTTCCAACAAGGTGCAAAGGTTCGCATGGAAGTAACTTCAATAAGAGTATGAGGTTCATGCGTAGGTAGAATAGACTCGAGACAAAGCCGTATTTTGGGCCATGGTCAGAGTTGTAATGAGGAACACATGGAGATGTAGCTAGGTTTGATTATGGATAAGACTAAACATGGATACTTTTATCCAAAGGAAAGTGTGTTTTAGGATATGATTATCATGATAATATTAAGAGTTGTAAAGTGGAGGTAGTTATGGTTTATCTGGCATTTTCATGTCTAGGGTACTCGAGTATGGCGGGGCATGATGACATTTGGCATGTGATTTTCTCTTGAGTGATGAATATGTGGTGAAGGAAAGATTCCCATAGTTCTCTCATTATGTATTGATTTACATGATAGGAAGAGAGCAGAGGACAAAAGAGAGAGAGAGCGAGAGGAGAGAGAGCTCGAGATAGAGATGTGTGAGACCGGTTTGTTTATGGATCTTGTGATGTTTTTGGCTACTATAACAATGGTGGATTAGTGTAATGGTGTTTTTTCTTAATATCGGTTGCCCTAATGGATCTAAATATCTCGTGTTCTTTATTATGTTAATGGTATAGATCTGATTCTTTTATACTATTCTTGATGTTCATAGTCATAATATTGTTCATTTGTGCATGGGTTTAGTTATTTATTCTTGTTACAAGATGTATGCATTTACTATTATACATTACTCTGCCATTCATGGTAACATTCTTGAAAAATATCACATAAAGAGGGTTTGGCACCTTCACACGCCTCGGTGAGTTCCCAGAAGCTTGAATTGGGGGGTGATATGCCAACGCACTTAGAAATTAAAGTGTTAGGAAAAGTGATTATAGTAGCAATCATAAGATGAAGGTCATGACAATCTTGTGATTGATTAATAAAACATAGTTCACATTTGTGTAAACACTCCTTATCCAAATTACTTCACATAATCTACAAACATCTTAAACATTCCCTTCCAAGAAGAAGTCATCAAGGATTTAAAAACCCATTGACGGTCACCATCCCCAATGTTCTCGTTGGTTTATCATATCATATCTCGGTCCTCATGTACCAAAATTTGTATTGAGGACTCCTTTGCAAAAAAACCTAAAACCATCCATAGATTGTTTTCTAGGTACCTTCGTTATCCAAACATTCTATATCATTCACAGTCAGTCTTAAGGCATAAGCCAAATAACACTAAAATCTATCCTAGGATAACATGTTTATTTAATTTTTGCTTGTTCGATTGTCACCTTTATTTCTTGTCTTCTTCAGTTTGAGTTGTGAGGAAGTATTTACCACTTTTTCTTCTTCTTTTTCACACTTAACCATCACAACTATTTAATTACAGGTCTTTTCATCAAATTAAATTCAAAATATCATATTTTCTTCATTCTTCCAATTTTTATCACTAAGCGGTATCGGTCCAACAACCCCCATTGGTTCTTTCATCATACATGCACTAGTTTACTAACCAAGATTGATATCTCTATATTTTTGATTTTATGTCAAAACACCGTTCTATTCTTACATACCATCTTTTTACATTTTTAATTCTTTCGATTAACCAGTTTTGAGTTTCTATCACCCTTAATAGAGCCCAAAATACCTGTTTTCCACATTTTTCCACCAAATATTCAAATTTCTTCATTTTCACGAATCGACATCGGTTAAATTCCTATCATCATCATTCTTTCTACCTAACCAGCACTAGTTTACTAACAGGCATTGATCTCTGTGTTTATGATTTTTATCAGAAACAACAACCTATTTCTATCCTCCAAACTTCACCAAACATTTGTTTATAAGTTTTATCAATTTTGCAGAGCCTAGAATACCTATCTTCCAGATTTCTTATGGTTTGGACTCGCCAACAAGTGCGATATTTTTCCTTTCATGCTAGTAACATACCGCTACCTACTTTACCTTCTCCATCATCTATTTATTCAACAATGAACCCCAACATTTTTGTAACTATACATACACGTGTGAGGAATTTGCTAAATTCCTTGATCATAATGTCATAGCCTTACAACATTACCTCGCCCACTCTTCTACCCGTGACTCATCATGTCGGCCCGCTATTTGGTTTGCCTACCTCCATACCCCCTAGAATATATGTGACTTCTACTCCCGCGTCAACACCACTTCTGCACCCTTGACATTCGTCACACCTTCAACATCTGTGACTTCCCTAACCTTTGCCATCGCCTCGACGTATGCCATATCCTCATCCATGGCTCATAGTATAGGGATCCCCACATCATTAGTACTTATAAATTTGTAGCCGTTAATTGCGTCGGCATCCTATTCCCCATTTCAGAATTTGTTCCTTTCTATACCAAAAATCTTTGACCCATGGCTACGAGGTTAATTACAAAATCTCCCCTAACTACACCTTACCTCGAGACACAACCTATCACCTCCACTTCATATTCAAGGTATTTTCCCTCCTCTTCTCTTGTTGCTATATGCCTACATATCAATTCGATTACTCAAGACCACCATATACTTGGCATACCTTCCACGACTTATCGATATTATCCATCTCCTCATATCTCGGGGGGTGCTCCTCAATCTAATCCTACCATGGATCTTATCAAGATGATGATGGATAAGATGCAAACACTCGAGGCTTCCATTTTCAGATCTCGTAATGTCCTCACTTATGATGAAATCAATAACTATCCTATCCACCCATCCATACCTATCTACCCTTATCCACCACAATGGAAGTTTCCCAAGTTCAACCGTTTCAATCTCAAGGAAGACCCTCAAAAAAATTTACAATCATTCAAACATGTTTGTTATTTGATCACCCATAACAATGCCTTGCTCCTTCAAATGTTTCCCATGTCCCTATTGGGACCTTCCCTAGATTGGTATAGTGCTTTATCTAGGTCCTCAATCTTCTCCTTCAACCAATTGGCCAAAACCTTCCTCGATCACTTCTCAATAAATATCTCTAAAAAGATCTCTATGATGGAATTATACTCTATTCGCTAATAGAAGGATGCATATATCACATATTTTGTCACGTGTTGGTGGGGCCTCATCAATCAACTTACCTTTCAGCTACATCAAGAAGATCTCATAGAGTTGTTCACAAGAGTATGTGATAGAAACATTTCACTAACTCTCCGTGTTCAAATGTTTCACACGTTTGACAAATCCTTCACCATGGCTCAGAAATTGGAGATCCATGCCCTTGAAGAAGAGAAACTTAAGTTGCGTAATAAGAATGCTAACTTCAAATTAAATAAATATTCTTCTAAACCACCGAATAACCATTCTAATAACCATTCTAAGGCTAAAGGATCTACCATCATAGTGATTCTGAAATCCGGCCCCTCTCATCCATCTAATCAACCAAAACCACCTGCCAACCTCTCTCATGTTCAAAACTTTCAATACAAATATGAACAGAGGGCTTACACTCCTATCAGAGAACCATATTCTTCTGTGTTGGAATTTTTTTAAAAAGCTGGATCCATTACCCTTCCACCTATCAAACCAAACACTAGTTTTGATCCTTTTTGTCTTACACTATCATGGTACAAAGAAAATGACTTCCGTAATTATCATAGAGTTAGGGGACATAAGCGACAACAATTACAAAAACTTCAAGAATATTGTCCAAGGAATGTTAGATAATGGTGATCTTGTCTTGTACAACCCTAATGCACTTGTCAATGCCAATATGGGTGTGTTTAAGAAACCTTTTCCTAATCATACCCCTTCATCAAACCAGGCTTCAAAGACCTCTACTATTGAAACCAATTTGCATGAGGTTCATGTTTTTTCAACACAAGACTTGTTCCATCTACCTAGCCGGTTTCCTCCCTTAACGTCTATTGAAAAAAATTATTGCATGAAACTCTCTACCCACGAAGGATCGTATCACACCTACTCCTCTACCCACGAAGGATCCTACCCCATCTATTCCTCTACCTACCGTAGAGCCTATCTTTCATGTTCCTCTACCCAAGGATGAACCTATCTCACCCATTCCTCTAACTAAGGAGGAGCTAACCTTATCAACCTTTCTACCTAAACAGATTCCACATCACTTATTTTTCCTTCTCCTTGACCCATAGAGGAGCCACTCTTATCTGCTTCTTCCTATAGGATATGTTTTTACTGGGTATTCCAAGATCTTGTCACCCTTCTTACATCACTCTTTCTTCTTGAATCGAGGCAAAACCTTCTCATGTATCACAAGACTCATATTTTTGATGGTTTCACAATTGGTTCACCGGCTTCTAAACTAAAACTATTGTCATGTTTGGTGGATGGATTAGATTATGTGATTACTCCATAGTCCGGGGTGCCTTCGACTCCTAGTATCCACCTAAATGCACATGTTATCCCCAAATACCTCAAGTATGTACCCTAAAGTATTCAAGTCAAATAAAACCATGGAACCCAAACCACTCATATCACCCCTTCTTCTTGACCTCACCTTCATCCAAACCCCTATCCGCACCTAAAACTACCACTTCCTTAGGGGTCATACCAACACCTAACCTACTACATCCAAAGATTAAACTAGTCTTGTCTAATTAACCACCACCCACCACAGAATTGATTCCCACACCTAAGAGGGAGACCTAGCCTCATAGGCCTCGCACCCCGCCTCCCACGCCTTCTCTTTCGCCTTCACCTCTACCTTTGATTTTAGGCCCACAACCTTCCACCTTGGTCAAGTTATCTCTACAATAAGGCAAATCTAAGACATGACAACCCGCATCCACACCTTTACCTTCTCTTTTTCCCACACCTACACATTCATCACCTCTTTTACCTATGTCTTTTCAAGTACCTACAACCACACTATTTATGGACACCACCATTCTCACCTTGGCTTTCTAGGGTACCCCCATGTCTTCTACATCTCCTCCTACCTCACACACCCCTCCCGCACCTTTACCCAATAATTTATAACCTAAACTAAAACCAAAACCTTAAATACCTATCGAAGGTAGTCACACCTACACCACCTCTAGTATCACCTTTCCCATGAAAATCACCCGCACCTTCATCTAAGGCAACTTTTACTTCTCACCGTGATCCATTGGCAGGATCCTATTCTAACATTCTCACTAGGTTATTATAAACTTCCACTATTTCACTACCACATATCAAGCCTTATGACCCGATGAAACCCAAACCAAGTAGGGTTTGATGACACCAAAATTTGCGCATATCATCGCTCACTAGGGCATGATGTCAAAGGTTATAAGGCCCTCAAAAAATTCTCCTTCAACTATGTACTTCAGATGGTCTCTTTGATGAAGATGACTGTTAGAGAATAATTTCATCCCCCTTCAACAGCTCGCCACACGCCTAGTAATATATCTATTCAACAACCTTTTCCTACATCTCAAAAACCCTCTTTTCCCCTTCGATCTTTGAATTAAAGATAGTTTGAGTAGTTGTTGTCACCAAATCACTTGCACCCTCGGATGGCGAATGTGAACATGACATTCAAGTGTGATTGGGACACATTGGATCACCTCTCAAGTTGTGGGACTTGGGCTTGAGGTGAACCTTTAGAGAAGGTCAACTTCCTCTTCCTAAACTAAGTGTTGTACTATTCTTAGTGCAATAAAATGGTTATCTAGACCTATGCTAAAATTTTTATGGGTTTTAGGGAAAGATATTTGCAATAAATGAAACTATACTAGGGATGGTGATGCACCAAATAAAGGGTGTTTCTAGACTCAGGAAGGGTTGATTCGAAGAGGGTGTGTGCACCATAAGTCAAATTCACCTACTATAGCTTAGAGAGGGTACAAAATACCACATACTAGGAAGCATATGTTCCTTTTGTTAAAATTGATCAGAAAAAACAATCTATCAAGTATTCTAGTGAATAAAGATGCACTTGAGAAGGGTGAAAAAGTACCACAACTCAACCGCATGTAATACTCCACCACTTGATAAGCACAAAACTCCAAAACCTCCGTAATAGAAACGTGATCTTGCATAGTGTACTGCGCAAGCATGAGAAAGGCATAAATAAGTATCGAAGGATGAAAGGAACAAGATTAGTAAAAAAACACACTTTTATTACTTCAACAACGTGCACAATCCATCATACATCCGAAGAGGAAGTATTTGTCATTACAAGTATTAGAAAGAAATCTTGAAAGTTCCTCAACATACAAGGACAACTTGCGAAGAGAGAGGACTATTGAAAAATTTACACTTGTCTTAGATATCTCACTTATCCACCATCGATAGAGCTCTCTCTCTCGAGCCTTTCCAGAAGGTAAAGTTTGCCTCCTAACTCCTTATATTTTTCAAGTTATGGCTCATGGAGTTTTTGTGGAAAATTTTCCCATTTGAGGCCCGCAAATTATTTGAATAGAAGCCGCCACGTGGCGAGGAGTTCGGGGGTCGGAGGCAAATTTGAAATTTTTCCAAGTATTTTGGTCAAAGGTTCAAATGGAAATTTTTTCCCGCAGGGCCCGCGGACCAATCAGGACACGTGTCACAAGGGGGGGAAAATGAAAAATTTTCCAAAGTAAAAAAAATTTTCAAAGGAAAACCCATGGAAAAGAGAAGGAGAGAGAATTCCAGAGTGAATCAGAGCTTGCCACGTGGCATCCGACCAGTGGAGCGTGGGGAATTTTTGAAAATTTTTCCAAAGACAAAAAGAGGTAAAATTTGAAAATTTTTCCCGCCGATCCGTTTTTGGGCCGTTTTTGCCCTAAATCTTCAAACGATCATATCTTTTGATCCAGAGCTCGGATTTTCACGTTCTTTATATCATCGAAAGATGTTAAAATTATCTACATGATTCCATGGTCAATTTCTAATTTTGGTTCAGTTTGAGAGAGAAAATTCAAAAACGGTTCTGCACGTGTCCATGGCCGTAAATGACATTTCAACAACCAAATTTAATACAAAAATGGGTCGATTCTTCTCCAATATGGTCAAAATGATAGGGTATGGGTTTGTAAGGTCCTCCATGCTGTTTTAATGCATTTTCCATCAATGAGGAATGGGCTCCCACATTTTTTTATGTTTTCTCTCTCCTGGGCTCGACCCATGCACTGTAAAAGCCAGATTTGGCTCATTTCTTCATGGTTGAACACTTTTTGGCATTGAAAACTTCTTCTTTCACCTCCAAAGAAGTGATAGTTGTAAGAATCAGACCTTTTTCATAGTTTGTAATAGGTTTATACCTCTTTGATGGTGGAATGCAAGAGATTTTTACATGGAATTGACAAAGGCAAACTCGTGAATGCTTTCACCCTCTCGCTTGTATTGTTTTACTTCATTTTAAGACCTCTAATTACATCTATCACTTGTGTATGTTTTCCTTGTTGCATTTCATGAATTTGTGTCTATTTACATGGCAAAAATGTTTCACCACTCCTTTTGTGCATCACCATCTTTAGTTTAGTTTCATTTTTGCATTTTTATCCCCGTCTCCTCGCAATCTAGGGTAGAATTAGGATTAGAACCTCTCGTAGTTGTGCAAAATATAGATCTAAATCGAGGAGTTTGAGGAACCAACCTCTAATCTGAGATTCCTCTCTCATTTTCACAAGTCCCACACTGGAGAGAGGTTTCCATGTTGTGCAATCACACCGATGCCTAAACATCAATTAGAACCTTGATTTGCATCCAGTGGGTGCCGCTGATTTGCAACAACAGCTTTGGCACGCCCGGTGGGACCTTAGAGGTCTCATTTTTATCAGCAAAAAAGTTGATGTGCATCTCGCTGCAATTTTCTTGCTTGAAAAGAGCTATAATTTGCATATCCGCGACTCCAAGGGGAAGAATCAATCGGTTTCAAAAGGCAGCCTCGAAAACTCATGAGAAGAATCACTACAAGGTCAAGAGTCGGAGAAGAAGAGGTGTTGTTTGAATATCTCGTAGCTTATCTCCAAGAGTAAGGCAAAGTGGAGAAGAATCCAAAGGTCTCCATCTCCACCAAACAAACTCTCTCAACTCCTCCACCTGGTATGCCTTTCATTCAATCAACAAGGGTTTTAAGACCAATTAGAATGGCACAAAACAACCCCTATGTCAACTTCACAGCAAAGCAGCCCACTTGCCCTCAATGCACAACATCCAATTCCAATCGCAGCCTCAAGAACATTCCATACTTCACCGGAGAAAATCGACTACTACCTGTGATCATGTTAAAGACATATTGCCAACCTTTGTGCAATTCATGAAATCAATGAGATGCAAGTGGTCACAAATTGCTGCATCTTCATTCAAGGGGAAAGCATTGCAATGGTTTAGAAGCCTTGAGCTGGTTCTATCACAAATTGGAATCAGCTATGTATAGCACTTCATGAGCAATTTGGAGAGAAGGGAGACAACTTGTCTCTTTGGGCAGCAAATGACAACCATCAAGAGAGCTCCCAATGAGCAAATTGACCGATTTCAACTTCAGATTTCAAAAGACTTGGGAGAGAATTCCAAAGCGGCAAAGTAGGCCAACAAAGAAGGTGCTTTTCTCTACTATCTCAAAGCTCTAAATTCTGATATTTCTATGTTGATTCAGTCCATGGGAGGCATAACTATCCCTATGGCTTATAAAATTGCCATTAGGGCTGAAAATTGTTTGATCCAAGCTGGCAAACTAGCCCCTAGACCTCCCATGCCATTGTTTCCAAGTTTAGAGAGTCCAAATACCAATCAAGCACCTAATTTGGCTCCTTCTCCCACTCCTAGAAATCAGAGTTCAAATGAAGCTTCTACTTCATCTCCAAGTGCCCCAAATGAGCTTCAAGAAGTCATGAAGCAATTGCAAAACCTAGGCAATGAGCTGGTTACTCTCAAGAGGCAACAAGCCCAAGGTTTTAGACCTTCTTACCAGCCCCAAGCTCAGCCTAACAGGCAGCCATACCAACCACAAAGACCACCTAATCCAGCTGCAAATATGAATCAAACAAGGCCTCCTGCCAATAGACCATTTCAGCCCTACAATCCAAATGCCATATCTGCCTCTAAGGCATTGGTGCCAACACAAAACAACATTGCTCAGGAGTATGACTGGTGTTTTCCATGCAATGAACCTCATAACCAATCCATGTGCTTCAATGGTGCTTTGAATCAAGCATTAATGGTGACAACTACTGGTGTGGAGGGTGAGGGCAGTCAAGGAAACAACCAACAACAAGAAACATTCCAACAAAAATCAGCCCCAAATGACACCACGTTGGTAAATCGGCAAGCAGAGGATTTTTGTGGCATGAATCAAATGTAGTTTCCCAAGGTGTCAGAGCCAACACAAGGTCAAAAAGAAGGAATTTGGGTGAAGAACAACCATTAGCTCCAACCAATCCACAACCTTCCATGGCTCCACAAATGGTCAAAAGCAAAATCCAATTTCAAATGCACAAGGGCAGCCAAGAACAGCTCCTAGACCAACTCAAATACCAGCTTATTGCTGCCCACGTGCAAGGAGTGAATGTACAAAGCAAGGGACAACAAAGAGATCCTTCATCACCATTCAAGATCATCGATCGATGAAGAAGACAAATGTTAATATATCAATGTGGGAATCCCTATCTATCCTGTGCCAAAGAGACTTGTTACAAGCTGCCATGAAGGACTGCCAACTTCGAATCAACAAGTTCGATGCAAGAGAAAGTGCTCACAAATGCTGCCCACCGAGGGAAATCATGGAGGACAAAGAAGGTAAAATGTCAAGCCCCCTCCTTTCTATGTTTCATTAATCATTGAAATCAGCTAGTGCACAATTGCATGATAGATTCCGGGGCAAGTAGCTCAAAGATGCCTAAACAAATAGCTGATCACCTAGGGCTCCAAAGATGAAACCATATCCAAAGGGGTAGTGCAAAATGATGGGACAAAGCAAGAATAAATAATGTTGGGTGATTAGAAACTTGAGTCTTACCTCGCATGCATGTCCAAATGTTGTTGTTTTACAAGATGTATCACCATAGACCTTCCACCACTCTTTTCCTATGCTTGTCAAGGGACTTCACAACAAGATCGGGGGATATTTGTCTGCTGATTGGTCACACATGCTGTTCAGAACGAGGTATGGAACTAAGGCTACAATCAGGTCTGAACCTATTGCAAACTTCCACATTGAGCCTTACACTCCAAGTCAGATCAACGCCAATTGTTCAGCATTTGATCAAGAAGACCACCCAAGCACCGATGAAGCTGACACCAAGGTTGGGAGCATCCCGATCTAACTCTTGATGAATGGGCAAACAAGGTACATGCTTTTGATCCTTATCAAGAAGTAGAAGAATCTGAGCTAGGGGTCTATTGTATACATGAAGAAAATCAGCCTATTCCTAACATCACCAAGCCAAACCACAAGGATGACAATGAGGTATGGCAGCTATTTTTTGATGGATCAAGAAGTAGACAAGGTGCAGGAGGTGGAGCCATGCTTGTTTCACCTCAAGGAGTAAAGTACTATTCAGCTTTTAGATTTCAGTTTGCATGCTCCAATAACACTGCTGAATATGAAGCCTTGGTGCAAGGGATGCATTGGGCAATCAAGAAGAAAATAAAGAACTTGCAAGTCTTTGGTGACAGTGAATTGATTGTAAATCAGGTCAAGGGACAACATGCTGCCAAGAATGATCTACTCAAATGCTACAAGAATAGGGTGTGGGACCTCATGGAAGATTTTGAGGGTTTTGGCATCAAATCCATTCCTAGAAAGAGAATCAAGTCACCGACAGCTTCAGCAGCAGAGGGGGGCAGCCTTTGACATTGTGGAAAGCATTCAAAAGACAAGGTACAACCAAACATCCACGTGATTGTGAGGCCTTCAAAGGCCGATAACAATGTCACTGGCAAGTGTTTGAGAATGACCAAAGAAATCATCCATTTCTTGCAAGAAGAAGCCGAGTTCTCACTAAGAATCAAGAAAATTGAACAACAAAGATGGTGACCAAGTGGTACAAATGAGAACTAACAAGCTGCCCAAGGGACTTATCACTTTGGAGTCCATTTTTAATCCCAATGATCAGTTTAGAAAGGAGAAAGCAAACATTCAGTGTCAAGAGAGAGGATTCAAGATCCATCTTGGTAAAGAGAACAAACCATCAGAAATTGGAAAGATGACAACCGATCAAGAAAGGTATGAGTTCATACAAATGTGTCAAGAGTTCCCCGATGTGTTTGCTGGAGCTATGAAGATTTGAAAGGTTTCAATCCCAACTTAGCTCAAAGATACCATCAATTGATCCAAATACTAAGCCTCACAGTAAAACAAAGACCACTACAATCCACACATGGAGCCTCTCATGAGGAAAGAATTGACAAGCTGATTGAGTCAAGAATCATATTCCCAATCAAGCATTCTAGTTGGGTTGCCAACTTGGTTCCAATTGTAAAGAAGAGTGGAGAGATCAGATTGTGTGTTGATTTCAGAGACTTAAATAGAGCATCTCTCAAGGACCATTACCCACTCCCTTCCATGGAGCAAATCTTTGCAAGTCAGGGTCGGCTCCGAGAGGTTTTCACTACTTGATGGCTACTCCGCTACAATCGATTATGGTGAAGGAAGAAGACCAGTTCAAGACAGCCTTCACAACCAAATGGGGGACTTTTGCATACAGGAAGATGCCATTTGGGCTGTCCAACGCTGGTGCTACCTTCCAAAGAGCAATGGACATGGCGTTCAAAGGTTTGATTAACAACGTGGTGCTGATTTACCTTGATGATATCACTATTTTTTCCAAAAATGCAGCAGACCACCTCTCTCATTTGAGACAAGTTTTCACGAGGTGTAGGAAATTTGGAGTGTCTTTGAATCCTAAGAAGTGTATCTTTCTTGCACATGAAGGAAAGCTCCTTGGCCATATTGTCTCCAAAGAAGGATTAGCAATTGATCCAGAGAGAGTCGAAGCCATAAGAGCACTACCATCGCTAAGCCACAAGAAAGCCCTTCGAGTTTCTTGGGAGGATAAACTTTGTTCGAGGTTTGTCCTGCATTTTGCAGCCCTCACAAGCCCATCACCAAAATGTTAAAGAAGAGCATGGCTTTCAAGTGGACAAAGAAGGCAAGGAGAGTTTTGAAGCAATCAAAGAAGCCATTTCTCAAGCACCAACTCTCATCAACCCGACTTCTCCAAGGATTTCATCCTCTATGCATTTGGAGGTAATGACACTATTTCTCCATTTTGGTACAAAAAGCAGAACAAGGATAATGATGAGCAGCCAATTGCCTTCTTCACCCAGAGCCTAGATGACTATGAGGTGAAGTACTTTTTATCGAGAAGCATGTGTCAGGCAAGAATCGTAAGCTTGAAGAAATTCAAGCATTTAGTCTCAAACAACAAGGTCCAGCTTGCTGGTCTCACATGTCAAGTTAAGGACTTCCTCCTCAACAAAGATTTGAACGAGAAAAGGGCAGGTTGATCACCCGTGTCATGGAGTATGACATTGAGATCAAATCACCAAGCTGGTAAGAGGAAAAGGATTGTGTGAGCAGCTGGTTTGGGGGAAGCAAAAAGAAGTATGCAATGAAGAGAGGCTTGTTTTGACAGCCAAGACAGCCATGAGCCATGTGGCACTCAAGAAGAAAACAATGCTGCCCCCACTCCTCGCTGGACCCAAGGTATAATGCACTTCCTAAGCACAGCCTATGCCCTCCCTGAGATGAACAAGACCCAAAGAAGACACTTCAGATTGCAGTCTGTCCCATATGCCATTGTTGATGGAGTTTTGTTCAAGAAAGATGTGAATGGAGTGCTGCCGAGATGCATTAGCACAAATCAGATTCATAGGGTGTCGAAGAGTTCCATGGTGGACCAGC
The DNA here is from genome assembly GCA_018340775.1 of Taxus wallichiana var. yunnanensis. Taxonomy (NCBI): domain Eukaryota; kingdom Viridiplantae; phylum Streptophyta; class Pinopsida; order Cupressales; family Taxaceae; genus Taxus; species Taxus wallichiana. The sequence goes on from CM031242.1 coordinate 791,819,564, forward strand.
CGGTGGTCATTTTGCACCAAGAGTGACAAATCTAAAAATCATGAAGGCTGGTTATTATTGGCCTAAAATTTTCAAAGTGATTGCTATGCATGGATTAAGAGGTGTAAGAATTGTGCATTCTTCACAGAAAAGAGAGACTTGCTGCCCTTCCATCGCATCCAATCTCAGCTTGACCAGCCATCATGCAATGGGGTTTGACTTCATCGAGTCATTAATCCCAATTCAAGTCAAGGGCACAAATGGATTTTGATAAACACGACTACTTCACCAAATGGATCAAGCAAAGAGCACTCAAAGAAGCAAATGAGTCCAAAGATCTTAGACTTTTATGAGGGGATAAAGCAACCAGATTTGGTATACCTACTACAATAATCTCGATAATGCATCGGCATTCATCGATCCAAGGTGACCGAGTGGGCTGTCAAGAACGGGATCTACCTAAGCACTTCATCAAACTATTACCCTCAAGGTAATGGCCAAAGCCGAGTCTACAAACAAGAACTTGTTGAGGATCATTAGGAGGACTCTTGATGAGAATCGAGGTCTTGGCATACCAAACTCGAAATCAGCCTTATGGGCCGATAGGATAACTCCCAAGAGATCCACAGTAACTCTCCATTCAAACTTGTTATGGAAGAGAGGCAATCTTGCCCATGTCACTTGAGTTGCCAACATTGGAACTCTGAAGCAATTAGAGTTGCTAGAGTTTGAGCCCATGGAGGTGAGATATGCAGAGTTGATGGAGCTCACAGAGGTCGAAATCAGCATCCCAAGCAATGGAAAAGGATCAAGCTTTGATCAAAAAGACCTTTGATAGAAGGCCAAGGATAGATCTTTTCAAGTTGAGATCTAGTGTTGAAATGGGATGTGGATAGAGCAAAACCGGAAGGCATTCAAAATTTGATGCCATTCGAGTGGCCCATACATGGTCACGAAGTGCAAGAACAACAATGCTTTCCAATCGGCCTCATCGATGGTGAAGAACCGCAGATTCCAATCAATGGAATCTATCTCAAGCGTTGCTTCTAGAGGGAAATTTACCACCTTGTAAATATTAGATTAGATTTTCATTCCTCCAAGTGCTTTGCACATTGTTTTGCTGTAGGTTAGTTTTGCTTTCCCTAAGTGCTTTGGCACAACTTGCTGTCCCTGGAGATGTTTTGCAGTCCTTGCTTCCATCATGTGATATTCCATCTTCCTCCTTGCACATTCTAAGTCAGTTGAGGTTCTAAATAGAATATTTGATGACTCCATGCCCAATGGACTACTTCAGTAACGGTATTTTCATCTAAGTAGTGTGATGACCCTCTGAGTCGCCAAAATTGTTATCCAAAATGGTGCCCCAGCTCATTTTTGTGGCTAACTCCTTGTGTTCTTGCCTCTCTTGTGCCTCAGTCTACATTTTTTGATTTTCAGGCACTCAAGGCTTTCTAGAAATGGCACCATCAGATAGAGCTCTCTCTCAGCTTTCCAGAAAGGTAAAGTTTGCCTCCTAACTCCTTATATTTTTCAAGTTATGGCTCATGGAGTTTTTGTGGAAAATTTTCCCATTTGAGGCCCGCAGCCAATAGGAAGCTGCCACGTGGCAGAGGAGTTCGGGGGTCGGAGGCAAATTTGAAATTTTTCCAAGTATTTTGGTCGAAGGTTCAAATGGAAATTTTTTTCACTTTCCCGCTGACCAATTTCCAGACACGTGTCACAAGTCGTTTTCCAAAAGGGAAGGGGAAATGAAAAATTTAAAAGTTTAAAAAAGTTTTCAAAATTTCAAAGGAAAAGAAAACCGCGAAAAAGAAAGAGAGAGAATTCAGAGTGAATCGTAGAGCTTTCCACGTGGCATCCGACCAATGGAGCGCGGGGAATTTTTGAAAAATTTTCCAAAGACAAAAAAGAGGTAAAATTTGAAAAATTTTTCCCGCCGATCCGTTTTTGGGCCGTTTTTGCCCTAAATCTTCAAACGATCATATCTTTTGATCCAGAGCTCGATTTTCACGTTCTTTATATCATTGGAAAGATGTTAAAATTATCTACATGATTCCATGGTCAATTTCTAATTTTGGTTCAGTTTGGAGAGAGAAAATTCAAAAATGGTTCTGGTACGTGTCCATGGCCAGAAATGACATTTCAACAACCAAATTTAATACAGAATGGGTCGCATTCTTCTCCAATATGGTCAAAAATGATAGGGTATGGGTTTGTAAGGTCCTCCATGCTGTTTTAATGCATTTTCCATCAATGAGGAATGGGCTCCCATGTTTTTTACATTTTCTCTCTCCTGGGCTCGACCCATGCACTGTAAAAGCCAGATTTGGCTCATTTCTTCATGGTTGAACACTTTTTGGCATTGCAAACTTCTTCTTTCACCTCCAACGCAAGTGATAGTTGTAAGAATCAGACCTTTTTCACAGTTTGTAATAGGTTTATACCTCTTTTGATGGTGGAATGCAAGAGATTTTTACATGGAATTGACAAAGGCAAACTCGTGAATGCTTTCACCCTCTCGTTCTCTGTTTGTATTGTTTTACTTCATTTTAAGACCTCTAATTACATCTATCAGCTTGTGTATGTTTTCCTTGTTGCATTTCATGAATTTGTGTCTATTTACATGGCAAAAATGTTTCACCACTCCTTTTGGTGCATCACCATCTTTAGTTTAGTTTCATTTTTGCATTTTTATCCCTGTCTCCTCGCAATTTAGGGTAGAATTATTAGAACCTCTCGTAGTTGTGCAAAATATAGATCTAAATCGAGGAGTTTGAGGAACCAGCCTCTATTCTGGAGATTCCTCTCTCATTTTCACAAGTCCCACAATTGGTCGATCCTATGAGCTCACCAACACTTTCGACACTCCACTATATTACATTCTACTTGGATTTTCCATGTAAAATCCATCATTAGAAGCTCACTCCAAAATCCAATACATCTTTCTCCAAAAATAATACTTTCCATCCCACGAAAATTAACGACTTACTCCCCGCTTTATTCCACTATTGACATTAACCGAGCATCCCATTAACTCACCTCGATCTTGATCAAACCAAATGCTTTTATTCAAGATTATTGTGACTTCTAGAACAACAATCACCCCATCAAATGATCTCTACGAATGGAATCACTTCCCTTGTATCACCTAGGCTAACACTTCATTGCCCATAAGTTTGAGCCCGAAATCATTGTATACATCTGCATGACATGGCCGAAGCTTCTATTTCTTTTCCTAGATTTCTGACCTATCATGTGTCATCCTATCTTTGAAATTGACTCCCAAAAGTGAGTCACCTCTGTTGCGCTCACTTGATCTCACGAGCTGAGCCATTTCCAAGATTTGAGGGGAAAGAGTTTGTTATGTTTCAACTCGATTCCAATTTCTTAGCCAAAAGACTTGGGCTCTTCTTGATGACTCTGAACTCCGTCTCTATGATGACATTGTGTCAACTAAAACTATGTTTCATACTTAACCACTCGTTATAATATCATTTCCATGATGTATGAATTTTTTATTTCCTTGACTATTGTTGGCATAACTCTTTGATGGACTTGACACATTACCTCGGCCGACTCGGAGACCAACTCTCGTCATGCCTTGTCAATCTCCTTACTTTTTCCATTCTAACACCTACACCCCATTTTTCCAATCTTGAGATGACGAGTTGGGTTTGGATATCTCCCACTTCCACCTTTGCAGATTTTAGACTTCATATTACCAACACATCAATCTTGGTGAGTTGGTCTCCGATCTCCACTTCTCCATGATGAAATGCATTGAGTCATATGCTTATCTTTGGTGCGTGGGAATTCACTCCATAGCATGCCATCTTCGGCAACCCAAATTTGGCTCCAACTCGATTTTCCCCGCAAGGTTGGTGTGGCCCTTAGCTCTCATTCCAAGCTCTTCACAATGAACTCCGATCCTCATCCTGGCTCAATTTTTTCCAACATTTGACGAAGCTCTACTCTTATGAAAACAAACACAACCCACTCACTTCCATGAACCACTTCCTTGAATTTGATGCCATGAGCTATTCATTAACTCACCCTTTTGTGTTATTCTATCAAGCTTATCTTAATGATGCCGAGTTGTTCATTTTCCCATGAGATTTTTCAATGAGTGACTCATCATTGAGATAACCACCATGATCTTACTAATTTGAGCCATCCCCTTTATATCTTCTGAGCTCGCTCGTGAAGCCATATGATTTGAGTCATGAACTCTCCCAATTGAGCTCGAATTTGTGAGATCTCTGGCTCCCTTCAATTCTCTTTAAATTCGCTTTTGTTATCTTGGACCAAACATTGTGATCGCCATCATGTGTTGATTTCATTCTTTCAAACATATGCATTCAATCATCCTCGTGAAAATGTTGTCTATGTGACTATGCGTTGAGCTCGATATTGAGTTGGTCAACACGGCCTCACCATAGAGCAACTTTAAGCTCGAGCTAATCCATTGCACCAATCACAAATCCATCCATTCGATGCAACTCAGCCCCTACTAAACACCTCATCGGTTCTATGCTTGAGCCGCCGAGTTACCCATGCATTGAGTCACTCATTATGAGCTCAACTCAACTCGAGTGGATCTATCTTCATTCTACTGAGTCATCTTCGCGCATGACTTTGATGTCGTTATGCTAGTTGATCAATATAATACCTACAAGATTTTTACTTAGCCACGTCTACTCTACATGGTCACCACTGAGACTTGATAAGGTGACGGAATTTAACTTCTCATGTGTTAGTGACTCTATGCATATAATGCAATCCTAAAATGTCATGATGAAATGGTGCCTAGATTATTTTCAAAATGAGAGCTTTCCAATCATTGCTCGGTCTCTTGAGTGAATTTTCATCCTGAGAAACAATCTCTCCTCGTTGCGTGCCTTTGCCAACAACTCACGCTTTGTCTCAACCTATGACTCGAGAGATCCTCTGCATGTTCATTCCTATATTCCACTTCAACCATGGCACAACTTGCCTAATAACTTCTCTTTCAAGAGACTAAGACATCTTACTTCGACACGTTTGGTTTGCTAATTCATTCCTTGGCTTGCCATCAATGAAAACCCACTTGGAAATGCCTCAAATTTTTCCTTGGTTTATGTGAATCACCTTCTCAAGCTCCTTCCAACATTTGCACTCCTCTCAACCTTTCGAGTTGAGCTCCAACCTTGAATGAGTATGGTCTTTACGTTGTGCCCTATCTTCACAACTCGGTTCAATCTCTAGCTCAACCTACAAGCTCTCTTCCTTGTCATGTACTTTGCAATGCTAACTGATCCATCCTACTCACGAGCTCGACATGTCTCTTCATGGAGAGCACCATTGATGCACCCATGGCTTGACCTCTTAGCTCAATGGGGTGAGTTGAATCCTACGCTTGGTTGCACATATGTTTCTATGCCTCGCATCATTCTAAAACCAAATATTATAGCCGAGCTCACTCTCATGTTTCTCAAGCTTCCTACCGAGTGGAAATTAAGTTCTCTAAAAACTTAACCTTCAGATCTCTAATGAGTTGATCTCAACTTGGTTCCATTCAATTCTAGGTGAGATCACCTATTTGAAATTTATAAATTATTTTAATCGTGTTACCTCCACTTGAAGTGGGTCCCCAGGACCAATTTCATAGTTTCATTGTAATAGGACCTGTTGTCTAATTTGGTGATGTGCGATTTTTAAAATTAGATAAGAGTAACCACTTAATCACGAAATATAAAGGAAAAGAGAAAACTAGTAGCCCATCTAGTACACCTTCACCCACCATTCACTGCTCTTACCCCCAAGGTAACCATTCATGGGCCGGCTTATCCTATGTTTCTAATGGATTCACATCACTTTATGATTAAACAACTTCATAAAATTCCTCTCGAAGATGTCCATGTATGACCTAATTCAAACCTATGAGTCTCATTGTCAAGGTCCCTCATTGAGATCTTGCAATATATCAAGGTTCCACCAAATGATCTTACACCTATGCCTACCATCTTTACCCCTCCTCATGTTTCCGCCTCACCACTATGCCTCAAAATTATTCCCCATTTCCTCTCCTCGGTTTTGCCATAATTTTCTCGACTAAGATATTTCCCCTCTATAATCAAATGATCCTTATCCAACCCTCTTCATCTCTGCCTACATCAATGATACTCATGTTTGATATGTTATGATTGATAGAGGTGCTAGCATTAATATCATTTCTTCCCATGCGTATGAAAATTACGCATACCTACCAAATACATCCATAATAACCCTATTATGTTGTTTTCTTTTAATGATGCCATGAATTCTACCCTCGGTAGTGTTATCTTTTACATTCGTGTGGGTCCTGGCACCTAGTCTCCGAACTATTCTATGTTCTTGAGGGGGAATTTCAATATAACTTATTTTTTTGTCATCCCTCAATTCACGCCATAGGGTGTGTACTTTCAACCCTTCACCATTTCCTAAAAATTTGAATATGAAGGGAACCCCTACACCATTTGGGTGAATCCTTCACCTTTTAAAACCTATAACATGCTTTACCGACTAAATGATGTCCTTATTCCGTGAAGGTATCTACCACACTGTTGCTTCATCTTCTTCTCGCTAACTCATCTACCAATTATGTCGCTACATCTTCCACAACTAACCTATCTATCCCCACTACTGTCGTAGCTTCCATAACTAGCCCATCTACCAACCCACCTATTTCACTAGCAATCAGATGCCTCAACTTCCCAAGATTTGAGTAACTCATGCATCCATCTACCACCCAAGTACCAACCTCGCATCCCTTGGTAGGTGTTTATTAACGCCTTTCCTGGGGAGTACCATCTATACAACATAGAAACTTTCCTTACTCCTTAGGAGTATGGAAGCCTTCACCAACACCCACATTACGATTGTCATGTAGGAGAGGTTTTTCTATGGTCCTCCCCACCTTCACACCAACCTAACATATGGGGACTAGACACTTCTTCTTATTCTCTTGAACCACCTACCCAAACCCAAACTTTCTCATCCGACTTCCAATACCTCACCAACCACTACTTCACCCACACTTTTCTTCATCGATGTGTCTGGAAGGGCTTTGGCTTTGTTATTTATGAGCAATTTTGTCACACAGTTATACCTTGTACCACTTGAAAACACAAATACCATTGTGGTATTGGATTTTCTGTGCCACCTATTCCTAAGAAGGCTAGAATCGACCTTGTAGAGGAAGATAAGCCTTCCCCACCTAACTCACCTACCACACCGCCTTCACCCATAGATTCCATGGATCCAAAATCCATCCCTCCTAAATTTTTTTCATGAACACAATTTCTTTGGGACCCCTAACCTATCATCATGATGGAGAGGTTCCCTCTTCCCTTCCTCTTCTTTATCCTGACATGTTAGATGATGACACACCTTCTATTAATTTCATTCAATGTCAAGATGATGATTCTATTTTCACCTATCTAGGTGCAGATGATTCTTACATTCACCGGTCATTACCTTCTGAGACACAAACCATGCTTTGAATGAATCAACAATAGAGATAAAAATTCACACTCAAGATGACCCACAAATTCTAAAGATAGGCTAATCTTTATATTCTACTAAACAGGAAGCTTTCACTTTTATTTCCTCCGAGATCATAACAATGCTTTTGATTGGTCTTATGATGATATGCCTAGTATTGGCCCTAATATCATGGTCCATAATATCATGAATATCACCAATGCCAACCTATGAAATAGAATATGTGAAAAATTCATCCACGCATTTCCTTCTTGTGATAGAAAAACTCCAACACCTTTTTTTGTTTCCTTCATCCCGCCATTGACTATCCATAATGGATTTATAACATTGTTCTGTCACCAAAGAAGTAGGGGAATCGCGACCTTAACCTTTTTTCCCTAAGGACAACTTTCCTCTACATGAGATCGACCAAATCATTGATCTTACAACCAGCCATGAAATGTTATCTCTTATGGACGGATTATTTGGTTGTAGTAAAATATTACTCACCCCCTGCAGAAGATCAACACAAAACCTCCTTCATCACCCCTTGGGGACCTTTTCTATAATGTTATGACATTTGTCTTGAAAATGTTGGTGCCATCTATTAGTGCACTATGACCTATATATTCCACAATATCATGCATGACATATTGGAAGATTATGTCAACGACCTTCTCGATAAGTCTAAAAGTCATGTCAAACACCTCGTAGTTCTTAAATTCATCTTTGATTGTCTCATCCAATACTACGCATTCACCTTCAACCAAAGAAGTGTGTCTTTTCTATTCTCTCTAGAAAAATTCTTGGTTTCATTGTCTCTTTGTGGGGCATCAAAGTCGATCCTGCCAAAATCAAGGCTATTCTCGAGATGCCTCCACCTACTAGTCTTCAACATATGTCATAGTTTACAAGGAAAATTTTAATCCATTCGACACTTTATTTATCAAATTTATGACTGATGTCTCCTTCAATTGGAATGATGAGTGCCATAAATCCTTTGAAGCATTGAAGAAATACCTTCTTCAACCACCTGTTCTCATCCCACCTAAAGATGAAAAACCTTTTTACCTCTACATTTTTACCACTGACCATTCCTTGGGTGTCATGCTTGCTCATCGCAATGAGAAACACAAGGAACAAGTGGTTTATTACCTAATTTATACTCCTTTTACTATGAGACTAGGTTTACTCATGCCAAATATCTTTTCCTAGCCTTATTCTTTTTAGCCACTAAACTTTTCCACTACCTACTTAACCACAAAACCTTCATCATCACCAACACCGACCCCCTGCATTAAATGTATGCTAAACCTTACCAACACCAATGCACTTGCATGTTGGCTCATGCTCCTTGTAGACCTAGACCTGGAATTCATTCATCAAAAGTATGTCAAGATACAAACCATTGCAAATGCTCCTCTTTCTTGAAATCAATCTTCTAACTTTGATTTTCCCGCTTTAATCCATTGCCACTCTTTCCTTGGATAACACCGTTGTTTTCCAAATGAAACTATTCTTCGATGGCTCCACATGCTAATTTAGGGGGATGTGGGGTCATCCTCATTCCTCTTAATGATGAGCCTATTCCTTTATCCTTTAAACTCGACTTTTAATGCACTAATAACATGGCTGAATATGAAGCACTTGTGTTAGGCCTTTAGACTATCATTTCCCTAGATGTTAAATCCATTAATAAATTTGGTGACTCTCAAATGGTCATGAACTAAGTCAATGGTTTTTACCAGTGTCTAACAAGGAAATTCAAAAGTATAAACATCATGTTGGCATACTTTTGACCACATTTGACCACTTCCACATTCAAACTATGTCGCTATCCACTAAAAATTCACGGACACCATGGCTTGTCTTGCTTCTTAAATACCTGCTCCCCTTTGGACTCAAAAATATTTGTCACAAGATACAACAAATGTTGTAGTTACCATCTTATATTATCCACATCGTAATTTTTTTGGGAAGAATCAAAACCAAACCACAACTTTTGGTATAATAAATTCACTAACTACCTCTCCCTTTCAATTATGCCTCCATATCTCACTTCACAATGGATGGCGAGCCTTCCTAAAAAGTGTATCTAGGTATGTCATCATGGGGGTCTTCTCTACAAACACGGCTTTGATGGTATCCTCTTGTGGTGCCTCACCAGTTCTAAAATCCCATACACTATCAAATAAATTCACGATGGGAGTTGTGGGAACATATTAGTGGACTTGCAGTCACTAAACGTATGTTGTGACCACGTCAAATGTTGTGTGAAGTTTTAGAAATATGCTAACCTTCACCACACCCCTAGTCATGCCGTAAAGTCACCAGATACTTTTGGACCTTCTCTTAATGGGGTCTAGATCTCGTTAGAGAGATTAACCCTCATTCCTCTCAAGGTCATCATTGGATCATCATAGTGATTGAATATTACACTAAATGGGTTGAATCCATTCCTCTCATTCCTACCAAATCTAAAAAGATAAAAAAATTATCAACCATCATATAATTTTCCATTTTGGTGTTCCTCGTTGCTTTATCACTTTGAAAATGGAAAACAATTCAAAAACAAAATGTTACGTAAATTACGTGACAACTTTGGCATTCAAATCAATTTCTCTTTATCAAATTACTCACAATCAAATGGCCAATCCAAATCATCCAACAAAACCCTCAACAAAATTCTTATGAAAGTCATTAACGACATTGGTAAGGATTGACACATGCACATTCCTTTTCGGCTTATGGGCTTATCATACTAGAATTTGTACCTCTACCAATGCCACACCTTTCTCTTTGGTCTATAGTACAGAGGCCATCCTACCTCTCGAATTCCAAATTCCATCTCTTCGTATATCACTTAAATATATGCTCTCTAATGATGATTTTTGCCAAGAATGTTTGGCACAACTTGAGCTATTGGAAAAACACCATTTAAACGCTCTAGACCATCTTCAAATATAACAAAAGTGCATCAAGCATGCCTATGAAAAATGTGTTAAATAATGAACCTTCAAGGTCGGTGACCTTGTCTAAAGGAAAACCAACATGTAACCAAAGTGGAGAAAATTAAATGAGGAAAGTTTGCTCCTAATTAGCTTGGACCTTATATTATCACCCATACCTATGGATCAGGAGCTTATCGTTTATATTATCTTAAGGGTAAACCCAAACCCGAGCCCCTTAATGCCTTGCATCTTCGACCATTATACTATTGAATAAAGTACTACATCACTTTATGTCACTTATATACTCATCCCTTGAGTGAACCTCTCCTTTACCTACCTCTTTTAAGAACCAACAACTAAACTAGAATTGTGTGATTATCCATCACCATCCACCCTTGTCTTCAATATGAGTACAAGGATCTACTAATGGAATGATTCTCATGGATACTTTTCATCCTTTTCAGGATGGAATCCCATGGTTGTTCGTCACTTGAAACCCCTCTTTCATAGCTAATATTTTCGTGTTATGGTTCTTCCTACATAAAATAATCCTCACTCCTTTATAGTCTTGTCCATGATTACAAGTCCAAAAAAAATTGGGATACCAAAAACTCTACTCCTTGAGTCAAACTTCTTGTAAATATATTATTCCCTCAAAAGGTAATCTATGTCTCTCTCTTTGTTTATAAGTAGACTTCGCTTAAAAGGAAAGCTATAAAAATCTAGCCACATGCTATACTTAGTCTATCCAACAAAAAGAAAAATACTCTATATCACTCAAATAAAATTATCTTGGAGCTTCCCAAATTGATCAACTTCATGAAAACCTCAACGAGGCACTACTATTTATCCCAATATAGACTTCCCGCATTGATCAGTCTATACAAATAAAAATAAAATTCAAGGAAAATACAAACTTTTGGTCATTGACTTGCCTATTTTGGTTTTGGGTATCTTGCAGAAGGGGCATGTTGTCCCATAACAAGGTTACACTTAACAAACCCCTCCACCCTACCTTCATTTATTTACTCTTACCAACTCGAGGGATGCGACATGTATTCTACACATTGTGATCACGCAACATATTTCAACTCTAGACCCATCACTCATGCAACATATCTAGGGACTTATGTTCAATAAGTCTAGGGGTATGAAAATTATGGTCCTTGCCAAATATGGGCATGCCACTTATTTTGGTTTCTTATCTGTGCTGACTTGTTGTTTCTTCAACAAGACAAGACCATCGAAATTGAATCAACCATAATACCTTCATCTATGCCTATGCCTAATTCACCTTGCCTATTACCTATTTAATATTAGACCTCACATATCTTCAAACATGTCTTACCCAACCAACTTACCTATCCAAATTAACCTAATCTCATTATTCCCTGGTTTATGGGAGAACTACATCACCGAGGCCCCTTTTGTAAGGTATATGTAGGCAACACTCCAGGGCATGGGGCCCTCGCAGTTAGCTCACCACTCTTTTCCCTCACCATTTTCCCTCCATAAAAACCTAGTTAGTTAGTTTCCATAAAAATAACTTTGAAATTAACCCAAAGCAAACCATAAATCACCCATACATATCATCATTCACTTTGCATAATACCAATGACTTGGAAATTAAATCAACACAAACATAACCAGACCATGCTTACATCTAATTTTCATAACATCAATACATTAGAAATCCAAATTAAACACAACCATGCCTAATCATCTAGTTTCCATGACATCAATATAATGGAAATGAAATTAAATCATATAACCATAACACCAACCATGCCTATCATCTAGTTTCCATAACATCAATAACTTGGAAATTAAACCAAACCATGCCTACACACCTAAATTTCCATAATAACATCAACCATGCCTACAACTACTTTCCATGATAAAAATACAATGGAAATGAAAAAACACACAACAAATATCAATGTCATCATCTATATACTGGAAATTATGTATGTCAATATAATGTATATACAAGATATAAATAAAGTCTCTCAAAAAATCTCATGTACATCTCGCCTCTTTGGCATGAAATCCAACATATATATATATATATATATATATATATATATATATATATATATATATATATATATATCAAAAATAAAAATACCCAATATCTCCATCATCTACTCATCTCTAGGAGGGCCTGAAACCTCTAGCTTCTCTCTCTTGTCCCCTCATAAGGCATTTGTCTCCATGAACTAGTCACCTCTCGATGGCCCTGCCCATGCAAATGATGGCTCCCCGAACTATTGCTAATATGGGTCTCGTGAACTAGACCTCTTCATCGCTCTTGGCTCATCTCTCTAAGTGGCATAGCTAATAAAAGGGATACCACTCTCTATAATCCAATCCTCATAATACTTGGCCTCTACCAAGACCTTCCCAATACCTATTCATATATATCACCTATGGAGGTACCATTGCTCTAACACCTATCTCAGGTGCCCTTTCCTAGTAATAGTGGCCACTATCCCTATACATGTACCTATCCGGATGGACCATGTCCCCGTACCTCCATGCTCCATCGTGTTTCCTAGGAGGTGAAGGAGGGGAAACCACATTTCCCCACCGTCATCCTATACTTGTTCCACTACCAATCCGTGTCTATAAAGTGTCCCCTATTCCCGTAACACAACAACCTAGTCTTGTAATGTTGCAACCTACCCCCATCTCCCGGCATGTTCTTGTGCCACCTCTAATTATCTCGTGTAAGGTAGTCACCTATTCTGAGCTCTTTCATTAGCTACCACTTTAATGTTGTGACTTGCCCCTATAGGGTAACTACATGTCCCTGTAATCTATCCCTCTCAATAGTAACAGTAGCCAAATCAGGTTGTCTTGGCCTCGGAGGTGATGCATGTAGTTGTGCTATCCACCACTACCTATATCCATCCATATATCCTACATCGTCTATCCTCTTATCTACCACCCATTCCTCTACCCCTGTTAGATCTTACGTATGTGGTAGAGATAATGGTCTCTCCATGTCATCCCTATGGTACTATGGGAAGGGTGGGGGTACATCCTACCATAGCTTGAACTATCGTCGACACGGTCAACTGTTATCATCTCACGCTCTTTGAGTCTACATCCTGTATCCATCACACCCGCCATACTTGCTAACTCCTCCTTCATACCTCCAAATGAAGGGTACCCAAGATATGGCCTCCACAAGATATCAACTACTGATATGTCATCTAACACATGCTTGTAATATGTCACATCCTGTGACGTCGTGTCCACCCTCACATGTGCCCCTATCTAAATCCACCATCTGAAGCTTGCTCTGTAGATCCCTCTATACCAATCCTATCATGGAAGGCCTGGTAGATGCAGACCACAATATATGCTCATAGGCCCAACAATGAAGAAGATAGGTGCAACACAAACCAAACCGTCAAATCCTCCTATATGCCCACAAATCCCTATATAATTGTACTAGGTACGTTGGCGCCCATGCAAAATAGACTCTCTCCTTAATCATATCCTCTAACACTCCCATCGCCTCGTGGAAACCTCCCACCCTTTGAGTTTGGGAGTGTAAAATAACCAATCCCTACCATCATCAAGATCTGCTAATCTATTCTCCTATCATATGCTATTTAACTTCCCGCATCTAGCAAACGCTAGGCGAGTCCATTGTCATATGCTATTTAACTCTATTTGGTGGTACTGTTTTCTTCTATAGGTAGTCCTTCCTAGCCAAAAATATCTCTTCATGATCAGCTTGGTCTTCCTAATGGTGTGTAACCTTATTCAACTTCACCGTATTCCTCCTCGCTTCACCTTTACCTTATTTATTTTATATGAAACATTGTGGTGAAACACTCCGTCGTAAACCATCAAGCTCATGCTCTAAACTTGGCCACACTAGAAAATCAACATACGGTCTCCAAAAACATCTCCCACCTATAACCCTATAAGGATCTCTCTATAATGAGCCTCCCTCCTCTTCCCTCTCGACCGTCCTACATCCCCTTGCCATCTCATGAATCCAGCTGATCTACCAATCATGTCTACACCTCCCCATGACAAACCATGTGGATGAGCTATAGCAATATGCTCGAACTCCCAACACTATAACAGAAACGTAACATCTATCCCAAACCTCTTATGGACTCTCCAAGCCCACAACTCCATGTAAGTCTATGATATCAATGCAGGGGCCCAATAAAACATAGTACGATGCTCCATCATCTCTACAACCACTCTTATCATCATCCATGGGAATATCCCTCCAAAATTAGGAAAAGAAAAACATGAAATACCCATCATCAACATAGTCATCTTTGTACAACCCTCTTTTTTACAAAGTAAAAGACTGATAATAAAAACCCTTGAAGTATATCTGACATCATCACATCATATCCATATAATATCCTCATCACATCCTCTCTCTTTGTCTCATCAATACAATAGATACCCTCTCCATAGATGATTAGCCTCGTAATCCTATGGGTATCCTTCACAGTGATCATAATCTCACATGTTGGTAACCAAAATGTATAGGTGGTTAGATCCCATCTCTCCATCAATGCCAACAATAACCCCCAACATTTGTGAATGTGTTTATAATCATGCATGCACATAAACCCCCGCCTCCTCCACATGCCTCCAATCATCATCGGCATATCCTCATGTAACTCATTAGGTTCAATGGAAACCTATCTCAAATAGTCACCTTTGTATTCACATGTAATCATAAACATACAAAAACACACATTATAATCCATATTTATTACAAAAATCATCAAAAATTCATCAAATACATGGGTCACTAACGAATAAACTAGGTCATAGAAAACACAAAAAAATCACCAGCAATTCACTTAAATAATTGGCATTGACCTAAATCACCAAAAATTGGTGACCTTAAAACCAAACCATCCTTTACCCTCACAAATAAAAATAAACAAACAAAAACTAGCCAAAACCAACAAAAAAACAAAACTAAGCACTCACCTATGCCTCGTGTGGGTTTCCTCTCGCCTCGACGATGATGCCATTACTCCAAAACACTTTTTCACTCACTCAATTTCTCCCAATAACAAAAAAGTTGAAAAAGTTAATTTTTCACCACCGACCTTGGGCTTTTATAGCCTTCCCTCAAATTTAACGATAATTTCCAACGATTCCTTAAATCGCCAATGATTCACCTCAATCGCCAACGATTGTTATGAATCACTAGTGATTCATCCTATTTTTAACCTAAATGAATATTTTCCAAATCAGCACTACTTTATCACATTTTTCAACAAATTCTCTCATTTCAATGATATATTGGTTGTTTCTTGGTGGATGTAGCCCACACTAGGTGAACCACGTTATATCTTGTGTATTGTTTCTTCTGGTTTATTTCTGTATTTATTGCTTGTATGCTTAGATATGATATATATATTTGTATAAATGGTGTGATTAACCCCAACAACTGGTATCAGAGATTTTTTGTTTGAGGGTTTTATGTGTTGACAGATTTACTCACAGAGGGATTTCTGATTGAGTGGGAGCTACAACAATGGTAGAAGATGGAAAATACATAGTTGAGAAATTTGACAGTCATAATTATCAATTATGGAAGATGAAAGTCGAATAATATCTCAGTATCGAAATATCTATACTTACCGTTGGATGAGAAGGCAAGACCTACAAAGATGACTAATGAAGAATGGAAAATTCTTGACATAAAGGCTCTAGGATCTATAAGATTGAGCACACATTTGTGGCTTTGAATATTACCGAAGCAACAACCATAGTAGAGTTGATGAAATATTTATCTAATTTATATGAAAAACCTAGTGCTTCAAATAAATTTTATTTGATGAAGAAATTATTTAATTCAAAGATGCAAGAAGGTGAATCTGCATCAAGTCATTTGAATGATTTTTGTTCTATTGTAAATCAATTAAAATTGGTTAATATTTTGTTTGATGATGAAGTGAAAGAACTTTTATTCTTATGCTCTTTTCTAGATAGTTGGGATAACTTGGTAATGGTTGTTAGTAATACAACGTCTGCTACTAATATTTTAAAGTTTGATGATGTGGTTAGTATAATCTTGAATGAAAAATACCTAAGAAACGTACAAGAGAATTATCATTTGGTAATGATTTGAATGTAGAAAGTAGGGGAAGGCAGAAGGAGAGATCTAAGAGAAATAATAATGGGAAATCAAATTCTAAGAATGACATATCTAAATCTAGAGGTAAAGGAATAACCTGTTGGAATTATGGAAAGAAAGGACATGCAAAGAAGGATTGTTGGTTCAAGGAAAACAAAGAGAATGTACCAGAAAAAGGTAAAGAGGAAAATGCTACATCTTATGAGGTAATGCAAGATGCCCTTATTATATCCTTGGATAATAAAATTGAATCCTGGGTTTTAGATTCAGGAGCTTCTTTCCATGCTAACCCTAATAAGGGTTATTTCATAAATTATGTCCATGGTAATTTTGGGCATGTTTATTTAGGAGATGATGAACCATGCAATATTATTGGTAAATGAGAAGTTCATCTAAAATTGTAGAATAGAAATACATGTATATTGAAAGATGTGAGGCATGTGCCAAGCCTAAGGAGAAATTTATTTCTACGGGACAATTACGTGAATATGGTTGTATGGTTACATTCATAGTCGACTCTTGGAAAGTTACAAAGGGATCTCTTGTTTTAGCAAGAGGAAAGAAGGTATGAACATTGTATTTGTCTTCCTGTATTACTAATTACCATTTTGTGCTATCTACTTCAGATTCGATGCAAGCATGTGGCATAATCAACTAGGCCATATGAGTCAAAAAAAAGAATGCAAATATTTAAGGCTAAGGGTAAGTTATCGTTTTGAAATATGTAGATCTTTATTTATATGATCATTTTATATTTGGAAAGAAAAAGAGAGTGAGATTTCTTAAAGTTGGGGAAACAAAGAAGGAGAAAATTGAAACTTGTGCACTCATATGTGTGGGGACCAGCCCGGAGTAGCTTCTCGAAGGAGGATCCCAATATTATGTGACTCTCATTGATGATGCCACAAGAAAGGTATGGGTTTATTGTATTAAACGTAAATCTGATGTTTTGAGAATTTTCAAAGATGGAAAAGTATTGTGGAAAATGAATCAAATTCAAATTTAAAATGCCTTATATCTGATAATGGCGGTGAGTACTGTAACAAGGATTTCAATAATTATTGTTCAGTGAATGGAATACACAGAGAAAGAACGGTTCCTAGAACACCACAGGAGAATGGTGTTACTAAAAGAATGAATTGGACAATCATGGAACATGCAAGAATCACAAGGATATATGTTGGATTACCCTTGAAGTTTTTGGCAGAAGAAGTAGACAATGTGATTTATTTAATTAACCATGGGCCTTCAAGTGCACTAGATGGTAGAATACCAGAAGAAGCTTGGACCGAAAAGAGGAATATATTTCTTTTCTTAGAGTATTTGGTTTAGAAGATTTTTGTATGTTGATAAAGAAAATAGAAAAAGTTGGATGCTAAATCCAAGAGATGTAATTTTATTGTTATGGCTCTAGTGATTTTAGATTCCATTTTTGGGATTTAGAAGATTCTAAGATTTTTAGGAGTCATGACATTGATTGGAATGAAAAGAGAATGTATAGGGATCAATTTTCAGGTATCTAGAGATGAACACGTAGGAAATTTTGTGGATGAAAATGCATTCTTGGATTTAAAAGTGACACCTACAGTTTACACAATAATTGGTGTCGGTTGACACTTGGACTCGCTCGCTCACTGCAAAGGTGGATACAAATGTAAATGATGTACGATTGAGCCCTAGCACCCTAGATCTTAGTTAGAAGGTCACAAAGGGTAAGTAGACCTCCAAAAATATTTACACCTTCCTTATCTTATTTATTATTGACTGATAATGGTGAACCAATTTTTTTAGAGAAACAATGCAAGATGAAACCCACAAGAAGTGGGAGCATGACATGGATGAGGAGATGGACTCCTTGGAACAGAACTAGATATGGGATTTGGTCAAGTTTCCAATAGGTAAAAGGACATTACAGAATAAATGGGTTTACAAGATCAAGGAAGAAGAGGGTGGACATAAAATATACAAGGAAAGGCTTGTGGTAAAAGGATTTACACAGAAATTAGGTATTGATTTTGGTGAGATATTTTCTCTTGTAGTAAAAATGAATTCCATACGTACTGTATTGATTTTAGTTGTAGTAGAAGATTTGAATTTATAACAACTTGATGTCAAGATGAATTTTCTTCATGGTGATTTGGTAGAAGAGATTTATATGCAGCACCACTTGGTTGTGAAGTCAAGGGTAAGGTGAAAATTGTGCGCAGGTTGAAAAGGGCTTGATGGGTTTAATCAAGCCCCAAGGAAATGGTATATGAGGTTTTACAGTTTCATGTATGAGCATGGTTATATGAGATGTGAATATGAACACTGTGTTTATTTCAATAAGCTTGAAAATGGAAGCTATATTATTTTGTTACTGTATGTGGATGATATGCTTATTACAGGATCTAGTATGCAAGAAATTGGTGAGATTAAAAAAATTTAGCTAATACATTTTCAATAAAGTATTTAGGAGTTTTAAAGAAAATCCTTGGCATGTAAATTCACATAGACAGGAAGAAAAATAAATTGTATTTGTCTCAGAACATTATATCAATAAGGTGTTGGAAATATTTAATATGCGAATTCAAAACTTGTAAGTACACCTATGGTTGGACACTTAAAATTGAGCAAAGATCATTGTCCTATATCACATAAGGAGTTATAATACATGACACAAGTTCCATATGCTTCAATAATTGTAATTTTATGTATACTATGGTTTGTACTGGACCAGACATTGCATAGGCAAGTGGGAGTTGTGAGTAGATTTATGGTCAATCCATGTAAAGAGCATTAGAAAGCAGTCAATGGATTCTTAGGTATTTGAGAGGGACATCCAACATGCAATTATGTTATGGAGGGTCAGATATTTCTTTATGTGGCTATGTTGATTCATATATGGCTGGAGATTTAGATGGTAGGAGAAGCACCACTGGATATGTATTCACAGTAGGTGGGATGACAGTTAGTTGGATTTCTAGATTACATAAGGTTGTGGCCTTGTCTACTACAGAGGCCGAATATGTTGTAGCTACAGAGGCTAGCAAAGAGATGATATGGATGATAAGGTTCATGGAAGAGTTGGGAAAGGAGAAAGAGGATTGTAGATTGTATAGTGATAGTCAAAGTGTGATTCATATGGAAAATAAATCAGCATTTCATTCAAGAACAAAACACATTTAGTTGAGATATCACTTCATACGACAGTGTTGGAGGATGGGAAACTGAAATCAATAAATTTCATACAAATAAGAACCCTGCGGATATGTTAACAAAGTCATTGGAAAAGGAGAAGTTGAATTTACACTCCACTTCTGTTGGTCTTCGAGTTTGAGACTTGAAGAGGGAGAAATAGGCCAAGGAAAGGATCCAAGAATGGAGATTTATGGTGCCGCGAATTAATTTATCTCCAAGTGGGAGATTGTTGAGTTGTGGAACTCAATTGCTTCACAAATAGCATGCTTTATTAACTTGCTAGAATGCACAGTAACCGTCATCGGTTGGATAACCATCATCGGTCACCTAGGGACCGACATCACCAAAGCAAGTAGGAACCAGGATTAGTTAGGCTAACTAAGATCGATTCGTGCGTGTTGATTTTATTTAAGTCATGGGAATTATATCTAACCTTTGATATAAAGGTGATCTAATGGTTGTAATTTCATAGCTAAAGTTCCCTAAGTTTGTATATGCATATATAAGCTAGAAAGCTAGGGTTAGAAGTGATAATTAGAAGAATTGTAAGAAGGAATTCTTGGAGAGAGAAAAAAGAAGCTTGTGAGGAAGAAAGTACTGTACATCTAGGAGAGGTGTGGAAGATTGTAAATCTTCATTGTATATCCTCTATGAAGCTTTGAATAATATATTGGTTGTTTCTTGGTGGACGTAGCCCACACTGGGTGAACCATGTTATATCTTGTGTATTGTTTCTTCTGGTTTATTTCTGTATTTATTGCTTGTATGCTTAGATCTGAATATATATTTGTACAACTGGTGTGATTAAACCCAACATCAATAAACCCTTTAGTTCCCCTATCACTTGATTCCACGGTAGCACTTATAATTTTGATACCCCCTCTTGGGGAAATTTAAAAAATACATGTCAAACTTGTACCAACCAAACCTTATCAAATTTGTGTTTCTTACACTACACTGCGCAGCCACTCTATTTTGAGGGGGTCACCCATACAAGTTAATCTATCATAAATTATTTTTGTCTAGCACTTTGCCTACACCAAATTACTTCGACAAAAAGGGGAAAATGTAGACACTCAAAATCTACACCACTAATTTCCCTCATCATATACACTATCTTCACAACTATATTAATAAAAAATTCATTATTTAATTCATACATCTCTTATCCTAAGTCTAAAACCCTCACAATATTTACTCTACATAAATATTCCTCTCACATCATGTAAAATATTTTCACAACTATAAAATCTCATTTTACCTCTCTTAAAACCACCAAAACCACTTAGAAACTAAAATTGAAAAAGACAAAAAAAAATCAAACAATATCATTATCTTCTTAACCCCCTCACCTTTTCCTTTAACATCCCCTTAGTAGTCTACGTGTAGACACAAAATTATGCACTTTAGACATTATTTAGCCCGGTATTATACTACTATTTAGAAGGTTCTCAAGTGAATAAATTAATAATTAATCCCACATTTTGGCCATATTTATTTTATATTTTATTTCGTCATTCCCACATATTTTCTAACACTTATCCATCCATTTCACAATTACCCTGTCATTATATCCCAAAATCAGGCCACCCTACCAGATTGGGGCACCCCGTGGTGCCTTGGTCCTACCCCGGTGCCCCGATCTATGCACGTCTATTTACGCTTCTTTTAGGGCCTTTATACCCATTTTTCATCCTTATCCTTTTCCCAAATGGGATTAATTACAAAATTAAGCTTGAGAGCCCTATAAATATAAAGTTATAAGACCATAATGAGGGTCCTAGCATCACATACTACTATCACTCCATCTAGATTTACATCCATCGTGCATCACTTGCATCCACATAGTACCATGTATCAAGGCTAGGAGGTTTGTATCACACACACTACATACAGGGAGGGATTTTATTATATTCCATGCACACATTTTATTTACATTTCTATAGTTACTATTGCTTGCTACTTCACAAAGTGCAAATTCGACACGAGAGCACCTAGGGAACGACATGCACACACTCATCATAACTACACTGGGTTTGAAATGTAGTGCAACGCTCAAAGATAAGACTACAAGTTTGGCGGCCGAGGTCATTCTCGACCCATTCATTTTCATCTTATATTTTTCTAGGTTTTGATACTTTCTTTTTGTATTGCAGGGAATTAGACAACCCATCCAATAAATTCAGGTGACAAACAATAAGCATTTGAAACCACCTCATGATTATACCTAAGCAATTTTTGACCATTTTCAGAGATCAAAGTTCCCATATTGTAGAATAAGGCACCCTAGGGTGCTCCAAGTACCATCCCAAGTGCCTTAGTCACTTGCATCTTCCAGATCTAGTCTTCGTAGGGTACCCGAGTGATCGTCTACACTTCGATATTTTATTTCCAGATCTTGTTTTATAAAGAACTTCTAGGCTTTTATATTTACACCTCCCATCATGGGTAAATGTCATAGAAAGTCTTCTTCCTCTAATTCTTTAGCTACTCTACAATTTTATAGTCATGGTCGTGCTTTCGTTGACACTCCTACTGCTACTTCTGGTTATAGCCCTTTTCCTTCTTTCATTAAACTTCCATCTTCTAGAATGGATCCTCGTGTCATCAAGATGTTGTTACCACTTATTTATGCACTATTAATCCTACAACCCTAGCTCAACTTGTAGCAGAATTCTAGGCTCTCCCTCCTAAGGACATAAATGACTCTAGCACTATAGTACCTCTCCCCACATCTCCTTCTTCTCCACCCATGATTGGTTCTCAACCTCGACCAACTCCCCATGACCTAGTTCCTACCGTCTGCATGGTTGATATGGTCCCTTCTACCAACGCTTTGATACCGTCTACCATGCCTACTCTACAATACTTGGTTGCTTTTCCTATTCCTCCCTTGTCCCCTTTTCTCTATAAGATGCCATTTGTGGCCACTATTTGTATGCTTAGCACAATATCTTCCCCACCATTTGTTACTTACTACCACTATTGTGCCATACCAAGGACCTTTACCATCTATGGATCTCATCCCATCCTCTCCGCCATCATCCTCCTCCTTAGTATGCCCACCATTCACTTGCACTCTCTTCATAAATAATTCTTATTGGGAACACATTGATGAGACAAAAATATGTCTCATTATATCACCAAATAGCACTCTTATTCTCTCTCTTAAAATCAAGCTTTCAAGTGAATTTAGATGTAGTTTTAATAATGGATAACATATTTAAGGTAGAATATAGGATTTATCTTATCATCTCTTTAGAAATCTATTTGCAATCTAATTGTTGTTATTTCCTGATATTTCTTCTAAATTTGGAATGCAATAGTGTGTAGAAAACAGGTCATAAGCAACTCTACTCCAAGTTCATAGATTGCAGCTACCGAAAGTCTTCATACAAACTTTCAAAGCCCTATATTTTCATATATTGTTGCTAGATTTCAACTACTGAAATTATTCATGTAGCTACCGAAACACCCAACTAGTGAAATTCTGTTGGTTTATTCCAAAGTAATGTAAAGGAGCACCAAACTATTCAGCCCACTCTTTACTTCCATGTCATCAACCAAGAATAAAAATCCAAACATGTGGCAATCCAAATTCATGCATGTATGTGGCGTTCTAAGAAGAATTCAAAGTCATGGACTTAACACTCGTCCATTTTCTCTCCATGTTTCAAGGATGAGTAAATAGTGAAATAGTATTAGGAATGTTGAATAAGTACTCTCCCACTTTTTGTTCCTAGATTAAAGGGATGAGTTGTAGAAATATTCTCCATGATAAGTGGATTGTTGTAGTCAAGTTTGTTTAGTATTTATTACTTTGAATAAATTTTCCCAAGAATAGGTAGTTAGTTCTTGGTGTGTGGACTAAGTAAACTAGGAGTGATGCCTATAAATACCTCTTCCATATACTTGGAAAGGGGGCATATTTTGTAAATCAGTTTTGAATCAATATAAGTGCAGTTTTAAAAATTAATTGTAGTTGCTCCAAATCAAGGGAAGAGAATGGCCAAAATCCACTCTTCCCCAAGGAGGAGGATTTTTCTATTATTTCTCAGCATAGTTTATTTACTACAGATTTATTTTAGTAATTTATTTGTTGTGTGTTTCCTTTTCATGTATGTTTAATTTCAGTATGTTTTCTTAGGAAGAAGTATTGTTGAATAATATTTTCTTTCTCCTTTTGCATACGATTTAGACATCACCTAGATTATAATGAGACAAAATTTTCTATGAGTTGGTTAAATGATCCGGTAATATAACAAGCCATCACACATACCACTAAACACATCATGTACGCCCACCGTATGTTCCCATGATGGTCTCCTTTGACTTGGGTTTGACTTTAATGACCTTCATGCTCCTTTATGCGATCCACATTTGTATCATGGTTCTGTCATTCTCACACCACCTATGGCCTACGTGTTTTCCACCTGGTTGTCCACCTCACACGTTGTCCTACTACTTCTCCACTTACACTTGGCCAGTCTTGGTTAGATTATATTGGAGGCACACTTGATCCTAATCATGTTGATATCACATTCCCCATGCCTTTTGGCATAACTCACATTTGTAGTAGTTCTTTTCTTTGCTATACACCAAACTTCACTATTTGGTATGCTTAGGGATGTCCATTACCTCCCTTTACAGATGAAAAATATGCCATGGTCATGTATATCTTACGCATTCATGGTTACTTAGATGACCAACCACACACCCTTCCTTACCAAGTTTCCCACACTATCCAATACAATTTCGATACTTATATTGAGGATCCTTTCAAAGAGCTTGATCCTCCATCTCCTTTTTGTGTTAACACCAATTCACCATTGTCTCCAAAGTAGGCTCTATATCTACCACCATCGTTGTTGATTCTCACCCTTGTGATCCTCCATCTAATACACACCTATTGGAGGCTATACAAGCACTACACATTCAGTGTCACACCCATGGAAGCCATAATTGCATCTCTCCATGATGAGATAGGGAAACTTAAGGATGCCTCTACCTCGCATTCTCCTACTACTCCCACAGCTCCTACGCCATCCACATCCCCTACCAGTCCCCTCACTGATCCACCGATTGTACCATTACCTCCACCTCTTATCTTTCCATCCCACACTACCCCACAAGATGTTCTTAACAAAATTATTCATCAACACCTCCTTTATTTACCATGTAATCATTTCTACCCTCATTCTCAACTAACACAATATCGTCACCAACCATTTTTCCACTATCATTGGATTCGAGGGCATCATACCAACTCATGTCACACTTTGATCCATATTATTTGTGATCTCTAGCAGCTATTCCTCATCTCATTTACTCCACCAAAGGCCCTTTATTCCCTCTGCTTCCACCCATCTCGGCTCATTTGTCTTAGAACACTACCCAAAACCCATGTCGACAACCCTCTCTCCCCCATCATTCACCATCTCAATCTTCATCCTTCACTCATCCTTTGCCTACACATAGTTTTCGTTCATAGGAACCAATTTTATCTATTATATCCCCCTAGTATATCATGGTCCTATGCTTTCATCATACTGAGCAATCGTCAATGGACCATCGTCCTTCGACATCATCAGTTATTTCTCTCTCAAGACCGCCTTGGGGCATTGTCATTACTCAATCCATCCTTCTTCATATTAGCATAGTTGCACCTCTCCTCTTTACATTATTCTTCATATATACGTATATTTTGTACACATTTTAGCATCCTTGTTACTGATTATGCACTCTTGTGCTTTCATTCACACTGGACTGTTGAGGGATTACCATTACACTGAACCCCACACACTGCACTATAGGTTCTACACATTTATATTCTATTACATACATCACACATCTTACATCATCCTTTTTATGCTTAGTCTACATCCTACATTATCCTATACAACCCTCATCTATTATTCATTTATACATCATCTATCTCATACATGCTACACTAGTCATCATCTCATCTGCATCTAGTTTTGCATCCCTTTCTTACATTCTATATTTATGCTAGGTCACATTACACATGGGCCTAGCTTTACATGTCATCACTACATATTCTATCTACACCTACATCCACATCTTACATAGCCTACACATCATACATCTCCTACATTGCATAGTTCCCATCGTGCATTTATCTATCATCTACATTCTACATGCTACACTAGATTCCATTACATATGGGTCTAGTTTTATCATCATTGCATATTCCATTTCTATATACATTGCATATCCTATATACATTATACATCTTACATTGCATTGTCCACACCATGCATTTACATCACATATTCATCCCTTGGTCATTTAAACTATGTTGTTTTCTACGCACTGCACTCACCACCCTATGATGCACTTTAGTTCCTCGGTCCATACTCAACTGCCAAGGGTTTACCAATCAAATGGACCTTACATTCACTAATGTGAAATTTTATTCATCTAACATTTATAACATTGGTGACATACACCTTAGGTTAAATTGTCACCCATTTTATCATCTTGTAGTGGTATACACTTTAGGCTAAATCACCACCCCCATATTATCATCTTATAGTGGCATACACCCTAGGGTACATCATTACTCCCTTCTTATTTATCCCATAGTGACATACACTTTAGGATAAATCATCACCCTCATTATTCTTTTCATTCTATAGTGATATATGCTTAGGGATAAATCATCACTCTTCCATTCAACAAGTCATGGTATATGCTTAGGCTATAGAATCCATGCACACCTTTCCACATGTTGGATCCCCATACACTCATCCTATAGTGATATATGCTTAGGGATAAATCATCACTCTTCCATTCAACAAGTCATGGTATACGCTTCAACTATAGGGTATGTGCACATCTCTGCACATGTCGTATTTAATCACCATTAAACATACACACTCATCACAACACGCTAGATACAACCAATGCTACTTGGCTATTTCCCAATGACACAATCTCATTTATGGTTCATTCTTGATTGCTGAAGGGGAAAAAAATGAACCTCACTACATACACTTCCATTCAATTGGGGGCACACTTTGCTCCTATCATTCCATCTTGCATTCCATTCCATCCATCCATAACATACTGCATTGTCTTGGTACATTTATTCTTTCTTACTAGTGTTTTACATGATCAATTTACTACACATGTTAGCTTGATTTCTTATATGTCATTATCATACACACATGTGCATTCACCTCTTTTTTTAGTGTGATCGCATATACATGACATCTACACACGACATGGATGCTTTCCTTCTACCCTTACTATATTGGACGTGGGGTGTTATTATTTCATTTCATGCTTAGCATCTTATAGTACTTTCTTATACACACTTTGACATATTGGTTATCACTCTAACATGCTAACGGGTGTTCCATGTGCAACACTTGTTTTACAGGATTACATGTTTCCATGACTACTTGTTTGTTTCTACTTGTCTGCTTTGTTTGCCATTGTATGCGGGCTTTTCCCTTTTCTTGTGTGGACACTTTTTTGATGTTTGCGGTCATTGTGGCCTTGCAAGGTGTCTTGCAACATCATGAGTGATGTCCCATATTTGAAACCCTCTTTTGCAGTCTTCGTATTTTCTTGTGTGTTTACAATACTTTTTTAGTTTCTACATTGTCTCATATTTTCCACTTATCTTCTACATGTGTTTTAGACTAACAATTGTTTTTTCTAGCCATACCCTTTCATACATGCCTTGGTATCTACCAAGTGTTTCCCTTTCCCCACTTTTTGTAGGGCATATTTCTACAAGTTAGAGTGTAGTCGGTCCTCTTTTGGGGCTGCATTCTCCTTTCAGCGATGTCACATGCACCCCCAAAGAGGGGGAATCATTGAGGTTTTTTTACTAGCATAACGTATTTATACGAGTTCACTAACAACGAGTGAGTTCAAACCAATCTACAAACTCCATACACAATGGCCTTAACAAGACATGGTGTCCTTTGGCAATTCTGTAGAGTAGTTATAGGCTTGGGGGTTATAGTGGGTGTGCCTCTCTACACTTCTCCATCTAGTGGCATTGGATCACCCAAAAAACTAGGATGTACAAAGATATCTTCACACATTTCAGTAGAAGTGGTTAAAGTTGGAGGATACATCGTATCTTCTCCCTATACTTCTTCAGCTAGGGTGGCGTGACATTGCCCAAAAAAATCGTGATAATACACGATATCCTTCACTCTTATTTTGACATGGATTAAGTGAACATGTTCCATTTACATTTTTTTCCAACATATTTTACATTTACATACTTTACACATTTCTATATACATGTGTATTTTACATAGTATTTTTACATACATACATATTTGACTACTTGATCATTTTCTCCTTACAGTTCGGCCGTATGAGAAACAAGCAGTCAAATTGGGGGAAATAACAACAACGATGACAAAAATGAAAATGACAATGACAACACACCGCTATAGGCATTTGCCTTTACTAACCATGTAGGTACACTACACACAACAACTACACACGTGTTCCACCCTAGGTTCACTCTCACCAATTTTTTATACACATTTTTAATCTCTAGAATCCACGCTCCTCCAAATTTTTCTCTTTGTCATTCAACACTTGATTCTAGTCCATCATCACGTCTTATTCTACACTCTACATGGATATCAGGTATGCATCTCTATCTACTTTATGTTACCGAGTGTTTCGCTCACCAACATAAAGTGGGGGAAAAATGTAGACACAAAATTTTACACTTTGTAGACATTATTTAGCCCAATATTATACTATTATTTAGAAGGTTATCAAGTGAATAAAGTACTAATTAATCCCACCTTTTTTCCATCTTTATTTTATTTTTATTTTGTCATTCCCACATATTTTCTAGCACTTATCCATCCATTTCACAACTTCCCTATCATTCTAGCCCAAAATCAGGGCACCCTAGCCTATACTATGTTACCCAGAGGAACCTTGGTCCCACCCTGGGTGCCCTGATATATGCACGTCCTTTTACACTTCTTTTTGGGGCCTTTCTAGCCTTGTTTCATCCTTATCCTTTTCCCAGTCAGCCTTATTAGGATTAATTACAAAATTAATCTTGAGAGCCCTATAAATATAAAGTTATAAGACCATAATGAGGGTCTTAGTGTCACATACTACTATCACTCCATCTAGAGTTGCATCCATTGCATCACTTGCATCCACATAGTTCCATGCATCAAGGCTAGGAGATTTACATCACACACACTGCATAGGAAGAGGGATTCTATTATATTCCATGTACACATCTACTTCACAAAGTGTGACTAGCATGAGAGCACCTAGGGCATGACATGCACACACTCACCAAAACTACATTCGGGTCTGAAATGTAGTGCAATGCTCAGTGATAAGACCACAAGTTTGGTAGATGAGGTCAATCTGACCCATTCATTTACATATTTTATTTTTCTAGGGTTTGATACTTCCTTTTTATTATAGGTCATTATACAACTCATCCGGAAAATCCAAATGTGGACAGAGACAGAAGCATTTGAAAACACCTTGTGATCATACCGGAAGTAGTTTATGAGCATTTACAAATGTCATAGTGCCTATATTGTAGACGAGGGTACCTGGGTGCCCTAATAGCATCTCGTGCCTCGGTCACTTCAAATATTCTAGGTTTAGTCTTTCGGGTCCCTAAGTGATTGTCTGCACTTCCAGGTTTTATTTCTAGATATGCGACAACCTACTGACAGGTCATTTAAAATTAGCTAAGCCTCTTCTCTCCATTCTCATTGCATATTTAGGGTTTTATTTCATTTAGAATAATTAATTACACTTATGCCATATTATTCTAGTTTCATTTATACAACGTTTTAGTCCTCCTAATTAGATTAACTAGGTATTAATTCCTAGCATATATTTCTATTTTAGTTAATAATTACCCACATATTAAACCAATAACCCATTATTATAAATGGTTTAAACCACTTTTTAGTTGTTTCCCCATAAAAGTTAGATCACCGGTGATTCAACCGAATCGCCATCAATTATAAATAACAATTTTGTGCTCTCCCTTAGGGATCTTTAATCTTGAATCTTAGAACTCCTTTTCAATATTACACTTCATTTTTCGATACTATAACATATATGACATCTTCAAGAATTACCAGCATCAACATAAAACATTTTAAAGCATTTTGGTGGTCATTTTCATCACTCAAACTTCAAGAAACGTCACAGAAAACTTATCCACTCGCATCCTTCCCACCAAGATTTGAGGAATAATTTAGCTCCACATCCATTCAAAGGTATTCTTCAATCTCTGTTCGGTCATAACAAACTCTTAAATCAATCAAAAACATAATTTTAGAGCTTCAAACTCTCATTTTTTCAAAATTGTGAAAATCACAAAAATCACTAATGATTCACCATAATTGCTAGCGATTGGCCTAAATCGCTGGTGATTCCTGTAAAAATTATCTTTTTGTCAGTTTATCAGATTTTTAAATCATGTTTTATCAAATCCTCTACATTTAACTTGTCATTTCTAAGTATGGCTCTCTATTAGATGCTAGTTCCCAACCGTTCACATCTAATTACTAGAATTTATGATCTTCATATAGTCCAACACCATTTCTTCTAGGACAATATAATATCCTACAAGATATAATACTTTGCACTATTTGATTCACTATCGAGGAAGAGGACATTGAGGATCAATTTGAATTCCTTCACGAAATCCAATAAGAGACTGAGGATTTCTAGTATGACTACTTTGAATGCATATAAATTACATCTACCCTTGCTTGGGCCACCTTTAAAGCCACACAGGACTTACCTTTCAACTTGGAGTTCTAGGGCTTCTCATCTACTATCCATATATCTATATTGATCATATATATTTTTATTTATCTATATCATTATCAATTTGCTTCAATGTTACAAAATGAGCTGAGATCCTCTAATGAAGTCCATTTGTATTCCTAGAATTGGCATTTTATGAGGTGCTCTTCTATCCATTTATCTAATCCTTTATATTTAGCATCTTTGAGAATAGGTTTCTTTGCAGGACAAGAGGATTCATACTTTCATCTAGACTCGAAAACTTCAATCAAATATCAACTTCAACATCCATCTTTAAGGGTGTTTCACCACAAATGTAGAGATAAAACAGATAAGGGTAAGGGTGAGGAGGAATACTTGTTGATAGTCGAAGATGGTGTGTGCATGTAGAATGTTGACAAAGTTGATTGTGAGAGATTCCCTTTGGCTAGGAGGAATGAATCTGTATAAGAAACACAACAAGACCACCAAAATAGAATTAACAATACCATTTGGTGGATTTCCTAGCAAAAACTAGATCCAGAAGTGAAGTGCTTCCTAGAAGGTTTACAATCCACTTTTAAAATGATTTAAATACTGATAAGAACATGTAATAAATAATACTACTGTAGTTTTATAGTTTAGGTATCCTACACAAGCACGATAATTCAAATCTAGTCTAGTAAATGCATGTAAGACTAAATATGAGAAGGGTGGTAGTCACTTGAAGGTTTATGATAGAGGTTGTAAGTGAGGTCCGGAGAAGATTTGGTTAGGTTCTAGATTGTTTGGAAGAGATATATAGGCTTCTTGGTTTGGAAATAATTACCATTCACGAAATCGATATTGATTAGGTGAGCAATGCCGATGCGTAATGAACCGATGCCGGTTGGGTGACTGGTGTCGGTGGGGAAATTTGGTAAGAATATTAAAAATAAGGTTTTGGGAGCTCTCTATGATTGCATAGAGAGTTGGGAAGGTTTGGGTAAGGTTGTGGGATTAGTGGAAAGACTCAGAGATCATAATAATGGTATTTGGGAAAGATATAAAGGTTTTATGGGAAAATGGTCAAATGGAGGTGTTGTAGGAGAGATATGGGTATGGGAGGTGATAAGAATGAAATAGATAACTAATAAATAGCTAATCTATTGAAACCAATAACAAAGAGGAAATAAAACTTACTTGTGAAATATAGGTAGAAAGTAGATGATGGTGATGATTGTAGGAGAATTTTATCCGAATGAATGTGGATGTGGAAAGAGGAAATGACGCTTCCTGTGAGTGCACTAGAGATCTGGATCAATCTCTTGATGAACTATGTAGTGTCCGAATGCTATAAGGGTCTCTCGTATATCACAAAATCACTGAAAATCTTGAGAGTCAATATGCAAGGTCGCAAGAGCTAGAAAACCAGATTCAGAACCTAAACAAAGAGTTAGAAACTCTTATTTAAGGTAGGCTGATGGCGGTTAGGTGATTGACGCTCACCAAGAAATACTTAGTGTTAGTTAAGGAGAATTGGTCTAACTTGCCAAAAATAGGGTTTTTCTCCCAAATTTTGCATGGTCTTTGGCTTAGTTCAGGTCTGGAGTGTTGAATGACATAAATTAGAGCATGGAATTAGTTAGAGGATTAATAGGTCATGAATAGTTAGGGTTGGAAAGACTCCCGACTTGGTTAGGATAAATGGGGACTTGGTCTAGATAAATTAATGAGCTTGGAATAGATCTATGGTGAGGTGGCCTATGTGAAGTGTAGGGGTGAGGTAGATAATTAATTTAATTATGGTAATTAAATTAATTAGAATGTGTGCAAGGGGTCATGGTTAGGTGTAGTGTGTAATTAATTAATCGAAGGTGGTTTAGAGGGTTTTGACCTGATTTTTGGTGTCTACATTTTCCTCTTTTTCTCACGTAGCTTGTATTGATAAGTGATGTTGATAAAAATAGGAGTGGTTTCCCCAGGTATGGGTTGAGGTGATCCCCTCAAAATTGGAACCGATGAAGTAGTAGAGTCGAATCGGTGATGGGTTTGATAAAATGGCAGGTGAAGACAAATAAGGTAGGGTATGGGAATGGTAAATGGTGATTTTGGATATAGGTAATAGGTAGGGGCATTCAAATATATGCACACATGTATAATATGACAAGGCACTAGGTTGAAGAGCTCACAAACTCTACATCGTTAAAGGTCGATAGTTTATCCAAACAAGGTTGATGTGGTTTAGGTATCCAAGGTAAAAGATACAATCCTGAAACACAAAAAGGCTAGGTGTAGGAAAGGGCATTAGGTGGGTTCAAAAGAACTAAAAGGTTTGGGCTGGTCAAGATAAACATCACGCCATTAGGAAAGACAAGATTGGTAAGAAAAACAACATGAGTAACTACGTCGCAAGGTATAATGAGTAAGAAAATTCAAGTGTCAAATGGGCAGCTCAGGTTGGATGTATAGGTGAGGTTGGTGTGGGTAAAATAGGTAAGGCTATAAACAAGGATGAGCTATAGCCAAAATATGCCCGAAGTACACTAAAGCTATGGGTTAGATAAAAAGGGTATTAGGTGAGCCTATAAAGCTTGGGTAAGGTTGTGGTTACAAGAAAATGGGGTCCTGCAACAAAATTTGGGTAAATTAGGTTAAATGGGTATTGCAGAGTGACAGATATTGGTTGAGGGAACCGATGCCAATTTTTAGGGTATAAGATTGACATCATCCAAGTCAATTTGGGGTTAAAAGGTTAAAATATGCATAAAATGGATTCATTTGATCATTTCCTAATTTAGAAAATGACAGAGAGAGAGTGTTTTCATGAGAAAATGACAAGACAAGGTTGCAGGATGAGTTGATGAGCTATTATCACTGATAAGAGTGCAATTGACAAGCCCGAGAGATTGATATGAGCGATTGGATTGGTGGAGAGCTCATATTTTGATTCGATCATGGTTGAGGTGGGAGAGGGAGCCTGGAGGACCTCTAATTTAGACATTGGACATCCCACCGATAAGATGACACCGAGTAGAGGTAGGATTAGATATCCATTTGGTGTTTTTGATTAAAACTAAAGTAGATAAATGAAGAATTTGGTTTTTTAATTTTAATTGGAAATGTGGGTAAAAGAAGGAAAAATTAGGTATGGGGAGGGCCAAATGTAGGGTAAGTAGGAAGTAAAGTGTATTAGATGTAATTTGGGATAATTTTGGGGTAGTTTTTAGGTGTTTTTGTTAATTTTTAAAAAATGGCGGCATCAAGTTTGGCCCTAGGACCAAACTAGTGACCGACATTTGTCGTGGGTTTGACCGACATCGGTGAGCTAGGTGTTCGTGGGGCTGAATGGGGATTGGTATTAATTCGGGGGTGATCGGTGTCGATCACTATTAAAAGTGGTGAATGCCTAAAAATGGGGGTTGGGAGGGTAAAATAGAGAAGAGTAGTGTAGTTGAGTGTGTGGGGAAGTAGGCGTAGATGGATTAGGGGTTTGGAATGAAAGAATTGTGTGGATTTAGAGTTAATATAGGTGTGGGTGAAGGTTAGGTAATAGGTGGGTAAATCAAGTGAAGGAGTGAATCAAAATAAGTATAAATGTTTAGGAAAGGTATAATATATGGTAGGTGAGAAAATGGGGTAATAGGTAGTTAGGATAGTAAAATCGTAGGTGGGATGTGACTTTGTAGGATAGAATAAATGATTGAAAGGGATAAGTGATTGAAATGTGTAAATGGTAATGATGTAGGTGCATCAACAAATGATTGACTATGCGAGACAGGTGCCACCTCTTTTGGTACAAATGTAGCGTAGTGTTACAGATGAGGAGTGTTCACATATGGAGGATGTTGGGTTTGGTGCCGTGAGGCAATACCCATGCATCATACAAGATCACAATTTGATGGTCGCTCTCATCGATAGATGTGACTCAGCAACCAACACCTTTCATTTACCTACCAATGAGATGATGATCATGTTAGAGGATGTCTACAGGATTTTGAGGTTGTTGATTGTTGGAGAGCCTCTCTATCATATTTATTTAGAGGCATCGGTTAAGCCTATAGTGACAAAGATGTATTTGGCCAGAAATGATTGACATGAGATACCACAATGCTAGCATCGATTACATGGATATATATGTTGCACATCCTTAGGAGACCAGATTGGTAGTTTTGATGATGGTAGCGGTGGGATGCTACACTCTTCCATAGTCATAGCGTGGGAAATTTCCTCAGCCTTGATGGGTGTCTTGGAGGATATGATAGAGGAGAAAGTTTTTTTCCATGGGCATCAACCTATTTGGTATAGTTGTATATAGATTTGTGGGCATATCGTAGATTTGGTGATTTGGAATTTGTTACACTTATCTACCGTATTCATTGGGCATATGAGCACATAGTATGTGTGTGCCCATAGGGACTTCCATGATAGGATTGGCACGTGGGGGTGTACAAAGCTAGATATAGGAGGTGGGTGCGTAGGGGAATATCATCCGTGAGTGGAGGAGGCATCATGAGATGTGACATACTATTGGTGAATATTAGAGGGATTATATGCTTTAGATATTAGATGGAGGATGTATGTGGATTTTCCTTCATATGGAGGCATGGTAGAGGAGATGGATGGGTTATAGCTGGTTAGGTGGATACAAGGATATAGGCCTAGAGAGCACAATATTATACCGATGGAACGGGTTAGATGGTAGTTTGTGTTTTGGCAGGATGTGCCTCCACTGTTTCCATAGTACCACAGGGATGATGTTGAGAGACCATTGTTTGCACCACATCCAATGATCCTATAGGGTAGGAGGAGCAGTGGAAAATATTTAGATTGAGGATGTTGGTATTATTGATGGATATAGGCATTAGTGGATAGTCTAGCTATAGACATCACCACCGAGGCCGGGGAAGCTTGATCTATCCATAGTTATAATATCAAGGGACCAATTACAGGTCAGTGATAATGTTACAACTACATCTTACTCAAGCACAAACCCAAGTGGCCACCCTTCGGGTATAGGTGACAGGGGTTACAGAGGTAGCTAGCACACTGTGCTCGTGCTCAAGTTCCCGCATAGCCACCGGTAGGGGATGGAGGTTAGGTTGCAAACGTTGCAGAACAAGTGGTCAAGGGTTAAAAGAACATGTAGCCACGTTACAAGCTCAGGTTGAAGCTGCATAGGAACAAGTGCAGGCATGGGATGGGGGACATATGGTAGGACTATAGGCTCATGTTGTTACCTTATAGGCACATGTTGCCACCTTACAAGGCCAACTAAGAACTAGACATGCACCAACAACGAGATAAGGTCTTCTTTGTACATGCTTAGGTGCCGAATAGGGTCTTGTATTGCAGAGAGTATGACATGGACCATTAGTATAGGTACATGGTCTACGGTGTAGGTGCAAGAGCTATTACACCTCCCCATGTGATTTTCATGGTTAGTTAAAGACATTTTGGCGGAGGCTAGGTATTACCAGGACCATTTTATTGAGAGTGGTACTACGTATGTGACATATGGAAAGTATAGAGCACATGAAGTAGCAAGTACTAGGACCAGCTCATATAATTGGAGTACTAGTAGCTCAAAGATCCCTTAGACCCATGGATAGGGAGAGGTGACTAGCAGCTGAGGCAGAGGCCGAGATGAGGGGGAAAAGAGAAAGTAAAGGTTCCAACCCCTATAGAGATGAGATGATATGTATTTTTGAGTTTTCATTTTTGATATATACACCAAACAACATGTCAAAGATGAGATATGTATATAAGAGGTTTTGAGATACTTGTATTTATATCATGTATATTCAGTGTATTGATATACAAACTTTTTGATGTATAGATGGATGATGGTAGTTATTGATGTTATTTTTGGTTTGCATTTCCATTGTATTGTTATCATGGAAACTAGATGTGTTCATGGTTTGGTTTAATTTCCAAGTTAATTATTTTATGGAAACTAGATGATTAGGCATGGTTGAGTTAATGTTGTTTGTGAATGATTGGTTTAATTTCCATTATATTGATATTATGGAAACTAGATGATTAGGCATGGTTGAGTTTGATTTGTTTCGTTTTAATTTCCAAGTTATTGATATTATGGAAACTAAATGTTTAGGCATGGTTTAGTTGATGTTATTTGTGAAATGAAATGATGTTGTGTTGAATGGTTTAATTTCCAATGTACTTGATGTTATGGAAACTAGATGACTTATTAGAGGTGGTTATTGATTAGGTGTGTTTTGGTGTAATTTCTAAGTTATTGATTGTATGGAAACTAAATGATGATGTATAATAGATGATGTATGGTTTGTCTTGATTTAACTTCCAAATTATTGGTATTATGGAAACTAACTAACTACGTGTTCGTTTGATGGGGGAAATGGTGATTGGGTAAAGAGTGGTTGAGCTAACCTCAATAAGCCCCATGCCCTAATATTTATACCTACATAGCCCTTGCGAAAGGAACCTCAAGATGATGTATTTATCCCATAAACCAGAAAAGAATGAGATTGGGTTAGGTCAAATGAATAGGTAAGTCGGAGTGATAGGTTGGTTGGGTAAGGCATGTTTGAAAATAGGCAAGGTGATTTAGACATAGGTATAGATGAAGGTGTCATGGTTAAATCAATTTTGATGGTCTTGTCCTGTTGAAAAAACAACAAGGTAGGAAGAAGTGAATTGAAAAGAAGTGAAATTCCCCAAGTTAGAAAAGACCATAAATATCATACCCTTGGACTTATTGAACTTAAGTCCCTATATATAATGTATGAGTGATGGGTTAAGAGTTGAAATAATTTATGTGATCACAATGTGTAGAATACATGTCATGTCCCTTGAGTTGATTTAGAAGATAATAAACATAAATTAAGGGGGAAGATATTGTTAAGCATAACTTTGTTGTGAGACAACATGCCCCTTCTGTAAGATACCCAAAACTAGAATAGGCAAGTCCATGACCAAAAGTTTGTATTTTTCTTTATTTTTCTTTTCTTTTTGTTTATATAGACTGATCGATGCGAGAAGTCTATAATGGGATAAATAGGTTCTCCTTGAGGTCTTCTTAAAGTTGATCGATGCGGGAAGCTCCAAAATTATTTTATTTGAGAGATATAGTTTAGTCTTCTTTTGGATAGAATAATTACAATAAATGGCTAGATTTTTATAGCTTTCCTTTGAGGGAGCAGTCTACTTATAGCAAAAAGAAAGAGAGGTAGATTATTTTTGAGGGATTCATCTATTTGCGAGAAGTTTGACTCAAGGAGTTGAGTTTTGGTTATCCCATGTATATTTTTGCTTTTTATTTTTGAACTTGAAGTCATGGACAAGACTATAAAGGAGTATAGGCCTCTTTTATGAAGGAAAAACCATAACACAAAAAGGGTTATCTATGAAAGAGGGGTTTTAAGTGACAAATGACCATGGGATTCCATCCTAAAAATATGAAAATTATCCATGAGAATCATGCCATGAGTAGAGTCGTGGTACTCATATTTAAGACAAGGTTGAATGGTGATGGATAATCACACAATTCTAGTTTAGTCATTGGTCCTTAAAATAGGTAGATGGAGGAAAGGTTCGCTCAAGGGACGAATATGTAGGTGACATAAAGTGATGTAGTACTTTATTCAATAGTAGAATGGTCAAATATACAAGGCATTGAGGGGCTCAAGTTCCGGTTTACCTTCAAATAAAGATGAATGATAAACACCTGATCCATAGGTATGGGTGACAATATAGGGTCCAAGCCAATTAGGAGAAAACTTGCCCCATTTTCTTTTCTCTACTTTGGTTACATGTTGATTTTCCTTTAGGACAAGATCACCAATCTTGAAAGTTCACTCATGAACATGTTTGTCATAGGCACGCTTGATGCATTTTTGGTAGATTTGAAGATGGTCTAGAGCATTTAAACGATGTTGTCTAAGAGCTCAAGTTGTGCCAAACGTTCTTGGTGAAACTTGTTGTCGAAAAGATATCTTTAAGTGAGATACGAATATAGGGAATTTGGACTTCAAGAGGAAGGACAGACTATGTGCCGTTGACGAAAAAAAAATGTGGAGTATTGGTAGAGGTACGAATGATAGTATGGTAAGCCCATAAGGCAAAAGGAATGTGTGTGTGCCAATCCTTTCCAGTATCGTCGATGAATTACATAAGAATTTTTTTGAAGATTTAGCTTGGCCATTGGTCTGTGGGTAATAGGGTGATGAGAAACTTAGTTGAATGCCAAAGTTATCACATAGTTTATAGAGGGTTTTGTTTTTGAATTTTTTTCCATTATCAGTGATGAGGTGATGAGGAACACTAAAGTGACAAATGATGTGGTGGTTGATGAATTCACATATTTTCTTAGCTTTAGTTGAAATGAGAGGGATGAATTCTACCCATTTAGTGTAATATTTGGTTGTGGTGATGATCCATTGATGACGTTGAGAAGAATGAGGGTTAATTTCTCTGACGAGATCCAAACCCCATTGAGAGAAGGGCCAAAATTCCCTAGCGACTTGTAAGGCATGACTAGGAGTATGGTGAAGGTTAGCATGTTGTTGAAATTTCACACAACATTTGACATATTCACAATAATATTGGTTAAGGGTTGGCTAGTAATAGCCAAGAAGAAGGATGCACTTGGCGAAAACGTGGCCACTTGAAATGTCAACCACAAATCCCATCATGGATTTATTTAATGGTGTATGGAATTTCGAACTAGTGAGGCACTGAGTAGGATACCATCAAAGCCACATTTGTAGAGAAGACCACCCATGATGACATAACGAGATACCTTTTGGAGGAAGGCTCACCGCATATTACGGCGAGGTCCGAGGTAGAATTGAAAGGGAGAGGTAATCAGAAAATTTCTTATACCAAATGTCTCATGGGTTGGTTTCGATACATCCCATAAAATTAATGTTGGGAATGATGTAAGAAGGTGACTACAACCATTATACAATGACAAATATTTTTGAGTCGAAGGTGAGGTAGGTATTTGTGAGGCGAGACAAGCCATGGTATCCACAAATTTTTTGGTGGATCGCGGAGTGGTTTGAATGAGGTAATGGTCAAAGGTGGTCAAAAGTAAGTTAACATGGAACTTATACTTTTGAAGGACCTCATTACGACACTGGTATAAACCATTGACTTAGTTCACAACCAGTTGAGAATCACCAAAGATATTAATGGTTTTAACATCTAAGGCTATGGCATTTTGAAGACCCAAGATGAGTGCTTCACACTCGGTGATGTTATTAGTGTATTCGAAGTCTAATTTGAAGGATAAAGGCATAGGCTCGTCATCAAGAGGAATGAGGATGACACCTACACCACCCCCATGTTGACATTTAGAATCATCAAAGAATAAGGTCATTTGGTAAATGGTAGATTCATTAAGAAAATCATCGAGGGAAAGGGTAGCGATAGATTCATTTGGGA
The DNA here is from genome assembly GCA_018340775.1 of Taxus wallichiana var. yunnanensis. Taxonomy (NCBI): domain Eukaryota; kingdom Viridiplantae; phylum Streptophyta; class Pinopsida; order Cupressales; family Taxaceae; genus Taxus; species Taxus wallichiana. Next base: position 791,859,506 of record CM031242.1, read on the forward strand.
AATCAAAGTTAGAAGATTGATGTCTAGGAAGTGGAGCATCTATAAGTTGATCTGCAATGGTTTGGCCCTTGATAGACTTTTGATGAATGAATTTGAGGTCTAGGTCTGCGAGGAGCATAAGCCAATGCGAGGTGCATTGATGTTGGTAAGGTTTTGCATACATGTAATGTAAAGGGTCGGTGTTAGTGACGACGAAGGTTTTATGGTTAAGTAGGTAGTGGCAAAGTTTGGTGGCTATGAAGACTAAGGCTAGGAAAAGATTTTTAGCATGGGTATATCTAGTCTCATAGTCTAAAAGTGTATGGCTTATGTAATAAAATGCTTTCTCCCTGTGTTGCTCGTCGTGATGAGAGAGCATGACACCCAAGGAATGGTCAGTGGTAGAAATGTATAGGTAGAAAGGTTTTCATCTTTAGGTGGGATGAGTATAGGTGGTTGAAGAAGGTATTTCTTCAACGCTTTAAAACTTTGTGGCAATCATCATTCTAAATGAAGGAGACACCCTTTTTAATAAGATGATGAAAAGGGTGACATCGGTTTGAAAGTTGGGAAATAAAGCATAAAATTGATTCTAATTTTCTTTGATAAGTACAAAGTTTTCAAATCTTAGTAGGTGGGGCATCTCAATAATAGTGGGATTGATTTTGACGCACCACAAGGAGATGATGAAACCAAGGATTTTTCTAGAGAGAACTGCAAAGATGCACTTCTTTGGTTGAAGGTGAATGCAATATTTGATGAGATGGTCAAAGATGATTTTGAGAACTGGGAGGTGTTTGGCATGACTTTTGGACTTACCGAGAAGGTCGTCGACGTATTCTTCCAGTATTTCATGCATAATGTCATGGAAGATATAGGTCATAACGCGTTGCTAAGTGCCACCAACATTTTTCAAGCCAAAGGAAATGACTCGATAAAAAAGGTCCTCTAAGGAGCGATGAAGGTGGTAATGTGATAGTAGACGCGTTTCTAGTAACCTAAGAAGGACATTATTATAGGATCCTGTCAAAAGATCACAATGTGAAGTCAAAGTGGGTTTTGATGAAGGCACAAGTGATTTTGTGGAAGGGTTGTTGTTAGAGGTGGCGTAGGTGGGGCTACCTTTTTGATAGGTAACGAGAGGTTTTTTTTTTTTTTGATTTAGGTTGCACTTTCTTGGGTAAAGGTGCAGGTGGGGTATGTGAGGTAGAAGGAGATGCAAAAGATGAGGGAAATAAAAAAATCCAGAGTGAAAGGGGAAGTTTTAGCTATGATATGATGGTGGGTAACATAGAAGATGTAGGAAAGGGAGGTAATGAAGGTATAGGAATGGGTGTGGGTTGAAGAAGTGGTGAAGGTAAAGGTGTTTGCAAATGTGATGATGAAGGTAGAGTCATGGGTGTGGGCTACCCTACTTGGGATTTTTGTTGTAAAGAGGTAAGGTGTGGTCAAATGAGGTGATGAACATGCATATGTGGGTTATCGTACCTTGTAATTTCCTTAGTGAAGTGGTTACTTGACCAAGGTTGATGGATGTGGGCCTAAGATAGATGGAAGAGGTGAGGGTGAATAAGGCCTAGGATATTGTGTCTTCTTCTTAGGCATAAGAGTTGACTTCGTGATGGGTGTTTGATTCAGGTATAGTTTGACCGTGTGGGATGTAGTAGACTAGGTGTAGGATGGACCCCCAATGTAGCGTTGAGTTTAGGTGCAGGTGGAGGTTTGGGTGCGGATGAAGGTTGAGGTGAAGGTGAGGCTAATGAAGAAGATGCTAATATAACTGGTTCTGGCATCATGGTCTTAGTTGTTTATAATATCTTTGGATAGATGGTAAAGGTGTATGGGGTAAGCATATTCATTTGTTTAGGTAATGGGAGACGCAAGTTCTCCTAGAGTGTAGTGTGGTCCAAATACTCTAAACAATCATCCAAATGAGAAAATGACGGAGAGGTAGAGGTTGATAGCCATGACTTGGTGGCAATCCCTATGAAAAAATTGGATGTATGTGAGACAGGAAGTTTTTGGATTCTAACTCTATAGGTAGAAGTGATGCAAGAAGATTAACATGATCCCTGTAGACCACAGGAAAAGCATCACCGATAGGAAGAGAGTATAAAAGTGGCTCCTCTATGGGTTGAGGTGGTAGCAAGTTAGGTATTGTAGACTCATCCTTAGGTGGGGAAGAAGATGAAATAGGCGATTCCATAAGTAGAAGCATGGATAGTGCGGAAGCCTTGATATAGGTTATTGGGTAGGTAAAAAGTGGGTAGGTTCGAATCTTTCGTGGGTAGAAGAGTAGGTGAGGTAGGATCCTCCATGGGTAGAGGAGTAGGCAAAATAAGCTCCTCTATGGGAAGAGGATCGTGCATGTAAGAATTTTGTCAATAGATGGGATGGGAGGCAACCGATCGGAAGAGGAAGGTATGGCATCGAAGATGATGTGAAACTCATGAACATTGGCATCAAAATTTTCACCCACCTAGTTGGATGAATTGGTATTGTTTGTAAATGGTTTCTTAAAGATATGTTGGTTTTGATTGGTTGGCGCGTTGGGGTTATCCAGGACGAGATCTCCATTATCTAGCATTTTATAGACGATGTTCTTAAAATTTTTACAGTTTCCATCGTTATGTCCCTTAACGAGATGATAATTACAATAGTCATTCTCCTTATACCATGTTGGTACGGGATGGGAAGGGTCAAAACCAAGATGCGGTTTAATGGGTCAAGAGTGATAACCCCTACTTTTAACAACTTTTCAAATACAAAGGAGTAAGGTTCTCCTATGGGGGTATAATGTCTTTGTTCATACTTATACTTTGGAAATTATAAATAGGTCATAGATTAGAAGGAGGTTTTGGTTGATTTGATATATGAAAAGGGACAAATTTCGAACCACCACGTTAGCGAGATCCTTTTGCCTTAGAAAAATTGTTTTGCAGTTTAGAAGAGGAAGAGGAGTCATTTGATTTAAATGAAGTGCTCTTGTTGCATAACTGAAGTTTCTTCTCTTCCAGGGCATTGATATCTAGCTTCCAAGCCATGGTAAACGACTCAAATCAAATGTTCAAAATTTATGTACATGAAGAGTTGGTGAGATGTGCCTGACACAAGCCCTAGTGAACAACTCTATCAGTTTGGTTTGTGGAAGTTGGAAGGTGAGTTGATTAATAAGGCCATGCCAATGGGTGATGAAATCTATGATAGATTCATCTTCATATTGGTGGATGGAATAAAGATCAATCATGGTGACTTTCTTAGTGATGTTAATCGAGAAGATGTCTAGAAAGGTTTGGGCCAACTGATTGAAGGAAAAAACTAAGTGCTTAGGTAAAGCACTATACCAATCAAGGGCATGTCCTCACAAGGACTTTGGGAAGCTCCTAAGAAGCAAGGCATCATCGTGGGAAATCAGAAAATAGATGTTTTTAAACGATCACAAATATTGTTGCAATTCTTCCTTACTATTAAACCGATTGAACTTAGGCATCTCCCAATGTGGGGGATAAGAATGAATGGGTATAGATGGATGAATAGGATCATTACAAATTTTATCATAGGTCAAGGTATTGCAAGATCTAGAAATAGATGCTTTGAGGGTCTGCATCTTTTCCATCATCATTTTGATCAAATCCATGATTGGATTAGATTGAGGCACACCTCCCACAGTATAAGGAGGTAGATATGATGAGTAAGACATAGAGGGAACACTAGTGTATGAAAGTGTCCAGTAAGTAAATTGATTTGGGGAATATAAGTAGCGGAAGATGATGATGGCATATACCCTGAATGGGACATGTAGGTGATGGGTGATGGTTGAGATAAGGTATCAGTAGGAGGGACCTGTGTAGAGACCCTCATAGTGATAGGTGACATAGTAGTAGGTATAGACATGACCAAACTTTGAAACAAATTTGACACAACTAGAGGTTAAGAGGTAATAGCAACTGATGATGTGGGAATCGCTACACTAAGAGTCATAGATGATGGTGCACTGACATCAAAGAAAAAAATAGACATCGAAGGTGTGATAGATGTTGTAGGTATGATATATATCAAATATGTAGGGATAATCTAAGAAATGATGGGTGGTAAGGTGGAATCAAGTAACGCTACACTATTGTTGGCTGATATGGAAGTTGGGGCGAGAGCGAGAGACATGGAGTTAGGCATCTCGAATAAAGGGTGACCTCGACAAGTCATTAGTATAAGAATGGGAAAGCTAATACTATAAGGCTACAGATATTATGATCAAGGAATTTTATGAATTCCTCATCATTTGTGGGTAAAGTGGAATGAATGTTGAGGTCCATTGGTGATGAAATAAATGGTGATGATGGGATATGAGGTAACAGTTGATGATTGATGTGAAATAATAGGGCATTGGCTTGCGGACAAGTTAGAACCATGTGAATAATGAAAGAAAAGGTAATTTGAGCTCAAAATGGTACGAAACATATAAATGTATTAGGAAGAATCTGGAAAATGATGATAGGTTTTTTTTTATAGGAAAATCAAAACACGTAAAATCAAGGCGTCATTGGTAACCAAAGTGTTGGTTAGGAATATGAACCGATGTCATCTACTAGAATGATGTCAATTATTGTGGATAATCAATAATTTTGAAAATATAGCAAAGAAATGTACAAAACAGTGAAACAAGGCTCCGTAAGTGGTGATAGAGACTTAGAAATGAGTGTATTAGAAGAAACTAAACACAGAAATGACAAAAGTGTAAATGTTAGATTGAAGTTGTTTTGGACTAGATAATCAAAAACAAATAGAAGATCGATGCCAGTTGGATAACCGGTGATGATATGATAATATAACCAACCGCGGTCACTGAGAAATTTGAGAAACTGAAGAAAATTTGAAATTTGGAGTGATTTAAGTCAAATAAAATCCAACCAAGATGATGAGTATGAAAAAATGATGTTCAATCACACTCATAAAAATTGGTAATACACCAGTTATGATTGTGGAGTGTGAAAGAAAAGAAAATAAAGGGAGATGAATCATTCTTACAACTCAAAATGAAAAATCACTCAAAAACTAGCAAACACGCAAATCCTAGGTATCAAATATTTATGTTATGTGGCTTATGCCTTTTTTAAACGGACAGAAGTAGAGTAGAGTTTTTGGTCAATGAAGGTGCCCTATAAGCAGTCTATGGCTAGTATCAGGTTTTCTTTGGTTAAAGTGTCCCCAATATATACTTTACATGCGTGAGGAGGTACGAACTCGATATGATGACTGACCACTGCACACCAATCGGATCCACCGTTAATAGCTTATTAATCTTTGACAAAAACTATTGGGAAGGAATATGTTTAAGAAATGAGTAAATTGTTAAAGTGATTTGGACAGGGGTGTGTGTGCACAAAGTGTGAACTATGATTAATTCCCACCAATCATCAACTGGTCATGACCTCCAGTATATAGATTGTAAATAAAATTTAGGTGATCTAATGCAACAATCACAAGGATGAAATGCACATATTTTTGAAACCCAAATTTACAATGAAATTTGATGTAGTAAGTGGAGAACAGAAGCAAAATTCTCTTTCACTAGATGCAAAACAAGAGTAAAGACAAAGAAATGTTCTTTTTAAACACCAAAGAACAATTTTTCTTAGACAAAAGAAATAAGAGAAGGTTTCTAGGGAAAATTTTAATGTGAACTTTTCCGGAAAGAAACAAACACACAAATATTCCCTAAAATGAAAAATGCAAAGAACCCAAAAGATAGGGTCCCACGGGCATGCCAAAATGTTTCACCGCAAATGTAGAGATAAAATAGATAAGGGTAAGGTTGAGGAGGAATACCTATTGATAGTCGAAGATGGTGTGCATGCGTAGAATGTTGACCAAGCTGATTTTGAGATATTACCTTTGGCTAAGAGGGACGACCTATATAAGAAACAAAACAAGACAACCAAAATAGAATTACCAATATCAATTGGTGGACTACCTAGAAAAAGCTAGATCTAGGAAGCGAGGTGCTTCCTAGAAGGCTGTCAATCCACTTTTAAAACAATTTAAATGCTGATAAGAACATGAAATAAATAGGCCTACTATAGTTGTATAGTTTAGGTATCCTACACAAGCACAATAATTCAAATATAGTCTAGTAAATGCATGTAAGACTAAATCCGAGAAGGGTGGTAGGCAATTGAAGGTATGTAGGTATGAAAAAGGATGTAAGGGAGGTTTGGAGAAGATTTGGTTAGGTTCTTGGATGTTTGGAAAGAGATATGGGCTTTCTAGTTTAGAAATAATTACCAAACGAGAGACTAGTATTAGTTGGGCGACTCGATGCCAATACTAGTGGTAATGAACCGACGACGGTTGGGTGACCAAAGTGTCGAGGTGAAATTTGGTAAGAATATTAAAAATAAGGTTTTGGGAGATCTCTATGTTTGTACAGAGAGTTAGGAAGGTTTGGGTGATGTTGTGGGATTATTAGAAAGACTTAGAGATGATAAGAATGGTATTTGGGCAAGATATGGAGGTTTTATGGGAAAATGGTCAAATGGAGGTGTTGTAGGAGAGATCCGAGTATGAGAGGTGACATAATGAAATAGATAACTAGTAAATAGCTAATCTACTAAAACCAATTACAAATAAGAAATACTACTTACTTGTGAAATGTAGGTAGAAAGAAGGAGATGGTGATTATTGCAGAGAATGTGATCTTGAACGAATGCAACAATGACAAGATGACACGGTGCTTCCCGTGATTACACCGGAGCTCGGATCAATCTCTTGATGAACTGTGTAGTGTCCGAACGTTGTAAGGGTATCTAGTAGGTTATAAGATCGCTGAAAAGAATGAGAGTCAATATGCAAGGTTGTAAGAGCTAGAAAACAAGATTTAGGACCTGAACAAAGAGTTGGAAACTCTTATTTAAGGTAATCAACAATGGTTAGGTGATCGGTGCCGGTCGAGGAATAATCGTGTTGGTTAATGAAAATTGATTTAACTTTCCAAAATTAGGGTCTTTCTCCCAAATTTCACATGGTCTTTGGCTTAGTCCAGGTCTAGAGTGTTGAATGGCATAAATTAGAGTGTGGAATTAGTTAGAGGATTAATAGGTCATGAATAGTTAGGGTTGGAAAGAATCCTAGTTGGTTAGGATAAGTGGGGACTTGGTCTAGGGAAATTAATGAGCTTGGAATAGGTCTAGGGTGAGGTGGCCTAGGTGAAGTGGAGGGGTGAGGTAGATAATTAATTTAACTATGGTAATTAAATTAATTAGAATGTGTGCAAGGAGTCATGGTTAGGTGTAGTGTGGAATTAATTAATCAAGGTGGTTTAGAGGGTTGCGACCCAATTTTGGGTGTCTACATTTTCCCCTTTTTGTTGCATAGTTTTTTTGCTAAGTGACGCTAAAAAAATAGGAGTGGTCTCCCACGTGCATGGGTTGATGTTAAGTTGCCCTAGGTATGGGTGGAGGTGATCCCCCTCAAACCAGAACTGATGAAGTAGTAGGTTGAATTGGTGATGGGTTTGATAAAATGGTAGGTGAAGAAAAATAAGGTAGGGTACGGGTGCGGGAAATGGTGATTTTGGGTGTAGGTAATAGGTGGGGGCATTCAAACGCACGCACATGTGTAGAATGCAATAAGGCACTAGGATGAAGATCTCACAAACTCTACATCGTCAAAGGTCGATAGTTTATCCAAACAAAGTTGATGTGGTTTAGGTATCTAAGGTAGAGATACACTCTCTAAACACAATGATGCTAGGTGCAAGAATGGGCTTTAGGTGGGTTCCAAAAGTACCAAAATGTTTGGGTTGGTAAAGATAAACATCATGACATTAGGCAAGGTAAGGTTGGTAGGTAAAACAACACGAGTAACTTTGTCACAAGGTATAGTGAGTAAGTGAATTCGAGTGTCAAATGGGTGAGTTTGGGTTGGGTGTATAGGTGAGTTCAATGTGAGTAAAATAGGTAAGGCCGTAGGCTAGGCCGAGGTATAGCAAAATATTCCCAATGTACATTGAACTCTGGGTTAGATAAAACGATTATTAGGTGAGCCTATAGGGCTTGGGTAAGGTTATGGTTGCAAGAAAATGGGCTCATACAACAAAATTTGGGTAAATTAGGTTAAATGGGTATTGCAGGGTGACCAATACTAGTTGAGGGGAACTAATGCCGCTTAATTTTAACTAATACAAATTGCTTAGGTTATGAGACTAACGTTGGTAAATTTGATTTGGGGTTAAATGGTTAATATCTACATAAAACAAATTCATTTGATCATTTCCTAATTTAGAAAATGATAAGAGACAACTTTTTCACCGTAAAATGACAAGGCAAGGTCATGCAGCTAATTTGGCAAGCTATTATCACTTGATATGAGTACAATTGATAGGATGATGAGATCGACATGAGTGATTTGATTGGTGGAAAGATGAGATTTTGATTCAGATATGGATGAGGTGGGAGAGAGAGTCAAAGGACCTCCAGCCCAGAGAGACCAGCATCCCGCCAAGGAGATGACACTCGAGTAGAGGTAGGATTCAATCTCCATTTGGTTTTTTTAGTAAAAATAAAGTAGATAAATGAGGAATGTTGATGCAACCTAGAATTCACCAATACAAGCCAAGGCATGTCGACACATCACTCAACCTAGACCGAGCACTCACCCAAAGTGCGTAAAGGTACCAGGAACCTCTTTAGGGTTGTTGTTGTAGGATGATTACATGATGAATACTTAAAGCATTCAGATCTATTCCTAATATATCATTGTACAATGCATGTTTAGATCTAGATCTAGAGAATAACTGACTTAAAAGATAACCATGATGAAATCAAACATGCAATAATGAACTATAATCATGACAACACTTTAATTCAGTCCATAATCTTCATTATATTAAATTCAAGAATACACGTAAGATTCCTTATAGTAGTATACACTCATGCGCGTATCAGATTTGGCAGCATAATCTCACTATAACACAGTTCTCACACTCTCTATATGCTACATAGTTCAATACATATTTATAAGGGTGGGGACTTTCCCTTCACCACTTATCTAATCCCAAAATAGGTCGCATGCTATTATTATCCACGCGCCATTACAAAAATAGCCACACATGCAAGTGCGCTAACAATAGACTACTTTTGGTTAACTGATAGTAGTAGATCTATTCTCATCATGTATCCATGTAAAACGCTTCGTAGCTGATCCTCCAAAAATAGCCAATGCGTGTCACGTAAGTCTTTGACCGGTTTGTGTGCTCAGATGCTACCTCCAAAAATAGATCCTCATCTTGAAAACAACTAAGTCTCGAACCTATTTTTGTTCTTCATGCATGATCCTTGCTGATACTCTTGCACCTTTGAATGTGCACTACTATCTTGCGTGAACCTTCTATATGTCCTTTGCTAAGTGCCAAATTTTTACTAACCAACATTACCCCACACTAGTTGCATTGTCGCCCCCCAAAATGGTTGTCTCCAAAATGAATTAATTAATGTGAAAAAATAATAGAAAGAATTTTGATGAATAAAATAAAATCTTTACCCTGCAGTATCTTTTGTGTCAACCTAAATAATTAATTTTGGATATTCTTCTCTTATTTCTGCCTCTAGAGTCTTCCACTCATTGAACGTGACCTCTTCCTTCTCTGAAATATCCACTACAATTGATTCTAACTCATCCTTTGCAATTTATCCTTTCTCATTCTGTAAGACCAACAAAATGTTAGACATGGTAGTCATTCTCCCTTCTAACAAGTCCATATTTTGTGCAATGATTTTTCCAAGCTCATCCAGCCTTTCATTGTGTGGTTCTTGAGCTGTTGCAAGGGCTTCGTGCTTCTACTTAACAAGTGATAATCATTCTACGTGGCCCAATGTCTCATCTTTCATGGCCTTCAGGACTTCATTATCTTCTAAAATGGTCCTGGTCCTTATAACGGCTTTTGGCACTGTACAAATATTCAACACTTGATCTACCTTCTTTAGTTCCTCCTACAAGCTCTAAAGCAACCCCTCATATGATGCAATCTTCTACATCATTAAGCCTTTTCCCACTCTTCTTCCTGTGTTGGGGTCCTTTGCGCTGACATGCATAGAGGTTCATCTTCAAGCACTAAGTCCACCAATGTACTTACATAATGTATTGCCAAAGGAAACGTCTTAGGTACCTTTGGCTCTAAGTGTGGCCTAGCCTTCATGACATTGTCCCCAATCTCCTCTGCCATGCTGATAAAAATAATGTTCTTCTTCTCGCACTAAGTCTTTTTCCTATTTTAGGCACATTATTTCCTCATCCTTAGTCTTGATCTCCTCCCTCAACACCCTAATTGTTACATCTTTATCCATATTCCGCCATGCCTCTTTTGTCGATACTTTCACCAAAGCATTTCTTACACTGTTCATCTGACATAATAGTAGGATTTACTATTATGTGTCCTGGCCTGAGGTGTCTTCTTCAACCTCCTTGAAACACATGACTCTTCACATACATCAAAATCTAGTTCATCCATGTGTGTGTGCATCGACCATGACAATTGCTTCCTTGTGTGCATGGTTTCCATATCCTCATCCATCAACTCCCAACCATATAACTCCTTTTGTGTCATTATGCTCTGAAACGAGCGTGGGAAATTTTACCTATGTCCTTGGCATAGCCCATGACTGGTGGAAGATATTATCCACTTGTTATTTTTGATCTAGGCTACTTAGGAACTTAGGCTTCAAGATTTGGAACTTGTGTTGTTGTTTCCTAAGCAGTCTCAGTTGTTGTCTCATCTACCTCCTTTCCTCCTTCCTATCCATCCTTCATATCTTTGTCTCTTGGTTTATCCTTATTCTCTAGAGGTGTAGGGGAATTTGGTGTGTTTTCCTTAGACTCTTCTACTTCCTCATTCATCTTCAATTTCCTTCTTCTTTTCTTAGTTGTCTCCTTCTTTGGAGAGAGTCAAGGAAATCTACGCACTGATTGCAGAGTAGCACCTAGGGTCCTTGATCTCTTGAATACTCTTTTAAAACAGCACTCTCCTTAGACTACATCCAAGTCCTTGTCATCTCCTTCTTGTGGCTGAGGTGGTGTAGTCGCACGCTCAGCTTCTTCCTTATTTGGAGGTTTTCTTCTACCTCTATGCTCAAAACACCACTATCATCATGCTCTTCTTCTTCATCATCTACTTGAATTGTTTCTATGGGCTTGGGTGCTAGAACATTTTCCATTGTATGGTTACCTTTTGGTGGCCCTAGGAACACGAACTCATTCTCCACATACATGGTGTTCTCTAGCTTATGTTTGAGTTACAAGTACAAAAGCACTACTCCAAAGATCCCCAACATCCAAGCTTACAAGCTTTATAATTATCATATCTAAAAAAACATTTCAATGTAGGCATTCCACCCCGGATATACATATTTCTTTCTTAGAGTGTGGTAGTCGTAATCTATCTTGTTTGCATTCAAGGTTAGGTGGAATCTGAAAACCGTGAACTTATACTTGGAAAATCTTGTTGTGAATGCATATGGTAGTTTGCACCATGGGCTTCAAGCTCATCCTTCATTGCAAAATCACTCGATGTAAAAATGTTGATATACTACAAACTAAACTACCTTACCCACCATAGAAGGCAACACCTTGGGTATTTTCCACTCTTCTTCAAATGTCGCGTGGAGTCTATCATACCAAATCTCCACCTCTACTTAAATGGCCCACTTATTAATATATGGCACAAGTATTTTCCAAATCTTTCCGCAGGTGACTTGTGTTCCGTGGGGTACTCCCAAATATTCTCCTTTGGTCCATCATCGCCCCAATCTCCATAAATACTAAAGACAATAAGACAATGCCAAAACTTATCTTGTAGAACTCTGTCTCGCGCTTATTCAATGATTGTATTTGCTATGCATTATGCAATATTGTAGACCACTCCTTGAGACATCTTCTTAGCGACGTGTAGTCACATTGTGTTTACCTGTGACCATCTTCCTTTGTCATTCAACTTTGTTACAAGATGTGTAACTACCTGCACTACTGGGTACTTCTTCAATTTGTCAATGTCCATGCCACACGGACCTTTGGTATACCCTAGCCAGCCCTTCTTTATCTCTAGGATTGTGACCTTATCAGCTTGATTCGCTATCCGCATCCACTCCTGAGGACCTTATTCTTGTCACAGTTGAAATCAAAGCAGCTATGATTCTAACCCTCCATCCTGCGAAGTATAAGAAGTCCTCATGGACTCTGCTCATCAACCACTGATACAATGGTTCATACTTCCCAAAGTATGGAAGCTCATACAACTGGTAGACTCCATTTTTCTTTAGTAACTTCTCACTAGCATCATCGTACATTGGCATAACTTTGGTAGTGTTCTTGTTCATTTTTGCTTAACAACGCATTGAGCTCCTTCTTATTATCTAATGTTCAATGGTTGTAATTGTTGATTTTACATTGATGGATATGGGAATCCCATTCTTGTCCCATAATCATGCCCTCTAGATACTGCATTTATGAGAAATTACTCTCGGAGCAATTTCTTCTTCCACTTCAACCTTCTTCTTCCCTTTTTCTCCTGCTGTGGGTGCTTTCTTCGGTGCCATCTAAAAAATATCTCTTTTCTTCCCTTTGTAATCGAGAAAATTGAAATCCTAGGTTAAATATTTATGCCCTAATAGAAATCGTGTGCCCTATCTCATTTGTAACGTGTCTCGCTTTGCTCAAACCCTTCACCTATGGGAACATAAGCTTTTCTTATATACAACCCTTCTCTCTATGTTTGGTTTCACACTCTTCGCACCTCAACACGATTTCTCAGCTCATTCACACTTATACCTTTTCAAATTCTCTCAATTGCAATAGTAAAAATGAACTCGCATCCCATACTTATATATAATTTCAAAATTTAGTACATTTATTGCTCCTCCACCTACCAATAATCCTTTCATTAATTGATATTTTTGTTCTTTCATATGGTACATCTTCATGCCCAAGCTATAACCTTCTAGCATGCCCTCTTACCTTTTGGCTATAGACTTCTTTCAACACGCTTCCATGCGCCCGAGTACCTCATCACCGTGCCTTCCCGGTAGTCTTCCCTACCTCTAATTACCTCACGTTATACTTATTTCTTCATTCCTCTCTATCTATGGTCCTTACATCTAGAAGTAAACTCTTTTTTTTTTTTTTTTTTAAATTTTCCAACCTTGAATAGCACCACGAATAGTTCCTTTCATGTGTACATATTTCCATCATTCTTGTACATGGATATCAACAACCTACCCCACATTAAGGGTATGTGTAATCCTCCGCGCATAAAAATTCTTCAAATAGTAATTAGCTTCCGCACGTAAACATGCTTATTACACAAACACACTAACTAAATTAACAAATCATAACGAAAAAGAAAGAAAAAAATTAAGGAAATGTAGAATTGAAAACCTGATATAAATAAAGCAACACTGTCTTATTACAAACACCAAGAATACTTATTTATAGTAGGGCTTCACCTACTCCCATTGAAGTAACCAAGTAACTGTATTCCATCAAGTGCCTCTAATTGAAAAATACCTTATTCGAGTATGTGAGTGATAACATACGGCCCCAACCAATGTACATTGAGTTTTCTTGGATGACACAAAAATTTAGAATCATAAAGGAGCACCATATGTCCTATCTCAATCTTTTTTTCCTTGATGTGCCTATCATGCCATGCTTTCTACATAGCCTTCTCTTGTTTTTTACTCCAACGTGCTATGGCTCATCACTCATCTAGGTTAACTATGTTTCCAATCCATTCTTCTAATGCTTTCTCATCAGCTAGACCTCCAGCATGCACAATATGCAAATAAGGTAACATAAATTCCATAGGAAGAATTGCTTCTACGCCAAACACTAACTAAAATGGTGTGGCTTTGTTCAACCTTTTATATGTTGTTTGATATGCCCAAAGTATTGTAGATACTTTATCATCCTAATCCTTCCTTCCAACATCACATATTTTTGTCAATGCCTGGCTCAAAATTTTGTTAAAAGCCTTAGTAGTTCCATTTTCCTGAGGATGATAGGGTGTAGTCCTATAGTGTGCAATCATGAATTCATCCAATAATATTTTGATTGTATCATTAAGAAAATGTTTTCCCCTATCACTAGTCAAACTTAAAGAACATCCATACCTCATAATAATATTATCCCATAGAAACCTAGTTGTTGTAGCCATTGTACAATCCTTTATAGGTGTTGCTTCTACCCACCTTGTTAGATAACATGTGCAAGTTATATGTAGCGATCTAGTTCTACACGTAGCTGGTGAAATAGGACCCAAAAATCTATAGCCCATTTCTCAAATTGTTCTGCACTAGTAATAGGTCTTAGAGGCATTTCATCTCATTGTTCTAGTTTCCCAAGACATTGACAATTATCACAAGCCTTACAAAATTCCTTGCAATCTTTATACAGGTCTCCCACCATAATCCATCAAGTATAATCTTATGCATAGTGGCATCACTTGCATAGTAGCCACCTACAATACCACCATGAGCTTCTTCCATAATATTTGTGCACTCATGTTCCAATGCATAACAATGTAATACCTCATCCTGAGCTAACTTGTACAGGTCACCATTAATCAACATGTAGGGGGATGTGCATATAGCAAGTTGTTTCTTCTCCAAGGATTTCATTCCTTCGTGCCATACCTATTCGTAGAGAAAGACAACAATGTCCTCAAGTTTTGGTGGCACCTATTGTAACATGAATAGATGTGCATCCTGCATGGTATCTTCAATTTCTTGTGCTTTCTTCTCCCGATCGTATTTTGGATAAATGGTCTAGTCCGAATTATTTTCCTTGGTTTTACCACAACCGTGAAATCAAATTCTTGAAATAAAAGCACCCATCTACATATGTGCCCTTGTAGAAAGGACTTGTTTACCAAATACTTCAATTCCATGTGATCTATATAAAAGACAAATGGTGTAGTTAGCAGTAGCATCTTGTCAAAATTTATGCAAAGGTGCATAGATCATTGACAAAGATTTGTGCTCTGTAGTTTTGTAATTTTATTATGCATGAGTCATCTTTCTACTAGAAAAATAGAATAGATGATCTATAATACCTTCTCCATGTTGATCCAACACCACACCAATGGCCATGCTAGAGGCATCCATATATGTACATGGAATGGTTGGTCCCACAAGCAAAATGTAGAATAGGTGTGGTAGTAAGTTTTGATTTCAATGTCTCGAATGCATGCCGCATGCGGCTCTCCCAATAGAACGTACCTTTCCCTTTTAGTAACTCTTCCAATGGTGTGGAAAATTTGGCATATCCTTTGATAAAATTTCTGTAATATCCTATGTGACCCAAAAATCTACGCACCTCACTCTGATTAGTAGGCTCTCTTAGGCCTATAACAACTACAACCTTAATGGATCAACCAACAAACCTTCCTTGTAGATTATATGTCCTAACATTATTTGGAATGGTGTAGCAAATATGTACTTCTTGATGTTCAAAGAAATACTTAACTATCTACATCTTTCAAACATTAAACGCAGTTGTCACAATGATCCTTAAATAACCCATACACCATCCAATCATCCAAATAAACTCGTAAGAAGTCTTGAATAAACTCTTTGAATTCTTGAACAACTATACATGAAAATACAACAGGCACATTTTTCAGAAAAAATGCATTACAAAGATATGTGAAGCTACCCCATTTAGTAGTAAAGTAGTATTTTCCTAATCCTCCCGGGAAATTTGAACCTAATGATACCCAAAAACCCATCCGTAAATGAATAGATTTTGTGCCATGTAACACCTTCTAGTATTTCCTTAGTGAATGGCGTAGGAAAGGGATCGATCACACATGCAACATTCAGCTCCCTATAGTCCACGTAGATCCTAATCCATTTATCCTTCTTTATACTCGATCACCATTGGACTAACCCTTTCTAACTCATCAAGGGTTTGATAATCCCAAACTTCAACATTTTGTCAATCTCTTCTTTGACCTGTTCATGTAAGTTAGTGTTCATCCTGTAGGGTCTCTTTCTAACTAGGCACGCACTTTTTAAGATTTATCTTCATCTCCCTAATGATTCATGCATGTATTTAAGTTCATGATACCCCTCTTGGGAATAAGTCTTGATAATCTCTTAGTAACTCTATGATTTTTGCCACTTCGAGTCTAACCAATAGTATCTAATTATTACTTCCTTAGGCTCATCATTTTATCCAATTATGGCTTCTTTAGGCTTAGAATCTGAACCAATATTCACCTTCTTTGTCTTTATAGGTTCATGATAGGCGCGTGTGGTATTATCTATACAGTTCAAAACCTCACACCTACATGTTGAATGGTTTACATCCATATTTTCTACTTCTTCGTCATCCACTAAGTAGACCATTTTCCCCTTTTCTTTCTCTTCAAGAAGATGCACTCCTGAGTTTCCTTCATCTAATAAATCTTGAAGGAGTTCTTCTACCTTGGCACTATCTCCCATAGTTAAGTACTTTATGACTCTTAATGCTTCTTTCACTGGAGGTTTAGTAGAGAAGAATTCAAACATCTAGGCCATTCCTACAATTAAATCCTACCAATTTCCAGTCTCTCTATGGATTTTTGCATATACATACCAAACACGCGCACACCCTTGTAAAGTGGAATAAAACTTGTGCACCCATAGCAAAGGTGGTAAAGCTTCTTGCCCCTCTATCCAAAGTCTCTCACACTTTTGAACGTGGTGTTGAATAGGTTGATTACCATGATAAGTGCATATTTGAGTAGGTGCATTGCTCTTGAAGAACCTAGTAGCAAGAGAAATCCTAATTTCATTCCATCCTACAAGATTATCCTCATGTGATGTAGCCTAGAATTTGCAAGATAACACCCTAGTCGCTCGACACATCACTCAGCCTAGACTGAGTGCTCACCCAAAGCACGCAAAGGTACCAGGTCCCTCTTTAGGGTTGTTGTAATAGGATGACACATAATGAAGAAAGAACCATAAAGACTCATGACTAATCCATCATTCTACAACGCATGCTACCCACAAATCTATGAAAGAATGAGCTTAAACAATAATCATGATTAAACACTAACATGCACTACTCAATTACATAGAATGACACTTAGATTCAACCAATATCCTCCATCTATTAATA
Source organism: Taxus wallichiana var. yunnanensis (assembly GCA_018340775.1). Classification (NCBI taxonomy): domain Eukaryota; kingdom Viridiplantae; phylum Streptophyta; class Pinopsida; order Cupressales; family Taxaceae; genus Taxus; species Taxus wallichiana. The sequence goes on from CM031242.1 coordinate 791,876,636, forward strand.
AGTATAGAAGCTCCTTACAGTATTGTCAATTCATCTTAAGGCACATATGAATCTGATACACATATTCAGAATCATACATACATGCCTATATCCCTCTGATACATCATACAAATCTCTCTTTTACTATGCACCTAACCATCATATATATAGGGTGGGGACTTTCCTTCACCACTTAACTACTTCGAAATAGGTCGCATGCTATTAATATCCACACATTGTTTACAATTATAGCCACACATGCAAGTGTGCTATCTATAGCCCTCTTACAGATAACTGAAGTGTTCATTCCATTCTTAGCTTGCCTCCATGCATAGATGTTTGAACTGCTCTTCTAGATATAGACAATGCTTGCACACACTTCTTTGCATCATTGATGTGTTCCACATGCCATCTTCCAAAAATAGATCCTCATGCCCAAAATCAGCTAAGTCCTGAAATTGAACCTACCTTCCACGCGTGGGTCCTTCCTATCCTTCCGCACCTTCAATCCTGGCCTTCTACCCCGCGGACTCCTTGTGTGATTTTTGCCAAGTATTCTTTGATCAACATTACCCCACACTAATCTCATTGTCATCCCGACAATGGTCATCTCCAAATTTTGAATGAAAGAATATGAATGAAATAATGTTGACAAATCAAGAATTTATACGAGGTTATTCAAGCAACCTCCTCAGTATCAGTTTGCAGTATCATCTCTGGATACTCTTCCTTTATTGCAGCCTCCAAATCCTGCCATTTAGTGAGTGCTTGTTCCACTTTCTCTGGGATGTCCACAGCTATGGACTCTAACTCATCCCACGTAATTTCCCCTTTCTCGTTCTATAGAACCAACACAACACTAGACATGGATGTCATCCTTCCTTCCAAAAGGTCCATCTTTTGTGCAATCAGTTTGCCAAGCTCTTCCAGCCGAGTTTTGTGTGGCTCTTGTGCTACTGTCAGGGCCTCACACTTTTGTTTAACCATTGCCAGCCTCTCTGTGCGGCCCAAGGTCTCATCTTTCATGGCCTTCTAGACCTCATTGGTCTCTTCCAAGGTCTTAATGTTGATGAGCACCTCTGGAGCTATGCATATATTCAAAGCTTGATCCGCTTTCTTCAAGACTTCTTGTAATGCCTACAACAACCCTTCATATGATGTAATTTTCCTCATCACTGATGCTTTTTCCTATTTGGCATCCTTCTTTGATTGTTCTAGCACTTGCATACGTAGAGTTTCATCTTCTAGCACCAAGTCCACCAACTTCCCCACATAGTGTATCATTGAAGGAAATGTTTGTGGTACCTTGGGCTCCAAGTGTGGCCTAGCTCTGATTACATTGTCCCCAATATCCTCTACGACGCTTATGAATACTTCATTCTTCTTTTATACGAAGTCCCTTTCCTGTGTTATGCATGCTATCTCCATGTCCTTCATCTTCAGCTCTTTGCACAATGCCTTGATTGTGGCAGATTTATCCATGTTCCTTCTGGCCACCTCCACTGAAACTTTCACTAGCGCATTACTTGACCTACTCGTCTGACATGACAGTAGGCTTTACTATCATGTGTCTAGCCTAGGGTGCCTTCTTTAATCACCTTGACACGCATGACTCTTTGCATACATCAAAATTAGGCTCATCCATGTGGGTGTGCATCGACCAGGATAGTTTTTTTCATGTTCGTATGGTCGCTATATCTTCATCCATCAACTCCCAACCAAATAGATCCTTTTGCGCTATTGTGCTCTGGAAGAAAGTGTGAACAATATTTCCTATGTCCTCTGCATACCCCATGGCTAGTGGAATGTGCTCTCCACTCACCCTTCTAGACCTCTATTGCTTAGGAACTCTAGCTTCCAAATTTGGAGCTTGTGTCTCCATGTCCTATGTTTCTCCTGCAGCTATTTCCTCTGGTCTTTTCTCCTCTTCATCCTTCTCCTTTTTGCCTCACCATTTTCTTTTGTGTGCTCTAGGGGTGTAGGGGATGTAGCGCACTCTCCTCAGACTCTTCCGCCTCCTCGCTCAACTTCATCTTCCTCCTTCTTGGCATGGTCACTTCCTTCTGCAGGAGAGTCAGGGTGATTCATGCACAAGAGGTTGGGGTAAAACCTTAGGTCCTTGTTCTCCTAAATACCCTTTTAAACCTGTGATCCCCTTGGGCAGCATTCAAGTCCTCTTCCTCCCCTATTATGTCCGAGGAGGTGTAACAAGACACTCATCTTCTCTCTAACTTGTAGGATGTTTCCTACCCCTATGCTCCAAGCCACCACTATCTTCGCGCTCTTCCTCCTCATCCTACACTTTGATTTTCTCTGAGGGCTTAGGTACTGGGACATTCTCCATTGTGTGCTTCCCTTTTGGTGGTGCTAGAAGTGCGAACTCACCTTCCACATATTTTTTGTTCTCCATCTTCAGCTTCAACTAGAGATACACTAGTGCTTCCCCAAATCTGCTATAACCAAGCTTATTGGCTTGATGTTCAACACTTTAGAAATGATTCTCTCTGTGTAGGTGCTCCTGCTAGGGTATACATACTTCTTCCGCAGTGTATGGTAGTCACATTCTACCTTGTCTGCATTGAATTTTAATCTGTGTGTGTTGGTAAACCTATGAATAGACTCCTGAAAATACCTTGCAGTGAAGGCATAAGGTAACTTGCACCAAGGGCTCCAAGTTCCATCCTTCATTGGAAAGCATACGATGTAGAAATGTTGGTATACAACAAACTAAACTTGCTTTCCTACCACTACTGGTAGGTCCTTTGGTATGTGTCATTCTTCTCCAAATGTCACACGAGCCTATCATACCACTTCTCTGCCCTTTGTTTCACCTCATCTGTCATAGTCCCCTTACATAGATATTTGTTGAATCTTTCAGCTAGGGACTTGTTCTCCATGGGGTATTCCCATATTTTCTCCTTTGGTCTGTCTGGTACTCTAATTTCCATGAAGACTAGTGATAGGAGAATAGCCCCAAAGCTGATCTTCCCTCCTGTGTGCACTTCCTTGACTATTTTCTTTGTAATATAGCCAAAAATGTTGTATATTGTCCCTTCCGACATCTTCCATGCCACATGCAACCACATGGTGTTTACCTACGACCACCACTCCTGATCATTTAACTTGGTAACCAAGTGTGTTGTAGCTTGTACAATTGGACAATTCTTGAATTTTCAATGTCCATTCCACACAGACCCTTCAGGTATCCCAACTCCTGTTTGGTCTTCAAAATCATGGCTTTGTCTGTGAGGTCACTTTTTATATCTTCTCCTGTGGCCTTCAGACCTGTCACTGATGAAACAAGTGTAGACAAAATTCTAACTCTGTGTCCTGCAAAGTAGAAGTAGTCTTCATGAACCCTGCTCATGAGCCACTAGTACAAGGGCTCATATTTCCAAAGTATGGCAGCTCATACAACTGATATACCCTAATTTTCTTCAATATATTTTCACCTGCATCATCATATACCAGCATGTCATCTACCGTGTGTTTGTTGGTTCTAACCATGAGTAAGGAGTCGAGCTCCTTTTTTTTCTCCGACGTCCTGTGATTATATTCACTCACCTTACTTTTTCTAATGGGTGAATCCCATTCTTGGCCAACAATAACCCCTTATGGGTATTACATCTCCGAAAAATGAATTTTAGGTGCAATCTCTTCCTCCTCAACGACCACCTTCTTCTTTTCTTTTGCTGCTACTTGCAGATGCCTTCTTTGGTGCCATTTTTACCTTGCCAATGTCTCCTCTTCACTCCTACAACTATGTGAATCAAACCCTAGCTCAATCCAACTCTACCCTAGGTGGAAACCTTGTAACCTAACTCTTCTCTATCTCCTTGCTTTGCTCAAACCCTTCACCACTGGGGACGTAAGCTTCTTAAAGCACAAATCTAGTTGTCACGCTTGATTTCACACCCTTCGCACCTTAATTTGATCACTTGGCTCTTCGCACTTGGCTCTTCTCTCAAATATTCTTAGTTGCAATGGTAAAAATGAATCCGCATCCCTTCCTTATATAATTTTTTAAATTTTGATGCATTTATTACTCCTCACCTACCAAATATCCCTTCATTCATTAACCAAATCCATTTGTTCCACACGGTACATCTTCGCACCTAGCTATAACCTTCTAGCGTGCCTTCCTACCTTTTGGTCACAAACTTCTCTTTAGCGTGCACTCTCTCATGTGCCCGAGTACCTCATCACTGCACCTTCTCTTGGTAGCTATCATGGCCTCCACTTACCTCACGTTATATTATTCCTTCATCCATCTTCATCCTTGGTCACCTTTTGAGAAGCAATCCCTTTAAAGCACACCTATAGCAGCTTATTTCTTTCACCTTTCAAGTCCCTCAGTCCTTTTCTTGGATAATGACAACCACCCCACACTGAAGGTATGTGCAGTCCTCTGCACATAAAAATTCTTCATATAATAATTAGCTTCATGTGCACAAGCGCGCTTATTACACAAACAACAACTAAATTGACAAAGCATAACGACAATAATGGAAATACATTAAAGAAATACCAAATTGAAAACCTAGACTAAATGGCAACACTACCTTATTACAAACACCAAGAAGACTTATTTATAGTAGGGCTTCAGCCTACTCCCGTTAAAGTAACTAGGTAGCCATGTTCCATCAAGTGCTTCTAACTGGCATGCACCTAAGTCAAGTATAGAGGTTATAACATACGGCCCCAACTAGTGTACTTTTAGCTTGCCTGGATGGTGCAAGAACTTTGAGTCATAAAGAAGAACCATTTGTCCAATCTCAAACTTTTTATCTCTTATGTTTTTGTCATGTCATGCTTTCTACCTGGCTTTTTCCTAGCTTCTGACTCCATCGTGCTATGGCTCGGTGCTCATCCAATTGAATCATCTTTTCAATCCATTCTTCTAAAGCATGTTCATCAGCCTAGACCTTCATCGCGCAATGCACAAAAAGAAGGTAACATAAATTCTATAGGAAGAATAACTTCATGCCAAACACCAATTGAAATAGTGTGGCTTTATTCAATCTCTTGTAAGTTGTTCTATATTCCCAAAGCACAAATTGACACCTTGTCATCCCAATCCTTTCTTCCAACATCACATATTTTTGTCAAAGTCTGGCCCAAAATTTTGTTGAAAGCCTCAACAGTTCCATTTTCCTAAGGATGGTAAGGTGTAGTTTTGTGGTGTGCAACCATAAACTCATCCAATAGGATCCTGATGGTCTCATTCAAAAAGTGTGTACCTCTATCACTTGTCAAGCTTAGAGGACATCCATATTGTGTAAGAACATTCTCCCATAGAAACCTACCTATTGTATCCGCATGCAAATACGAGTCTTTGGTAGGTGTTACTTCTACCCACTGTGTGAGATAATATATGCAAGTAATGATATAGCGCAATCCAATCATGCGCGTGGCTGGCGAAATAGGTCCTACAAAGTCAATGGCCCATTTCTCAAATGGTTCAACACTAGTAATTGGTCTCAAAGGCATCTCATCTCTTTGCCCTGGTTTTCCTAGGCACTGACAATGATCACATGCCTTGCAATAGTCTTTATAGTCTTTATACAGTGTCTCCCACCATAATCCAGTAATTAAGATCTTCCGAATAGTCACATCACCTGTGTAAAGTCCTCCTACAATACCACCATGAGATTCTTCCATGATATTCTTGAGCTCATGCTCTAACACACAACAACATAATACTTCATCTCTGCCTAACTTGTAAAGGTCACCACTGATTAACATAAACGGTGCCACACGTATAGCAAGCTACTTCTTTTCTAATGATTTCATCCCTTCTAGTGCCATACCTATGTGTAGAAAGATAGTAATATCTTCTAGTTCCGTGGGTGCTCATTGTAACATGTATAACTATGCATCTGACATTGTTTCTTCAATCATTTGTACCTCCTCTCCCATATTGATTCTAGATAAATGGTTTGGTCCACGATTGCTTTTCCCTAGTTTCACCACAACCGTGAAGTCAAATTTTGGTAATAGGAGCATCGATCTACATATGTGCCACTGTAAAACTTGCTTATTTACTAAGTACTTCAATGCCGTGTGATCTCGTATAAAACACGAATGGTGTTGCTAAGAGGTACTGTCAAAATTTGTACAATGCATAAATCATTGACAAAGCTTCGTGCTCTGTAGTTATATAATTCCGTTCAACAGGAGTCAACTTCCTACTAGCAAAAAAATTGGATGATCAATAATACCTTCACCAGGTTGAGCTAACATAGTGCCAATGGCCATACCAAAAGTGTCCACATGTACATGAAATGGTTTATCCCATGATGGAAAGCGTAGAATGGGCGCAGTAGTAAGTCTCTCTTTTAATATTTCAAATGTGTGTTGCTGTGGTTCTCCCCAATAAAATGTACCTTTCCCCTTCAGTAGTTCTTCCAAGGGTGTTGCAATTCTGGCATACCCTTTTATAAACTTTTTGTAATACCCTATATGACCTAAGAATCCGCACACCTCACTTTGACTAGTAGGCACTTCTAGGCCTAAAATGACTGCAACCTTGGTTGGATCAACTAGCAAACCTTCCTTACAGATGATATGTCCTAACAGTATCCCAAATGGCGTAGCAAATATGCACTTCTTTATATTCAAAGAGATACTCAATTATCTGCATCATTCAAACATTAAGCGCAGATTGTCACAATGGTCTTTCACAAGCCCATATATTGTCCAATCATCTAGGTAAACTTGTAAGAAGTTGTGAATAAAATCTTTGAATGCCTAACAACTATTCACAAGAATACAACAGTGCATTCTTCAATCCAAAAGGCATTACAATATAGGTGAAACTGCCCCATTCAGTTGTAAATGTTGTCTTTTCTTGATCCTCCTGAGCTATCCAAACCTAATGATACCTAGAAAATTCGTCTAGTGAAAGAATATATTTCACACCCTGCAACTCCTTCTAGTATTTCCTTAGTGAAAGGCATAGGGAACGGATCTATGACGCATGCAGCATTCAACTCCCTATAGTCCACACATATCCTAATCCACTCATCCTTCTTGATACTAATCACCATTGGGCTAACCCATTCTGACTCATCAAGGGGCTTGATAATTCCATATTTCAACATTTTATCAATTTCTTCCTTTACCTTTTCACGTAAATTAGGATTCATCCTATAGGGTCTCTTTCTAACTAGCCATGCACCATCCTTAAGTTTGATCTTCATTTCCCCAAGTGATTCATGTACGCCTTTAAGTTCATGATATCCTCTAGGGAATAAGTCCTGATAATCTCTGAGTAATTCGATGATCTTTGCTACCTCCGAGTCTGACTAGTAATCTCCAATTATGGCCTCCTTAGGCTCAGCCTCCGAACCTATATTCACCTTATTTATCTTTATAGGTTCATGGTAGGCACGTATGTCCTTGTCTGCATTTTCGAAGACCTCACGCACCCTATGTGAATGCTCAATATCCAAGTTTTCAACTTCCTCATCATCCATGATGTAAACCATCTTTCCTTTTTCTCTCTCAAGGAAAGCACGCTCAAGTAGTTTGGAGTCAATTTCTTCTTCCTTTTCAAAACATGCTCGAACTTTGTCTCATTGAATAATTCCTGAATATGTTCTTCTGCTTTTGCACTATCTCCCATAGTTAAGCACTTGAAAAATTTTAATGCCTCTACTACCAGAGGTTGAGTCAAGAAATAATCAAATGTTTGAATCATACTTGCAGTAAATTTTTCAATTCCCAATTTCTCTATGTAGTTCTGCATATACATACCAAGCACATGTGCATCCTTGGAGTGTGAAATACAATTTATGCACCTAGAGTGACGGTGGTAATGCTTCCTGTCCTACTATCCAGAGTCTCTCACACTACTGAATGTGATGCTGAATAGGTTGATTACCATGATAAGTATAGATTGGCGTAGGTGCTTTGTTCCTTATAAACCTAGTAGATAAAGCTATTCCAATCTCTTCCTAGTTTATAATATTATCTCTATGGACTGCCCACCAGCGCATTGCTATCCCGCATAGTGTATATACTAGCATCTCTCTCCTTGTAATTGGATCTACCCACTACATTTCCATTGCCTTCAGAAAGGCATGCAGAGCTTCTGTCCTTGTATACCATGGTACTGTACTTCCTATCTGTCATATTGAATGAAATCTATTTGTGTACATGACCATGCTTTTCACCTCGCACCCGACTAATTCATATGTACCATGAGCCCAATTATCACAAGCAATACTCATAGTGTCACTAATAGAATGAGAATCCTCCCACTGTAGAATGCCTTCTTTTGATGGCTTGTTGACCTCTGGGTCCTGAATAGTGCATACATAGACTCTGTTTAAGTCCTCCTCACTGAGAGGCTCAACATAGGGTGTAGACTTCCCATCTGTCAATGGAATCACAACCCTCTCCTCCTTGTTTTCAAAGATGATATATCCCTTATTGAATCTCAAGTCAACATTATTTACATAACACCAAGGGCATCCAAGCAAGGCTAGAAATTTTTTTGCTTTTGCAAGTGCTAATACCTCAAAATCCCCAGTAAAATTGACCCCTTGTATAGTTATAGATGCATCCTTCAACACTCCTATGGGGGTGGCCTTAGTCCAGTTCACCATGAATAACACATTAGATGATGGTTGTAATGGAGGCCTCCCCATTTGTACCCAAACATCTAATGTCAACACATTTACTTCCACACCTATATCGATCAATATGTTGCTCAATAGCCACCCATCCACAACAACATTCAAAGTAATTTCCTTTTCATAATCAATGCTATCAGGGGGAATATTTACATGTAGAATCTATCATCCAGTCTCAAGATATGTGCGTGAGTGCTCCCTTTCAACCAACTTCCCAATAGTGGAATAATGTTCTCTCAAAGGTGCAACATCTTACATACCTCCCGCAGATCATCGATATCAGTTTGGACTATCTCTAACGCTTTATTTTGTTCCTTTAGGTATTGTATCTCACCCTAAAGATTCCTTAGCACTTCCATGGTATCTTGTTAAATTTCTCTCTAATGAGCAAGATCTAGATATGTCGCGTGCAAAAATTCCTCCTTGGTAATCATAGGCTTTTGATGCAATGCCTCTCACGCGCATATAGCTTTAGCGCGTGTAGTGATCTTTACTATCAATGCCTCAGGTCCTTCTATTATCTTGGGAATCCATTGGTCTTCTACCGTGCGCTGATTCAAACCATCTTGATGCCTTTGTTTTCTTTCTTATGTTGTTTACTCAGATGCTCATATAAGTCTGAGCACTCTTCATAGCTATGGTTCTTCCCGCAGAAAGAACATGCATTGTTCTGAGGACATTCACACCTATAGTGATCAGGGGATCCACATGTATAACATGTTCCATAAGGAAACTCTCCTCTTCCTCCACCATGGCCTCATCCTCCATATCCACCACGATATCCATGTCCTCTTCCATGACCTCCTTTAAAACGCCCCTCATTCCTATCATAGCGCATTTGATTATGATCCCGATCCTAGTGCTCATTCCTGCCCTTAGAATTATCTTTTATACTTGTCTGTACGTAATCTAATGTCTATAACATCATGAATCTGACCAATCAATCGAAAATCCTCAGTATCATGGGTCATGGACCTATAAATCTTGCAAAAGTAAGATGCATTCTTCCTTATCGCATGTTGTAACAAAGGACAGTGACTAACATCATGATTCAAATGGAAAATTTCACAATCTAATAATAATGAATGTACAGATATGTGAGGACAACTATCCTTGGTGTGACCTTCCACTTCACATTTGTACACAAAATTCTTGAGCAAGTTTCATGGGCTAAATTTATAGATAGGTTTTCTAACTACTTTGTCATAGCTGCAATATGTGCCTCTAGAAATGGACTAATGCCAGTGTCAATGCTCCCAACTACCTCAGTGTGCAAAGTTGCTTCCAGTGCTTCACGCAGATCTGTGTATGTCTTATGTGACAATGCCCTCCTAAAAGGTGTAATCAATCCTCCAATGAACCATTATGCATGCTAGATAGTGTGTATATCATAAGACAACTTAGATAGAAGTGTCTTAAAATGAGCATCATACTCACGTACACTTTTAGTAGTGCCTTGCTTGATATCTTTGAGTGCACTTATACTCTTATGCTCAAACTCAGGAATATGGAACTCTTTTAAGAAAGCATCCCTCAGTGTTGCATAATCCATGCAAGTTTGATCAGGGTCAAATTTCCTATACCAACTGTGCATGCCCCCTATAATGTAGTAGTGAATTGACTTGCCTTTTGCCAAGCAACTGTAATCCCCTTAGCGTGCCACAAAATTTCACACATATGCACATGTTTGGCAGCATCCTCTATACCTCTATACTTTGGGAGATGAAGGGACATCTCCATATAGATATTCTATGGTTGTTGTGTACCTTGACCACCGATCAAGAACTGCCGATCCACCAGAACTAGAACAACCTATACCTCCTAATCCTCCACCTGTAGCTAGAGTAGGACCTATAGATGTACTCCCTTGTGCTCTGATAGTAGTACTATACTAAACCCCTACAATCTGTGAGGTAGCTCCACTTCCAGAGGTGAATCCAACATTCTACGCGCTCACATTCTGTGTGGATGACATGCCCAAGAATGCTCCTCCATATAACATTGAAGTTGTCTGTCCTGCCATTGATGTACTTGATCCCGGCTTACTCCTACTCTCCTACTTCCCAAGTTATCTTGTTGAGTACTTGTCATACTAGATACTGAAAAACCAAGTGCAAAGGCTAGGTCACTAGGTGGATTAAGATGTGCACCTATGGCCCAAGTAGTCTTTGTTGGTGTACTTCCATGTGAGGCTGAGAAGGGATCTCTATCATGCTTTCCAAGATGGGGGAGTTCTTGATGCTCTGGCTCCACATCCTCTACGTGAGCCATAAATCCTTCATGAGCCATCTCTCTCCTCAATGCCATACTTTCTGCAACGGAACACTGCTTCTCTATTTCCCTCTCACGTGCCTCATTATACTTAAGTCACCTTTCATCTCTCTGGGTCCACCATCTTAATACCAAACTTGTTCCTGCCAATGCGTGTGGTGAAGTTTAGTTGGCCATCGGTTTACTCTCTAGGTTCAAAGTTACCATCAAGATCTTGATCGCCAGTGGAATACCATGCAAATATGTTCCTCTTGGATACCTCAAAAACTGAAATTCAGTGACCTCTGGGCAAGAGTACGTCGAAATTGAATATTCTAGAATATAACTATTTAGAACACCATGAAACCATGTATCCACCACATGAGTCCAAATTAGATCAACATCATAAAGAGCTTGAAATTCTTCTTGTGTCCAAACAAGTGCGTGATATCTCCAATTCCACTGAGATGCATAAGTCATAAGCCACTCATAAAGTTCTACTGGAAAGATAGCGAAAAAATCTCTTATATAAGTTGTTGTACAGGTTTTGTTCTACCCAAGTACGTGTGTTAAACTCAAATCCACTACTAAACTATCGTGCATATTCTTTCTCTAGCTCATGTATCCATTCCTCAATACTTGCTAGAGTTAACTGGTACGTGTTCATCACGAACCATCCTAAAAATAAATGAAAAAGAGGTCCCGGAAATGAAACCAATGATGCAGCCTAGAATTTGTAAGATAACACCCTAGTCACATTGGCACATCACTCAGCCTAGACTGAGCACTCACCTAAAGCGTGCAAAGGTACCAGGTCCCTCTTTAGGGTTTTTGTAACAGGATGACACATAATGAAGAAAGAACCATAAATACTCATGACTAATCCATCATTCTACAGTGCATGCTACCCACAGATCTATGAAAGAACGAGCTTAAATAGTAATCATGATTAAACACTAACATGCACTACTCAATTACACAGAATGACACTTAGATTCAACCAATATCCTCCATCTATTAATAAGTATAGAAGCTCCTTATAGTACTGTCAATTCATCTTAAGGTGCATATGAATTTGATACACATATTCAAAATCATACATACATGCCTATATCCCTCTGATACATCATACAGATCTCTCTTTTACTATGCACCTAACCATCATATATATAGGGTGGGGACTTTCCCTTCACCACTTAACTACTCCAGAAATAGGTCACATGCTATTAATAGCCACATGTCGTTTACAATTATAGCCACACATGCAAGTGTGCTATCTATAGCCCTCTTATAGATAACTGAAGTGTTCATTCCATTCT